>JBBBVU010000001.1:20516643-20526999 GCA_037177055.1 Atherinosoma microstoma | reverse complement strand
ATATACATAGGACATGTAAGAGCCTTGTCACAGCGGTGAACCAAATCCCCCAAAAACCACTTTATCCTCCTTATTTATGAAGATTCTGACAGTTTTCCCGCCGTACAATTAGTGGATGACCACAGGTTGACCCATTTGATTAAATAACTTTTCGGTTTTGTTCCGTGCGATTGTTCGGGTCAGATATTCTGGTAAACTTCCTAGTTTTTGCCTATGGAAGTGGAAAAAAAATGTGTAATGTACCAAACTGGATCCGTTGGTGGAAACGGGGCTAAAGATGGCAAAGTCCTAATGCCAATTTAAAGATTTCATAACCATTCAGTAACTTTACAAAGTTTCTTATTAATTGTGGGTTTAGTGTATGTGGAGTCAAAACAATATCATGATTTCTTTTAGAAGCATCTGGTATTTTGAACCAACCTTTTTGGGGGGCTCCAAAATGCATGGTAAGTTCTTTGCAAATGCGAACCGAAGCAGCTCCCTGCTGGGCCAAAAGTCCTTCTTATTGCCCTCCTGGCAGGAAATAGGAAGATGATATAACAGTATTTAATAATTAGAGCCCACATAAACTTTTGTACTGTTGGATAAACATATTAGAATGCCAAAGTTTTAATCTATTTGGCAGGAGTTTTTTTTTTAAACTAATTGTTCCCTGTTTTTAAATGCTTGTAATTAGATTAATTGCGAGTCTTTGCCTAAGTGAATTGTTGAAAGACAGTGATTCAAGCGTTTGGGCTACCATGGTTCCCTCTGATCAGCCTTCTCTCCTCCATCAAGAGCACCACAGTGAGCGAGGCAGAGGAAGACGAAGTGTTTTAAAGGCTGGCAGCGACACTATGGCCTTGAGGTGTTATCTCTGCCCCTCACAGTGTCGGAGAGTGAGGATGGGGAGCATAGAGAAGAAAAAGAGAAAGAGGCTGTGGAAATGACTGCTGCACAACCCGCTTCTCCTTTTTTTCTTTCCCGTGTGAAGCAGGATGGTTAGCAGATGGCCTTGTTACCAGCAGAACGAAAATGAACGCAGAGAAATTTGCTTGTGTTAATTTCTTGTCCCCCAGGTGAGATGCCGAGTGCTCACATACTCAGAGCAGTTTACATGCATATCGCAGACACACGTACAAGGCCTTGCCCCCCCTGGCTTTCAACACACACCATCTGCATGTAGAGAGTGTGTCAGAGGAGTGTGAAGCTTTCGCTTGGCTTAAGGAATGTGTTTCCAGTGTCCATAGTCATAGCTTATATTGCTTTGGAATGTAAAGTGTTACCAAACACTTCATGTATCAGTCATCAGTAACCCAGTTGTCCAAAGACAGAGGGTGTTTTCAGGGCAGGCTGACAGAGCTGAAAAGTGGGCTGAATTGGCAATTAGAGGCAAAGAGAAGCAAGGGAATCTGTTCTAACAGGGAGGAGGAGATGGCATGTTCATCCTCAGATGAAGACTAAATCCTTTCATTCTCTCCTCATCCTCCCTCCCTCCTTCCCCCAGCTTGCTTAGCAGTGAGATGAGCTTCTGCTTTGTAACGTCTGCTTCCCCATGTTTGTGTGCATCAAGGATCCGGACTAGTCCAAAGCTTATCCCTCTGAGTGTGTGTGTTCTGCAGGGATAGAAGCGCCTTAGCCTCCCTTATCGTCTTAGAGTACCGTTCTAGCTATTGCTGTCTGAGCCCCCAGGGAGAAAGAAAGTGATGTGGGGAGGGAGAGTGGGAAAAACATACCTTCACCAAGTGTAAAATATCATAATCTTTATTTGTATTTGCAGTGATTTAGAGACACCACGCCTGTTTTTTCTTGTTTTTTTTTTTGTTTTTTTTACTAGTCTTGTCCAGCATCATATCAAGCAGAATGATGGTCTGGCTGCTGGGTTGTGCTGAGAAAATTATCTTTTCCAAAAGGAGCTTTATGAGTATAAAAGCTCCTCTTGCTGGTCTGAATTCTATTTTTATTTATTTGTTTTGAATAATGGTTTATTACCGCATTTACATAATATTGACCGGAGGGGACAGAAGGAGAACAGAAAAGAAAGGAAGAATAGGGGGGAAAAGGAGGCAAAGATACAGACAACAATGCAATCCAACTACAGACTCTAGACAACCTGCTACACCTGTACAGAAACACAACAAAGAACCTCCCACGGCCCCCGCAGGAGGACAAAACCAACAAACGTCAGGACCACCAATGAGAGATGAAGAAGCTGAAAAGAAATCATGTATCTCAACTAAAACTAGAGTACCAGAAACACACATAAAGAGATCTAACTGAAAGTATCTATTAGTAAATAAACCTACAGGACAACACAGTGACTGTGTCAGCATGTAGAATATACGGAGTGAAGAGGGTTCAAAGAGGATCTGTCCAGGAGATGGCAGAGGGAGGCCTCAGCCAGAACCCCCCCGCAGCCACGGGGCACAGGGCCCGGCGGGCCAAGATCGGCAGCAGCTGATGAGCGTTGAGCCTGTTTTTTCTTGTTAAAGCACTGCCATAGCAGGCTTTACTGCAGTGGGAAATTATGATAGCTGATACAGCATAGTCCTTGTATCTGTTTATGAAGCACAATAAGGGACTCATAATAGCCTACTGTGTTGTTGTTTTCTTAATCAGCCAAGTAACTTCAGTGTCTCAAAGAAAAGATGGAAGGGGAAGAAAAGGAGCTTGCAGATATAAAAGATGTCTTGTTCACTGAAAATTTGCATTCGATATCTAATTAAATGAGAGGTGGATTAATCCTGTAAAGATGGAACAGAGATTTAAAATACTATTTAAAATACTGAGAAAAGGCATTTATTAGAGAAGCTCTTAAACTAGACTCAACCTGCAAATTGCGCATTCAGTAGATGATCCCTGATACTCTCTGTGGTCTGCCCCATCCTCTGGGAAAATGAATGCAGATTAACTTACTTTTAAGCTCCCTCACTGTGCTGGCACTGCTACATTTAGAGGTTTGATTCCCACAGAAAAAGTTGCTGGCAAAGTGTGTGGGCATACTTAGCAACAGTACTGCGGCACCTTTCTGGAGAAACTCAAATAACATATGTCACGCTTATATGTATGTGTAACACGCACACTTTCATACCAGCGTCTCTGTGGTGCCAATGCCAAGCTGCTATACTGCCCACACAGTCCACAAATGTTAAGGAAGTGAGTCACATGTAAGGATGTAAGGTTTATGCACTTCAAGCCTACTATTATGTCTCTCTCTAACTTTCACATTGACTCAGTCTGATCAAACCCTATATCTGCATTTTCAGCCACCTGAGGAAAGGCTGCTCCTGTTTTTTCCCTACTGTACGTATCACACTTATGCACACTGTAGTCAAAAACATCCAACCATCTTTGCTGAAATCTCTCCTGTAACCCAAATTACAGATAACACTAAAGTCAGAGGTCCTATTGAAGCACTAGCCAGTCAAAGTGTCTGAAGCTCCAGTCATCTGTGTTTTAACAATTTCACTCACGTCTTTTCTTGTTGCCATGTTCAATTAAAAATCAGAATCATCAGAGAACATAAGTAGAATTTAATTGCTTAATTGTATCATACAGCTCACCTATGTGGAAGCATCTGCTCCACTCATTTATTTTAGTCTCTCCTATAATTTGTCACCTGTCTGTAAGTTCCACCTGGTGAAATACACTGACAGATATTGTGCTCCTCATTACATATCAGCCTCCTATTCTGCCTCACTGTCTGTCACTGCACACAAATCCGTGGCTAAAAAAAGTGATCCATCGATACGTTCCACATCTCCTGTTGCTTGTGCGGTAGGTTGTGGGTCTTGGCTGAGTCCTTGATGTGCGCAGAAGAGTGATGATGAGCTTAATGCTCCCTGTCTGTGTCCCGGACGTGACCGCCACATTAATACAGAACTAATACAACACACTGTCTGCTGCATGCTAATAATTTTTACACTCATTCTCACGCTCACTGTCCTCTTTTCACATTTTTGCTATTGTTTTGAGACATGAGGTAGAGAGGGGAGAGAAGACAAAGAGCTGATGGATTAAATTCAGTCAGCCTAAATTTAATGCATCAACTGCTTTTAGCATCACTACCTTTATCATGTTTACATTCTTATATCTATTGTGCTATAGAGAAGACAAAGAAGACAGCAACTCTAGTTTACACAGGAATGTTGTTTTAAAGCTATAAACTTCTTTAATACGTTCCATGTCTTTACTACCAGTTAACTTTACAAATGCCGCAAATGTATTGAGAAAAAATAGAAAGCAAACAATAGGCCAGACTGCCAGCTACCTCTCTTGCAGTTACTGCATATTTCTCATTGCCACAAATAATTTTATATGAAAATGTAAGGTCCTTTAGATGTCTAATACATTTTGACTGATATTCATAATTTGACGTTGACACTTGTAAGGCCTTGACATCCGTTACACTTTAAAGGAATAGACCTTTCTGTCCCCCTCACCCCAACATTCACAGTAACATCTCACATCTCAGACTGGACGGACACAGAGAGCCACTTCAAAAGCAGCTCAGTGCCCGTGCCAGCAGGCCTGCGAAGAGTAGAAGGAGGAAATGCAACGCTGGAATGAATGAGGAGGGAGGAGGGAGGGGAGGGGTGGTGTAAGCATGACTGCTATTAATGGCCTAATAATGTATTTGGCTGTTTTGGCAATTGTGAAAAGGGTGTAGAGCAGCAGAGTGTAGAGGGAAAAGGGGCTGACAGAGTGTCACGGCTGGATAAAAGCAAACTGGGAGAGGAGAGTAGGCCCTTGTTTGCAGGGCTAAACGCTGTAAATAACATCAGAGAGTGCAGCTAAATGGAAATCAATGCAATTACCCTATTAGCATGGGCTTGAACTCACCATGGCTTCTGCTACATCTCTCTCACTCTACTCCTCCTCTTGTTAATTTCCTGTACATTTACTGCTCTGTATATCATGGTGTACTGTACATTTGTGGACATATCTGCCAATAAATTATGAGAAACAGTACTTAAAAGATTAACACAGTGTTTTTATTAGGAACGTTTGAGTGGACTTGCTTCTGTTAGCTCCACTGCATGCACAAAGATATTGTTCAAATTTATGTAATGTGGCTTTATCAGACCTACTTGAAAGCCTAACAACTGCTGGTGCTTTTAAGTGATAAGTCATAAATAGATAAATAATTGGTTTGGCTATCATCATCCCTGTGCCATCTGTCTCGGAGTAAGTAGGTATGTGGGAGTGGGAGAGAGGAAAGGGGAGCGAGTGTGTGTGAGAGTGTGGGGAGGGACAATGAAAAATATCTAGGGGTTTTATTAATTAGGTTTTCGTTCAAGAAACAGATTCAGTAGTTAAACAAAGGTTGTCCTTGTGGTTTTTCATTACATCCCCCTCCTCTGTTTCATTCAGCTGGGTCATTAGTTCTTGTTACGTTGAATTCCTCTCCAATTTGAAACAAAAGCAGTCAGAGCCTACTTTACACTTCAAAGTCTTTGTTTACAAAAAATGTTTCTTAGCTCAGAGCTCGTTCATCTATGGGATTTGTCTGCTGCTGTAGCACCAGTGATTGCTGCCCCTATTGGAACATGTTAGCAAAAATTTAGAAATGCAGAATTTTTGCATATGTAAAAACAGCTCAGACACACATTTCTTTGTTTTCTATGTATATTTTCTTCCTTTCTTAACAGAAACACGTTGGCACATCTGCTACTGCCTGACACACATCTCCATCTGCAATGGTCACACCGCTTTCCTTCCTTGTGTACTATCTAGACTCTCCTGCTCATTTCCATGCTCCCTTCCTCTCTATCTCTCTCTTTCCGAACACACATACCTCCTATTCCCTCTGCTCTAAACATCACAGTATAACAGTCATTTTTGTAACCTCTTATTTTGCCCTCATTCCTCTTGTTTTTCATTTGCTCTCCCTTTGTCAGAGCATAAAATATTCTGGTGCCGTTCCTGCTCTATGCAAGCGAACAGGCAGTGAGGCTTCATCTCTACAATTAATAGTGAGGTGGGAGCAATTTGATCTAATTAGTGGCCCATAGTATCGCCCATAAAGATTCTGTTTTTAACTAATGGCTATTGCAGTTAGAGTAGAATCTGCATCCAGGTATCGTCCAATAAGAACTGAATATGTCTGCGCAAGAATATCCATTTCAGGATTTTCTATGTTTGTGTGGCCAATGTGTGCAACATTTACAATGACAGCTAACAATTAGCTTATACCAGCATTGCTAATAGAGGAGTGTACATTGTTAATTATGTCAAAGCAGAGGGTTGGAAAGGTGGAATATATTTGAATAATGGGAAAGGATGATATAACAGGCTTTCACGTTCCTCTGCCTTTTTGTATGTCTCATGGAAGGTGTCTGTGAATGTAAGTGTCCACTTAGATTCAGGGGCCTAACACTGACAAAGATTAAGCACACAAGAGCAACCAAGTAGTTGTGTAGCTACAACACAAACATGCACAACAACCCAGAGGTGTGAGAGACAGAGGCTATGTCTGAGTAGTGTGCTCGTGCCTGGTTTTCCAGATCAATGATGTGTGGCTGGATGATCGATGTGAGGGCTTAGCGGACTGGAGAGAGCTAATGGGCAGGTCAGTGGCTCAGACACATCCTGGCTCCCCCTGCCTATTACCTCTACGTCTGTTAATAGGCTTCAGCACACTCCCCTGTTGCTTGCTCACACATACACAGACATCCACATGGTAGGACTGTAGCAGGAGGGAATATAGCCATGCATCCTTAACCCAAACACCTCCTCTCTTCTCCTGTTTTAGCCCATGTCGCTTCCACATATCTTCAATTATTCTTTAATTGTATTCCCCTGTTTTTCTCTGCAGCCCTTGACCCGGTTTAACAGTAAGCCTGCAGAACCATACCATATGTTAATGCATGTGTTTGCATGTAAATAAGCAGAGAGGCAGATAAGCGTCAATTTTTACTGCCATGTAACGTAAATATGAGAGAGAGTGCTTCCAACCTTCATCTCATCTACTCAAAGTCTTCCCAAGCACATATGTGCCTACAGACAAGCCATGTATTACATTTCAAATTGGCCAAAGCAAAGTGGATTGGGATTGTCAGTTATAATGTGTCTCGTGGTATTTGGCTGTCTGGATGAGAGGTAAGGTAAGGTAAGCAAAAATAAACAACCACAAAAAGACAGCTGACTCTGTCACCAATTGCACTGAATAGATTATTTATATATTTTAAATGGGAAGTAAGACCGATTTTTAGTTTCAGTCTTTACATGAAAAATAAATAAATAAACAGATTTTTTCAAATCTGGTGAATAAGTGTGTTTTGTTTCTATCTCTAGAAGTAAATAACAGAGAAGGCCATATTTCTCTCCTTTTCTTCCTCTGTCTTTTCAACCATCCCTGTGTCTTTCTTGCTGTCACTTTGAGCAGAGTCTCTTCCATCTTCTCTATGGCATCTGATCTGCATGTTAATTACCTCTTTCACCTCTCTTAATTCAAAATTTTGCTACATGGGAAGAATATGGAACATGAAACTCTGAGATATTGCAAATGCCTTCCAGCCTTCACAAATGCACATATGTACACACATGGGCAGACGTATGCAAAAGCCCATTCTTATGCAATTTTTTGTGCATGCTTAGATTGCCGGTTTGCCTAGTTTTTGTGTGGGCAATGACAGTAAGATGCAAACCTATGATAGCCTGGATAGTAAGCTCAGAGTAAAAAGCAGATTGTCCACAGGGGTAGCTGAAGCCTTCTCTTGCCTGTCCACTCTGGAGAAGGCTATAAAAGCTGCCACTTGTCGTCAGCATAATAGAGGTGAGGAAAAAGGTGGGTGCAGCTTGTGCCATTTGGTTTTGAAAGTGCTGTGCAAGTTCAAAAAAGGAGGTGAGGAGCCATTTCTTTTATACGATTAGGGACACGAAAGCATTCGCAGGTTTAAAGTGCAGGCCAATCCTTCCACCAGACATCACTGCCTATAATCGACATGCACACAGGCTTGCACAAATTGGACATGTTCACACACATATGCACACTGTGCAGCAAATCCGGCACCACATAGCATTTAACCAGGTAAAGCAGTTGTGAGTTCAGAAGGGGTGTCATTCCACCATCGCTCCAATAATTAAAACCAATTTCCCCCATACACACACATGCACTCACACAGACACAGACATGCACATTTGCTCCCTTTCTCAGCCATGCAACAAGACTGTGTCTCTTGTGGCTGATAGATTGTAATGAATGTAACAGCAGTCAGATCCTTCAAAAGCCTCTCAAAAGCTTAAGCCCCTTTATTAAATTAAGCTAACGATGCCTAAGGCCAGGTCCGCTGCTGAGAGACAGAGAGAGAGCTTGGGAGAAGAGAATAGGGGAGGCGGTGCAGAGAGAAGCAAAGGCTGCAGAGAAAAAGAGGAGGTAGAAGCAGCGTTAGGAGTGCTGTATGTGAAATGGCAAGCAGTCAAATCAATGAGGGATGGTAGGAACAGGGGACGTTTAATATCAAAGGAGGGAGGTGGAGGAGGTTGAGAAGAAAGGCTGGTGAAAGAGAACAGGAGGAGGAGAAGAGGAATACCCTGCAGACTCCTGCAGTTATTCAGCGCTACACCTGCAACTGAGAGGAGGAATAGTAATTAAAGCTCATTCTGGGAGACTCACAGTTCAAATGTGTATTTTTTTAAGTATGCGTGTGTGCTGGAAACTGTTGATGGGAACACAAATGTTTATCCACTCTGTGTTTAAATGGAGCAAGCATTTTGGAGATGTTTTCAAACTGTTTTGATTAGATGTTAATTACTCTGTGTGCTAAATGCTAGCTCTTTGTAGTTATATGCATGGAGTAGGAAAATGCTATAATAAAATCAGATTATACAAACATGTACTGATGCAAAATCGTGTCTTTTGGTGCATATGATCTTGCACTGTACATCCCAATGCAAATCTGAGTTTCTTTAATAGTTTTGGGCCTGACCTAAACAGAAAAATTATTACTAATAGACTGAGGATGTCTTAAAAAAAACCTTATTAGTTGATATATTAAAGGATTATTTCCTCTTCAAATGATTAATGCAGTTATGTTGAGGGATCTGGAGCTGATTATACAGAAAAAAACATATTTATGTTTTCTAGTAATTCCTTACAGCAATTACTAATCACCAGAAATGACTGAAGACTAATAGCTCATTAGTGATTACTTATTAAAAAAAAAGGCCATAAAATAGCTAATTGACAAAAATCCTGAGTCAACTGAGATATTTTAATACCCAGCTGATTATCTGACTAATTAAACAGAAGGAGGATTTCCTTTAGAGTTTCCAGAGTTACCATGTGTACAGACAGCAGGCACATCAAAGGCTCCGGTCTCAGTGCTGCATTATTAGTCAGGATATCTTGTATACTTGCTTTCTTTTACAGGTCAAGCAGAGGTGAGGGATACACTATCACTTGGATGAAAGACCGGACATGTGGTTTACGAATGCGTACGCACACACAAACACACAGAGGGTTAAGCTGAGATCATTCTTGGAGCTGGGTGCTTTTCTCTGCTCTGCTCTGCTGTGCTTGCTGTCACTCCTTTAAAGTAGGATATGGTAGGAAACATGCACAATACACAATTAAGCTTGCATTTGACTCAATGCGTTCATCAATTAGCAATTTACAGCACAATGTGAGCTACAAAGGACTTCATCCCACTTCCTCCCCAGTCATTACCTTCTTAATCCTCATTTGTATACTTGGCATTGAAAGAACACCATGTCTTCACTGCTTAAAAGTGTGGCTTTGATTTTACAGCTTGTGCAGTCGCTGGTATCTAATCCACAGTAAAACCATTGATAGGTCAGACAGAGGTAGAGGCTTCTGTGAGCTTTTTATGGTTGACTGTCCCCTTGTGGACACTTGCTGGAACTACTCAAACTCACTGTATGCAAGATCATACACAGTTGGTAACAAGCAACACAAAGCCATCTTAATCCATAATATCTGCTGATTATTCAAAACCATGATAAAACTTTTGTCTATCTAGATATGAGGCATTTGTTATTTTGCCATGAACCTTAGGTCACATGGCCATTGTGTTCAGCTGTAGTATCACGTGCTATTGATCTAAGGATAATAGGTATACTGTTTGTTTTGGTGTTTAATTGGGGAAATGCAATTACGTATTGGAAGATAAGTTTAGACCAAAGGCTGTATATAAGAAATCAGTGAGAACAACAACACTGTTGTTTACAAAAAGAATCCAGAAGTAAGGTTTTCTTCATGGAAAGAATTACCCTGGTCTTTTGAAATTCCAACTGTAATTTACTAGATGCCTTTAAAAGGGGGGGGGGGGGGGAGTTTTTCGTTCCTCGGTGAGTGTTGCCCCGCACCCCCACACAAAAACAACAACACAACCAAAAGAAAAAAAACGATGGGGG
>JBBBVU010000001.1:20469652-20479697 GCA_037177055.1 Atherinosoma microstoma | reverse complement strand
TGTGTGTGTGTGTGTGTGTGTGTGTGTGTGTGTGTGTGTGTGTGTGTGTGTGTGTGTGTGTGTGTGTGTGTGATTCAGAAGTGAGGTTGTGGTAAATGCTGGTAGGACAGGAGTGATACACAAACAAGTGCTATCAGTAACTCTTCAGTATAATCGCATAATCACAGCTCACAGGCTGCAGATTGCAGATAAGACACACATTTAACCATTCACACACATACACAAACGCAACACAAACAGGAGGCAGAGATAATTTGACTGGTCATGCAGTGTGCACTACTGCCAGGTTTTATTTGGATATTCTCTTGAGAAAGTGTCCATCAGCCATCTGCCTTTCCTTCTTCTTCACTGTTACTATTTCTAATTAAACACCATAGCATTTTTCTTCTCTTTCCACCCGTAGATACATTTGTCTACTGCGGTCATTAAATATGATTCCCCTTTCTTTTCCTTTTAAAATCCCCATCTCTTCTCATCGTCTCTGTGCCGGTCTTTTATTCTCTGACAGCCTGTCATGAGAACATTTCTACTTGTCTCTTCCTCAGTATACGTCTCTCTTCTGTGTGGGTGTGAGTATGTTTGTGTGTGCATGCATGCCTCACTACAAAGGCCTTAAAGATCAAAAAGAGGCCTGTGTATCTGGAGGACAGTGTGTGCCTTGGCCACATCCTCACTGCTCTGGGCTACTCTGCCTGGGCTTGATAACGCTGCTGTGCACAGACACACCAACATGGGTAAAAGGAAGAAGGCGTGGCATATGAACACTGTTGTGTGTCTGTACAATATGTGTGATTCAGAAACAGTCTTTCTGAAATTTAGAAAATATATTTGTGGGATACTTTGCATCTAACTGATGAACAATCTCTATTTGATTCCATCTCTACAGATCCATACCAAATCACCATGAACCAGGAAGCCGGGAACATCACCCTCACTTAGGTGCTCCTCCGCCTCTCATCTCACCAAAACCTCCACAGCCACCACGTGAACACCTCCCTCCACCTCCCACAACCTTGTGGAATCCTGCATCTCTTATAGAAACATCCTCAGAGTCCAGACGTAACCATGAGCCCTCAGGAATGGGCCACTACGAGCTCAGTCATCTGCCCCCAGGACCCTCTAAATATGAAGATGGAACCCGCAGGAGAGATGTGGGAGCAATGGAAAAATATCCCCCACTGAGAGGCCCTCCAGGCATGACGGAGCCCAGCACCTTCCTTGCTGATCTAGAGAAATCCACCCAGTCCTTCTTGAGCCAGCAGAGGGCATCACTATCTCTGACAAGCCAGTATGAAATTGAGGGAACCATCAAAAGTAATGCTGGACTAAAGAGCTTTCAGGGACACCCAGGGTCGAGTAGACATGGACAAGGGCTTGGAATGGTTTCTGGGCCAGTGATGGGACAGGTAGCCACACTGGGGATGGTTCCGGACACAATGCTGATTTACGATGAGTTTCTACAGCAGCACCGAAGGCCTGTCAGTAAACTGGACCTGGAAGAAAAGAGGAGAAGGGAGGCCAGAGAGAAAGGTAGTCATTGCATCTGTTAAGCTGCACTCGCCTGCTTTGAAAATTATATCCACATCCTCTTAATATAACTGTCATCTTTTCCAAAAGATTTTAAGATAATGTCAAGAGTCATTTCTGTGATTTCTACAGGCTACTACTACGAGCTAGATGACTCGTATGATGAGAGTGATGAGGAGGAGGTAAGAGCCCATCTCCGGAGAGTGGCAGAGCAACCCCCACTCAAACTGGATGACTCCACAGAGGTAAAATACCAGCCAAAATATAAATTTTGGGGGCTTTTATATAATGGAAGAACACACAATTCATCAAGATAAACACACTGCGGTAAGATGATCGTTTCCATCTCTCTATATAGAAATTGGACTTCTTTAGGGTATTTGGCCTGACCACGGTGAGCCGGCGTGATGAGCTTGTGCAGCAGAAGAGAAGGAAAAGGAGAAGGCTGCTCAGGGAGCGTAGTCCTTCCCCACCTGCCTCACAACCAAAACGCACTCCCCCTCCTTCTCAGCTCATCACTCGCTTCACCCCTGAGGAGATGGACCGAGCACCAGAGCTGGAGGATAAGAAGCGATTCCTCAACATGTTTAGGTTGTCCCATGTTACCATACAGCAGAGAAGAGGTATGTGATCAATCTGTGGAACAGTTATTGAATAACTTATATAAACCATTCTGTTAAATGTATATGGTTCTGTATTATGATTAATTTAAATATGAATCTGCACTAAATAGTGAAAGGTACAGCAATGATTTCTAGGTTTTCTTAATGATGAATTTGGGACCCTTATTGTTCAAGTTAAGAACTGGTGTATCATGGGAGAATATTAGCTTTTTTGTTGTTGTTTTTTTTCTTCCTTATTCACACAGATCAATATTTGAATCTTATCTTAAGGCATAACAGGCCTAACATCTGTATGCTACAGAAAGAAACTAGTTTCTGGCAGAGCTGACACAGTGCCCTTAACACGGCATGTAAACGTCTCCATCAATTACTTCTATCTTCTTTCCTCTTTGACGTCTCATTTCAGCCGAGTAAAGACTGTTTGCACTCTCATTTAGATCTTGAAAAAGAGTCGTCATTCTCAGTTCTAAAGCTTGCTGATGCTTCACTTCAGTTGAGCTCTGCCAGCTTGACTTGCACAACACTCTCAAGAACATGCTGACTGGAGCCTCAAAGGACATTATAAGGGGGATAGAAAATGACCATGTCAACCTCATACTCACTATATTAAATGCAGAACGTATTAAACTACATATGCACAATGTTATGCTTTGCATGGACCTAGTTAGAATGTCAGAGCCATTTGTACACACAGACATTTGACATTATGCATTCTTGAGTCCCTTGCAGGTCATCTATCCTCAATTAAATTAAATTGAACTCTAACCAGAAATTAACCCCCATACAATGCCTTTAAGGTGTGTCAAATTATCTAGGCAAGCTTTAACTAACTTAAAAAGCATGGTCATAATGGTACACATTATCTGGATTGAGGGGTTAGGATGTGGGCTTACAATTTGCAGCCAGCAGATGGTGATATACAACCTCTTACATTGTCAGGCCATACTAAGCTTCCTTTTGCACATACAGCATAAAATAACTACCTATGGGGGAGCTAATGAGAAACTAACAGAATTAGGGTTCTTGGGGATTAAGGATTAAATTAATTGTGATTTTCTGTTTTAGACAATGAAAAGGTGGTCGAGCTGCTTCAAGCTATTAAAGAAAAGAGTGTAACCTTGGATACCATCAGACATGCACCTCAGCCGCTGTGTAAGAGCCCCATACCACAGGCCTCTGGTAAGACACATGCATTTTTATTGTTTGTAGATAATGTATCTGAATAGTAACTGGGAAGTGATGGAGGGAGGTAACAGCACTTTCAACTGCAGGATTACAGCAGTACTAATGTTAATCTTGACCTCATTATGAATGACATATGTTGAAATGATTGCAGATCCAACATTTGCCCAGCCCTCCTCTGAATCAGAAGACCACCACAATGTTCGTTCACATAGCCCCGCCTCACATTGCCCAGCATCCCCCAATGGCTATCCAAAACCACTTGGTGACACATTAAGACCAAAAGCACCCCCTTCTCCAGCTGTCTACCCAGACAAGGCCCGGGGGCCCAGTGAGGGACCGATCTCAAAGAGGAGCTCCAGTCTACTCAACAGCTTGCGGCCCCAGCTCCCCCTGCAGGCTAAAGAGGGGCTTCACAGTGTCAATGGACGCACAAAAGCCTGGGACAGCTTCACACCAGAGGAATTTGCTCAGCAGTTCCATGAATCTGTCCTTCAATCCACTCAGAAGGCCCTGCAGAAACATAAAGGTAACAACACCGAGGACACTAACAAAACCGAAATGTATTATATTTTTAGCTTTCATTCACTTTTTTTCCACCTGAACCTTATTTATTTATGTTTTTACTATGTAAGAGAGCTGTTGAACTATTTTGTAGTTTGCTATTGTTGATAAAGTCTTTAAAACTAAACGACTTAAGTCAAAAAATCTTTCCAAAAGTGACTACTGAATCACAAGATAGCAAACTGGTGTTTTTATTTGCCCAATAATTCCTAACTAAACTCTCACAGAAAAACTGATCCTAGACTAACACACATTAGACCATTTAGATAGCGTACAGTGTGTTATCATAAGATAGCATTAAAGCAGGCGATGAAGCCTTGTCACAAAAACTATTTTCATTATTAATAATGTTTTGATATTTTTTGTAATCAGTTGATTGATCATTTTGAAGGCAAGATGTCTCAAATTACTTGTATCGTCTTGAGTTGCAGATGCAACCATGTATTCTATTTAGTTTTATAGAACAGGGACCACAAATGAGAAAATGGTTAGCAAATTCTCACTGTCGCAGAAACCAGAAAATGTGGGAAATTTAGACTGTAAATGGTCAGAATGAAAATGAGTATAGAACCAAAACTGTTATGTTTTTTGACTACTCTTGTCATCATCATTGAATATAATGGCATTTCTTTTTTAATGTGCATGTGTGGGACTTCTGTGTTCTTTAGGAGGAGCCACAGGGGTGTCGGAGTCATCCCACGTCCAGGAGTCCTCCGTTCACTATAACATTCCCGAACTTCAGAGCACCCCCGGCCGACCCCCACAGCCACATTCACAGACTCACTTGAATGCACCATCATTTCCCCACCCGCTTTCACACACTCACCCTCAGCCCAACGGGCAGCACTTTCCATCACCCCTCCACAAGGAGGCCTCAGGGATGAGGGAGGACCGGTCTGGTCCAGAGGACTCTGAGGAGGAAGATGAGGAGGAGGAAGAGGAGGCTCCAGTTTCCAAGTGGCAGGGAATTGAATCCATCTTTGAAGCTTATCAGGAATATATTGAAGGTAAGAAGGTCCATGAAATCCGTTCTCCTGCTAGAAAATTTCACAACTCTGCTATTTTTATATTTTATATTCCATATATTTAGACTATATTTAATTGTGTGAGCTCTTTACAGTTTCCTCACCCTGAAATAATTGTATAATTTTATAAATGAATGCTTCCATTTATTCTTTATAAAACAGAGTTGTAGCATTTTCTTATCACTAGAGGGTGGCATATACACTATTCTATGCCCCTGATGTGTTTTCAGATTTTGAAATCTGAAAATTTTGATATTGTTAGAGGTCATGGTATGTATTTTTGCTCAAATTTAGTTGGAAACTGCCACCTGCTTGAATATTGTTTCTAAATCAGAAATGTCTGTCATTTTTTTTCCCTTCTCAACTTTCTACTATTCTGTATTATCACAGAGCAAAGTTTGGAGAGACAAGTATTACAGAGCCAGTGCCGAAGACTAGAAGCTCAGAACTACAGCCTCAGTCTGACTGCTGAGCAACTGTCTCATAGCATGGGGGTAAGACACATACGCACGCAAACACAAAGTCATGTGAGAAAATGAATCGAAGTCAAATACTCAGGGCATACACAAATAAGTTCCAAATATTTTGTTTCTAGAGTAGGGGTGTCAAACTCCGTTCTTCGAGAGCCGCTGTCCTGCAGGTTATAGATGTTTCTCTGCTTCAACACACCTGACTGAAATTAATGGGTCATTGTGCAGAACTTGACAACAAGCTGTTGGATCCTTTTGCTTTTAATCAGGCTTAGTTGGAGTAGGGAAATAACTTCAGTGTGCAGGACAGTGGCCCTCAAGGACCAGAGTTTGAAATCCCTGTTGTAGAGTTAGTTGGCACTATACTGCATGGAAATCGTGTCTACGTACAAGGGCAAGTTCATTCTTACAGGTCAGACTCTTTATGTAAGATACATTCAAACATTATCCAATATTATCATGTGCACATACAAAATGTTATACAACTCATGTTGGTTTCATAAACTCTAGAACAAAGGGATGCTGCATCCTTACTATGGCTGCACGTTAGATCGTTAAAAAATCGCAATCTCGATTCTCACATACACGTGATATCATTTCTACGCGCGGCGATTCTGAAGCATTTTATATGATGAGCTACATCACAAACAAGTGCTCCCATTTTCCTCCCGGATTTTTAATAGTGCCCCCCAAACAGCACTGCTGATGCCTCCTCCCTCCACCCTCAGTGGAGGAAGTCTGCCTGCAGGTCAGTGTTTGGAAAGAGTCTGCGAGAGTTTGCTGAGGAACGTCTGCTCTCTGCGGTGATGAGGTTTAATGGATGGAGTCTAAAAACCTAAGTGGTAGTGTCGAGTCACCCACCCACCCGAATCCAACTCGTGACCCAAAACGGTTCGCATTTGACAGTGTGGAAGTATTTTGGATTCAAGCCAGACGATGTAAAACAAAGCTAGTTGCATTGTAAAGCGTGTTTTGCTCTGGCTGCAGCACCACAATGTCCAGCACGATGAAACCGTGGAAAAATATGACCCGGATAAACACTGTACAACATGAGGGAACACTGAAAATAATAAACACTCGACAACAGTTAAAACATAGTAAAGGCCATGTCCCTCAATTTTATAATAATAATAATAATAATATTTTTTTTCAAAAGGCTAATCATAGTTGATGTACTGAGTCACTTTCTTTTGTATTTCTTTTTTGTATTTTTTCCCTGTAGAGATGCAATGAAAGATTCAAGAGTTGAATGTTATGGGCTCCTTCAGTTGTAGCTGGAAACAGAAGAAACATTTTGTGAAAAAAAAAATCGTGCCAGAGAATCGTGATCTCAATTCTGAGCAAAAAAATTGTGATTCATATTTCTACCAGAATCGTGCTGCCCTAATCCTTACCTTTCGAGATGTGAGGATGCTAATGTATTTTAGCATTGAGCAAATGGCTTTCTCATTCCAGAAATATTAAATTGATGATAGCATTTAAGATGCTGGATGCATGAGTGGATTCCAAACATCCTCCTTTTTCTTTCTCTTACTCTTATTATTTTTTCATATAGGAGCTGATGTCCCAGAGACAGAAGCTGGCTGTGGAAAGGGAGAAGCTACAAGCAGAGCTGGAGCACTTCAGGAAGTGTTTGACACTGCCACAGACTCACTGGTCGAGAAGCGGCCATTACAAAGGCTACCCTCCAAGGTGACCTGACCTGATGACCCCCAGGCCACAGCCGCCTCCCTTTCAGACTGAGACCCAGAGTTTATTTTTCACAGCCTGGTCCTCATGGCTCCATAGAGGTGAATATGGCTGGCTAGATCATATGAGAGTGAATGGATTGAGTGAATGAACAGATGGGTGAATGCATGGGAAACAGGACCATTCAGTGAAGGACAGTTAGTCTTTGGGTTGTGGCTTGCCAGGGACTGCACCACAAGCCACTAACACGTGCCAATGTAGCCAACATGAGATCAGCAAGAGCCGGAGCAGGAAACCTGAAGATCAACACTCAGTCACCCACTTTTTACACTCTTCAGCTCCTGCTGCTCTGTTCAGTCCTTGCATCCCTCACAGCCACAGCTACACAGACAATCCTGCCAATGAGGGAGTAGCAACCCCTGGAGGGGTGTTGTCACAAGACTTGAAAGCTCCAAATCTCCAAACGAAGGCTTCTGGTCAGTTGGGACTGATCTGTTTTTTTTTCCATTTTTCTTTTCTTCTTTATTTCTTTTTTAAATCACAGTGGCCATGTGAGCTTTTGAACTGGAAATGCACTTAAGAATTAAATCTGAAGAACTACCTGGTGGTACTGTGTTACAGCAAAGAACTGTTCAAATTAGGGAAGAACCTAGAAAATGCACATTTTTGGAAAGAATTAAGGAAATGTTTTATTTCTAAATAGAAAATTTGAAAATAAGAATTTTAAAGGGTGCTTCAGCCTTGTATTGTATATAATATGAAGACTTAAAAGAATTTTGTATGTTTTTATTACGTTAATCATTGTTCTTTTAAAAGAAAAAAAACCTGCCATTTTTATATGTTGATGCGTTCTTGTTTTTTTGGGTTGGAAAAGAAAGCCTTGCTTTTAGTGTTTGTACTGCTGCTGGCCAGAACAGCTCATTTTGAGACATTTAACAGAAAGAAAGAAAGCAGGATGCACTCCTGCTCTTATTCTGTCCTGGCACTGCGCAGCTGAGACCCAGCCACAGTCACCTCACCTGGCCTCTGAGCTCAGCAAAGCTGACTCAGAAGCTCTGAGACATGGCTCCTGCCCTTTCACCCTCCTTCCTTCACAGTAACATGTCTTTAACAACTCTCCTGCTCTGCTTCACTGCTGCTGGCATGACTAGTTAGCTTGATACCCACATGTTGAAAGCAGATCACAGCAACATATAGTATATATGTATTTCTATGTTGATCACTTGACTTACTTGATGATATGAAGACATGAAGAGTCTCTTAAAGCAGCCAGCAGATTAAACTGGTTCACAATGCTTTATCTTATCACTGGACCTTCATTTTTACTTTATAAGACATTACTTAGTGTTGGTGACACAATATGACGGTTGGCCTAATGTTACAACTTACAAGCTCAAGCCCTTATCAGCAGCCATTAAAGGACATAGTGCCAAAACATTAAAAAAAGAAAAACAGCAGTAGCATTTTAGATTGGTCTCTTTGGTTAGAGTTGGAATTAGGTAGCCAAACAGTCAACAAAGAATGGCCATTTTCCACAGTGGAACAGCTTTGGCTCTACTCATCCAATTTGATCCCCCCCTTTTTTTTTTTTTGTATTTAAATGCATCCACACTCCAAACTTGTCAACATTTTAGAAGTCTCTAAAGATTTGAACTGGGTGTTTTGTGATCAACACAGAATCAAACGTGTTTCCTCTGTCTGCCCCCATCCCTTTTTCTCAATGCTATCTAACTCATGATGTCTTAACTTGAGGTGTTAGATGTGTACCCTGAGACCCCTGAAGCTGTCAAACACTTGCCTAGATCATTGAAGTTTTAAAGTTATGGTAATGTTTGATGCGAACAGGGGAAGATTTCAGTAACTGAAATTAAAAAAGAAACTAAAACTTGCATTAAAAAAAAAGTTAATTTCTATTAAAGAACGAAGCACAACTACCCCACACATACACTATTTCACTGACAAGTGCCTCAAGAATTTGGGAGCATGTGAACGAGTTGCAGTCCACATGATGGGCATTCTACACCCAACATCAGTGATCAGGGACTTTACATTTTACATTCAAGTGTCTGCTGTCTGTCTCACACCTTTCAAATGTGCAAGTCAAGAACTGACGCTAAATTAGTTTATCTAAACACATCTATTAAAAAAATTTTTTTTAGAAATCAGTTCAATTGTAAAGCCTTTTTTTAAATTTTATTTTATAAATGAGCCCTAAGCCAGATCAGAGGAATACAGAGTGTACTTCTGTTTTTACACAGCAGTCAAGAGCCAACAGTGCAGCCTGTCAGTAAATGAGGGAGCATGCATGCTGAGGTAAGCTGCCAATTAGCTGGGGAGGTAGGTGCAGTAAGAGGAGCCTCTTACTCAGCCTCCCTGTGTCTCCAACCCGCGCACGCCCATGCAATAGCCCCGTTACTCAGTGGAGGATGTCTAGATGCTGTGAAATCCTGTTTTTAAAATGTACTTGTTTGAATTCATTGTAATGTAATATATTCTTTGTTGAATGTAGTAATTAGGTATTTATGAATATATGGCTGTGATTTCAGACAAAAAAGAGAATAAAATACTTCAAAAATGTTAAATATCAAACTTTGTTTGTGGGTGCTGGTCTAATAGATGAATAACTTGAGGATTACTTTTTTTTTTTCTTAAGATCTGTATTCTTCTGAGGAAAAAATCTTAAGTGGAAATGTATCCAACATGTCCATATTTAGATGAAAATACCATGATCATTTATGTCTTTTATGTGGCTTTTCTTTGATAGTTAAGGTATTAGGAAAAGTTATTGAGAGTGAGCCTCTTAGCTTAGTTAGCCTGCTAATAGCCTCTGATCAAGATCAATTATACCGTCTGTACCGTCCTCTTCCGCTTATCCGGGGTCGGGTCGCGGGGCAGCAGCCTGAGCAGGGAAGCCCAGACTTCCCTCTCCCCGGCCACATCAGCCAGCTCATCCGGGGGGATCCCA
>JBBBVU010000001.1:20456239-20466564 GCA_037177055.1 Atherinosoma microstoma | reverse complement strand
TGATTGTCTGTGAAGCGCCCTGAGATGACATTGTCGTGAATTGGCGCTATACAAATAAAGATGAATTGAAAAAAAAAATTACAGATAGAAATGGGCACATCTTTTAAGACAAATGTGAAGGCAGATTGGCCACAAGGAACGGAAGGCATGTCTCACAAAATGAAACACCATTTGATGATGTCCATATTATTATTTTTTTGTCCAATGACTTCTAAGTCTGTGTACAGGAAGAGCTGATTCCTCAAAATTCCATTCTGCAGTGATGCTTTTGATTGACCCTTTATATTAAAGCTGTCTTCATTTCAGTCACATCTCAATTCAAATACATTGTGGTGGTGGGCAGAGGAAATGTCAACAAAATGTTGTCTTGCTCCGAAACAAGGCACTTAGTGGCAAGACATAAATATATATATTATAAATCTTATTTTTTAGAAGCTGCTGCTGTAGCTTATCAAAATTGGAGATGTAATTTTCAAAATAATGGTTTTCTCACACACACATTTAACAGAACCCTAACTTTTGAAGATTAAAAAAAAAAAAAAATGACTCTTTTAAGCTTCATAAAACTAAGAAATATATGCTCATTGATCACTTTATTAAATACACCTGTTCAATTGTGTGTGGTATATTTCCACAACCAGCTCCAGGGTTTACAGAAAATGGTCTCAAAAAGAGAAAATATCCAGTTAATGGCAGCTGTCTGGACCAGAATGCTTAGTTGATGTAAGAGACCTCTCACAAAGGAGAATGTGGTATGAGATGATAGAGTCACAGTAACTCAAATAACTAGTTTTAACAAGGTAGGCTATGCTGAATGCCATCTCTGAACACACATCAAATATTGAAGCAGATGAACAGCAGCAGGAGATCAGTATAGGTGTTACTCCTGCAGCTAATAACAGGATACTGATGGTACATATGTACAGACTCACCAAAAGTGGTCAACAGAAAATTAAAAAAAGCTTGCCTAGTCTGACGAGTCTCCATTTCAGCTGCCACATACATGGGTAGGGTCAGAATTTCCTGTAACCATCATGACAGCATGGATCCATCATGCCTTGTATCAACAATTCAGGCAGGAATTTGTGTTGTATTGGTATGGGGATATTTTCTCTGCTCAGTTTGGGCCCCTTGGCACCAAATGAGCATCTTTTAAATGCCACAGCCTACCCAAGTATTGTTGCTGACCATGTCCGTCCATTTGTGACTGCAGCATACTCATCTTCTGATGGCTACTTCCTGCAGGATTACCTCTTCACATCCAGTCTTGCGTTGACTTGGCTGGCTCTTACTTTTTTGGTTCTTGACTGTTTCCAGCAATACCACTGCTGTACTTCAAACAATGAACCCACTGTTTAAAGTTTTTAGTGGGATCCATGGTTGAAAGGTGACATCATTTGCATGTGCCAAAAATCTTGGTATAGAAGTGACTTAAGTTTTGTTACATTTAAACTGAAAATTATTTCAGTTTATAAACGTACATATACAGTAATTTAATCAATACTGAATTACATGGACACTATTTTTATTTTCCCACTTAACTCCATTTGAGAAACAGTGCAACACTGTGCAACGGGAGATTCTCATCATGGATGTGCAGCTGATAAATCTGCAGCAAGTGTTTGTCAATGAGGACCAAAATCTCTGAGGAAGGTTTCCAACACCTTGTTGAATCTGTGCCACTAAGAATTAAGGCAGTTCTGAGGGCAAGCGGGCAACCCACTACTAGCAAGGTGTACCTAATAAAGTGTCTGGTACATGTGTAATTTTCATACTATTATAAAAGTGTAAAAGAAAAAACAACGTATGAGCTTCATTATTTAGGGTTGCTTAGATATACAATAATATTGGCAATTACTACGGTTTGGCAAAAGTAACAACGCAATTTCCCACTGACAGCATTTTTCTGCAACTCTATTTCACATTAAACATTTTATTAGAAATTTTTTCTTGCAAACTGACATACAAAATGTCTGTCAAATTCCTTATTCTACCCGCTAGCAGTAGCACGACCCCGACATGTGCTACTGATACAGTTACAAAGATGTTAACACAAGCCTCAGGAAACTTAAACCATATCAAACTAAATCAGTAAGCTACAGCCCTGGTACTGCTCGGTGACTGCTTTGAATCTTTTCAAACAGTCACAACAGCAGCTGAATAAGACACAGCAAAATATATTCACAAAAGACAAAATCAGTCTGGTGAGGACTTCCGTCCTTTAAGAAATCAATGTTATTGTACATTCAGTTCAAAAAATTTGTGTAAAAAATGTTCACACGTTTAGTTATCTCTAACAGATTAATTCTAACCTCATAAGCTCACAATAAATATTAAATTTTCTAAACTTCTCTTTAAAAATTGTGATTTAAGGGTCAATTAAGTAAAATTACATATCTTTGCTAGGTATTCAAACATATCCAACTCAAAACAAAATTCACACATTCCTGTGATCTGATTTAGTTCAGACATTTGAAGAAATCATCCAGTTAATTAAACAAGAACCAATTTGTCGCCATGCATATCATCAAGAATGATACTAAGTAGCGTACTAATGACAACACGAGAAATGTTGCATGGAAATACATATCAAAGCTCTCAAGTCAATCATCACTTTGTAGTTGCTGGTGCAGCTCAAGGATTTAGTTGAGTCAACAAACAGTAAAAACTTCGGTTTATGGTTGCGTTTCATCAGTATGTTCATGTAAGAGAAGGACGGTTTTTGCAGCTTCAGATTACAATTACATGTGAATTTTGTTTTGGGACTTAACACAAAGTAGAAAGTTAATAGGGAACATATTTATATATACCTACATTTTTAAATAATTTAGTACTTGATCTCTGTAGGGCGACAGGTTGCTTAATTTAAAAGAAATATATTGATCAAATACTCTAGAATTTAACTTCTTGCACATAACAGGGGGAAAACAAGTTTGATTAAAATACATAAATCACCTTCTTCCCCTCAATATCACCTTGTAAAGGCGGACACGGGCCGATAGTGCACATCTGGTGCTTGCAGGCTCCGTTAGTGCAGGATGATGCATGATACCGCATGATGCTACTGAACAAGTAGCATCATGCGTGCTGAAATGGCAGCAATATTGAGTGTGTGTGTGTGTGTGTGTCTAAAGACCGAGACTAAAGGTCTTAGCACAGATCCAAGACGGACTTGTTTATCACTGGATTGGTCCAGTCGTTCCTTAGATCATCCAAATGATTGTCAAAGTCAATCAGGTTTTCATAGGATCTTCCCTCCAGCAGAGCAGATGTGATCTTCTGTGCTTCGCTCCAGTCCTCAAAATAATCACTGGAAGACAAATATAAGCATCAGTGCATAATCTGTATTTGTTTTTGCTATATATTAAGTTAATGAGTGAACAGAGTGGCATGCTCAAAGCTCTGCACATTTATTCTGAGACACTTACGTAGTTACTTCCCTGTTTTTCCACTTGTTTTCGTGATGATCATAAATGAGCACAATGGGCTCAAAACAGCTCATTGTTAATCTACCATTGTCCACCTGTTGGAATAAACCAGTGAAAATTATAAGGGTTTTTGTGAAACTTGTAGAGGTCCTTACTATTGTTTTGCATTGTTTTACATCTGTCAAACTAATAATTCTGTAAAGTTACAGCGCTGCTGACCTGGCAATTTTAATTCTAACATTTCTCCTACTGTCTCTTTTAGATGACCAATATGTTCATTTAATCTGCATATTAGCATGTAATTTAACACCATCTCAAAACTTCAACAAATCTAACAAAAACATTAAAATACTGTCGTTTCACATTAAACAATAAGACCAGTCTAAATAATTTAGTGTTACCATAACAATTGCGGCATCACTAAAGTTCTCTGAAATCCTGGCCGCCACTTTTTCCGCTACTTGGTTGGGTCTGCAGATGAGACAGAGAACCAATAATAAGATGCAGGGTACAGGGCCAAATAGCTTATTAGTGGATACTTTACACTGAAACAATAGGTTGACTCTGTCCGTTTAGATCAACGTACCTTGAATCCTTTGTGCGTTCATTAGCTTGATAATATCCAGCAATGATATAGTTATTTTCTTTACACCAAGTGTCAATCTGAGAAGGAAGCAGGTGTAAGGAAGCCAACATGTAAGGAAAGAATCACAGTTCAAGTCAGATTAATTTCATTTTTAAGTGGAGACATAAAGGCAGACAGTGAAAACTGTTTCAGCAAACTGTGGGTGTAATTTGATCATACCTTTGGAACTGTAGTTACGGTTGCTATTGAAGTGCATTTCTTTACGATAAAAGGTCAGTCTTATGTCTTATACCTAATGGGGTATTTCTGTGCCAACTTGCCAAAAATCTGTGTTCATGTCATGGAATTTCTGGGCAGACAATATGTGAAAACTTTCCATGTACTTTCAAATTTATAAATATCAAACTTTTTTTTTTAAATTTTGTCCCGTGAAGCTAAACTGAATTATGTTTGCAGTTCTTTGCAGTAGTAGTGTTGATGTTAGTGCTGTGAAATTGCTTCCACAGCCCCATATAAACTATCATTAAAAAGAAGAAAGAAAAAATGATTGAAAAATGTCCTATACAAAAGCGTAATTTGCCAATCTGCTGTATACTTTCTTTATTGTCATCAGATTATGCAGCAGTATGAATTTCATATATCCCCAAACCTGAGTATTTTTATCCACTGTAACTTGGGTGTAAACTTTAAAATCACCCACTACAACATCAATGATGAAGCCCAATTTTCTTATTTTAGTTTTACAGTTAGCAAAATCTGAAGACATAAACTCTTCATAGAGTACAATTTATGGCAGAGCCGCTGTACTGGATTACCTTAAATTTGTCAGGCCTGCCAAATAAAGCAGTCTCATACTACTTTCATTGGTCCATTCAACCTCTTCACATCTTTGGTTGTATCCAATGAATGACAGTGCTCTCCACATTAAAAAAACAGTTCGAAATAGTCCCGTGAAATATGAGCTGGTGGGACTTAGAAAGAACCCTGATTTATTTTAAGCAGTTCCATATCATGACATTAGCTGGAATACTCAAGTAGTTGGCAATTACCGGAAAAAGTACAACAGTGAATACAAACACAACAAAACCTGATGTTGAGTCAATGCAGAGTTGTTACATTAGTTTAAACTGAGTCTACTTAAAAATCTACTTGTTGGGTACTTACCAGCGTCAAAGCTACTTCTAGCATTGGTGCCAAAGCAAGAGTACCGTGAAAAAGAGGCACACAGTCCACGCACAAAATAGGATCACTGTGACTGTCTTTCTTCCTTTCCTTCGTCGGTTTTTCTGCTACCAGCAACCCGTTCACGGCATAGTGAGGGTATTTGGCAGCATGTAAAAGCATTTTACAATAAGCCTGACTCGTAAGTTGAATGGGCATGTTTAAGAGAAAACTGGTGGAAGGACAAGTCCTGCCAAAGTAGCTGAGTGGCTAGTTACAAGATGAAGAGACACTTATGCCGTTAGCTGTCGTTACCTATCATGCCCTGGGAAAAGTATATATCTACTTTAGCAATCACCTTTCTACCTGAATATGAGGTCACAATTATGCCATCTGACGAGTACATGTAATCTTTATAATTATTCGAAAGCACAGCAGCCTTTTAATGTCAAATGAATGGCTCGGTGGGCAGCTACTGAGGCTAATCTTACTTCCACCTTCCACTCGTTTCTGTAGCACCGGTGGTGCCGTAAAGTTGAAAAGAAATGTCGTAAAACAAGATAATCTTTCGTGTGGGCTTTACGTCCTTCCGTTCAGACATCCTCTTCCCTTCAGATCATCAGCAGACGGGAGCAAGGAAGAAACAGTAGGTCGTATATCGTTAAATCAACTATATCTTTCAAACTTTATGAAGATGTACAACGATTTACTATTTGTGTGTATTGGGAAAGTCTTGGTGTTCTTCGTATAAGAAATAGGTCAAACGAACGGGACATTTTGATAACTAATGGATACGGTCACTTTGTCAGAGCGGCGAGCAGCTAGGACGTGCTAACTTCCCGGGTAGCTCTTGTTAGCATCTGGGCAACCAATTTGCAAAGGAGATGATGAGCATGTTCCAATTGTTTGGGTGGTCACGTAAGAGCCTGCATGTATAGTATCTCAGTCTGTGGAAAATCAGTTAAAAAAACAGTTTTGTGTTAGAGAAATTGGTATTACTTTGATTATTTTTCTCCGGGCGCTGTGACCTTGTGTTTGTAGCTAACGCTAACATTAGCTTGTGCTTATGTTGAACGCTGGACGGTTTGGACGCAGTATCTCAACATTATGAAGACACCCATGAATACATATTTCTTGTGATGAGTTTCGACCGACAAATGATAAAATCGTTCTTTTATACAATAATACAACGGACCTTAAATGACTGAGTATTCTAAGAAAACGAAAGACGATATTTCACTTGGCATAAGTATTTACTTAAACCTCACACAGAATTTTTGTTGCTTTTTCTGATTTCCCTAAATATATGGTTCGTTGATGAAAATGGGTTATTTCTTTATACACATGCTATAAATTGTAAGATAAAATTAGGTGTGAAAGAGCCATGTAAATATGCCAATATGTGTTTAATGATTAATTACTTAATTTATGTTTTCCACAGAATGCTGGCCACAAGAGCCCTTAGCCTTATTGGCAAACGTGCCATTTCCACATCTGTCTGTGTACGTGGAGGGCATGGTAAGTATAAATCTATAGGTTGAACATATTATATGAAAAACAAGTTTTTGTGTTTCCTGCCATCTGTTTAAAATTATATCAAGTTTGTTCCAAGAGTATATTAAGAGTTGAAATCTTTGCAGAATGTGTCAGTGATTTCTGCACCGAGAGGCCCCATAGTTAATCTTTCAAAATAAACTATGCCTTATGTTGGCTTGTAATTGCAAACATAGCTTTTTACCCTATAACACATTTACATCATTCATGAGAATGTAATATTTTCCTATTTTTTGCACCCTTGGTGGGGTTTGATATTTAAAAAAAAAATAAAAAATCATTATCCTTTCGTTGACCTGATTAGGAAAAGGTCAGTGGGACAAGGACAGTTACGGACATTTTGTGAGTCCTTAAACTCACAAACGCATATCCACTGTTGAAAGAATCCAGCTATATTGAAACTTGTGTGTTAAACTTCAAAGTTCAGAGCTTGGTCCATAAATCTTTTTTTGGATACCTGATCTAGTACAGTTTTTACTATATCCCTGTGTAATCATGGATAAGCTGTTTAAAGTATTACATCTCTTTTTCAGCAGCTAACAAGTTAAATGTAGGCTATTTGTGAGAAATGGAATCACAATATTGAGAATGGTTGCTTATAATTTTCGTCAGGGGATAAATAAAGTATATTCATGTAATTCATTAAGTTTAGCCACTGATCCTAATATTGATTAACATCAATCCCAATTATTATTGCGTTGATTTAAAGTTTATATTCATACAAAGTGGGCCCTATATGATGGGTTGGATGGGACATTACTCAAAATGTTGCTGTCAAAAGGAGTTATGGAATGGTGTTTTTTTTTTTTTTTTTTTTTTACCTCCGTTTTTGGGTTCTTCTATCCATGGGTATCACTTGCATACATCAAGGTTATTTCACTTGGTTGAAATCCTCATGAAGCACAAAAAACAAACAAACCAACCAAAAAAAAAACACAACTGTTTAATAGAAACCCCTTTTATGTACATTTGGCTCTATAAATGGGTCAAAGAACCGTTACTCCATAAACCTCCCTCTACCAGCACATCGAGTGCTAGTGCAGCACAGAAAAACCATTTCCATCAGCATATTTTCTTGTGCCAGTACATAAAAGAGGATCTGTACAGATTTGAAAATTACAGTTTGCATTTTATTAGTACATATGATAAAAGTAACCCACACCTGTTCATCAGTGATGGCTTGTATTTTAGGATGTGGAAGTATCAAGTTACATACTGAATCTTGTATACTGTTTTTCATATCGAGTAGAAGGGCTGAATCAGGGTTTAAATGGGCTGAGTTTTCTGGTATTTTTTTTGCAGCACGACCCAATATTTTCATTGATTTGTCACAACTCTTGTTTTATTTCTTGAATTTAATAAAATTTTACATATTTAGATTGTTCCAATAGTTGTCAGAGTGCTTTCTCATTCAGCCTTTAACTGCAGTCTTAGTATCTATATCTAAATTTTGGTCAAAGAATACATTTTAAGATAAGATTGGCATGATTCAAGGCATTAGGTGCAAGAGTCTTGTAATAAGACTGTTTTCTTTCCTGCAGGCGTTGCTAAAGTGGAAGAATACACCCTCCCTGCTTACTTTGACAGGCGGGAGAACCCTCTCCCAGATGTGACCTATGTGCAGACCCTGACTGCAGAGCAGAAGGCTCTGAAAGAGAAGGAGAAGGGCTCCTGGGCTGCACTCTCTAACGATGAGAAGATTGCATGTAGGACATTGTGTTGTTTGTTGGTCAAAGTAATTTTTTACTTTGAAATATAAGAATGATAATGTATATCTTACACTGTCTTATTCTATTCTTTTTTTCCTCTTTTAAACTAAAAACCCTTTAACAAGAATTACATCTTCTTTGTTCAGTGTACCGCATCAGCTTCAAACAGAGCTTTGCTGAGATGAACCAGGGATCAGGAGAGTGGAAGTCTGTGATTGGAGGGGTTTTGTTCTTCATTGGTTTTACTGGCCTCGTTGTGCTTTGGCAGAGGAAGTATGGTAAATATGGAAAAACATTATCTACAAGCAAATGTATTTGACGTACAGCTACCACAGAGAAGATAGATAGATGGATGGATGGATGGATAAATACTTTATTGATCCCAAGGGAAATTGTAACAACTCAGCAGCAGTATAAAAACAAATTTCACTTCCACCTTCCACTCGTTTCTATTAATCAAAATGAGTATTAAATGAAAAGCAGTATTCTGTTTTCCTTGCAGTAACTTAGGATAATGGCCTGACACATTTGATACTTTATCTTTGCAGTGTATGGAGCCGTCCCACATACATTTGATCCAGAGCACAAGCAGAAGGAGCTTCAGCGCATGCTGGACATGAGAATCAACCCAATTCAGGGCTTCTCATCCAACTGGGACTACGAGAATAAGCAATGGAAAAAGTAAACCGACCCAGAAAACCACAGTACCTACTTGATCAACGCAGACCCATCTCAAAGATACAATAAAATTTATATTTCTGTATTTATCATTTGTCCACATTACCTCTGTCTGCATTTTGGAAGACCACTTCCTCCTAAGGCCCTTGTGTATAATAAAAAGATAAATAAAAATTGTTAAACGAATTAAAGATTATCCAATGTGTTTCTCCCACACAAGCACTCCTTTTGTCAGAGTTGGAATGCATGATAGAGGGATATGTAAAATAGTCTTCAAGATTAATCTCCATAAATTGTCACAGATTGTCTTCTTTTTGGATGGAACAGTTTCTCAATCTGAACTGGTGTGTGTGTGTGGCCTCTATGTGGATGCACCTGTATATATGAGCTCTAACAGCAGGATATATTTTTCAGTGGTTTGTGAAAGAAATAGAAATGTTTTATTTAGATTAACTCAGAATAATTCATGATTGAGAAGTAAATAAAAAGTTCAAACAGACTGGGTTAAATTTGGATGGTCACATACAATGCTAAGGGCGCATGATATAAAACATGATGCTAATGGTGACCAGGAATTTGGGAGAGCTAAGTGAAACCTGAGGGAACAGGCTTAAATGGAACTGTCAGTGGTATAAGTTGTAACTTAACTGGTTGAGTAATTCCACTCTAAACCAGAAGTCTGTATTGGTATATTCGTTGAATCACATGAGCCAATATTTTATTCACAAAAGAACATAGATGTCTAAATTGAGAAATTTCACAATTTTGCACCCCATACCATCAGTGATGCAGGCTTTTGAACTGAACACAACATGCTGAAAGGTTTCCCTCCTCTTTAGCCTGGAAGACACGGCATCTGTGATTACCAACAAGAATATCAAATTTGGATTAGTCTGTCCAAAGAACAGTTTCACATTTTGAAACTGTCCATTTCAGTTGAGTCTTGGCCCACAGGACACAATGGTGCTCCTGGACCATGTTCAAACATGGCTCTGCCACTCTAGGACATCCCTTTTATAGCTAATCATGTTACATACCTGATATCACTTAATTACTTGCTAGATGTTCTCTCATCTGAATCTTTCTGAACTTTTTGTAAAATATCTCAGTTTAGACAAATGATGTGTATATTTTGTTAAGAATAAGATATTGGGTCATGTGGTCTTAAGGTCTTGAATTTCATTTTGTTCAGATTTATATATATATATA
>JBBBVU010000001.1:20440700-20451466 GCA_037177055.1 Atherinosoma microstoma | reverse complement strand
GACAATAACAGTAACACAACTGATAACAAACAGTCCTGGTCTTGCAGTCATGGAGAGTTCACAAAGTCTTTCAGGGGGTTAAAATATCATAATACTATATTTTTTCCAACTATTATTATTATTATTATTATTATTATTATTTAATTTGCTTCATTTCAGTAGTTTCTGATGAGCTCAGTAGTCAAGGCAAGCTTATGTCACTCAAGACTTCAGTAAGATGAAGACTTATATCCATTTGCATTACTTTGACAATTTGTATTAGATTATTTTAATTCTTTTATATGTTGGTGTTGATCTGTCATCACTATGTTGCCTGGAGGATGTACAAAATATAGCAACCCGCCTTTTAACAGGAAAGAAAAGACATGATCACATTGCACCTGTGCTGACTATTTTACACTGGCTTCCAGTCCACTACAGGATCAAGTGAAGAAATTTCATGACTTGACTCGTACTCCATCCAGAGCACTGAGGTCTAAGAATTAGTTAATCTTGAACTTTTTCGAAACCAGACTAAAAGTTAGAGGTGATGGAGCATTTTCAGTTGTGGCTCCTACTCTCTGGAAAGGTCTGTCTTTTCACATCAAACTCTTGATCATTTCAAAACTAAATTTAGTTTGATTGTTGCTAATAAAAGTACATTCAAGCAGATCAAGTCACTGAATTAAACCTAGTAAATACTTATTAAATAAGTTAAAGTAAATAAAATGACCTTCTGTATCCATTTTCTATTGCTGCAGTAATATACAGGTTGTGTTCATTCAAATTTTATAAATGCAGAATTTAACTTTGTTCAGGCTGTGGTTGCTTTGTGGATTTGGCATCGAAGTTGTACAGTGGCACTTAGCAGCCACTTGCCACTTTTCTCTTTGTCTTGATAATCATGCTTCGATGCTTAGGACCTTGTATGGTTGTCTCTTGCGTTTACATGGTCCTTAAGCCTTAAATCCAACCTGGCTTGACTTGGAGCATTTGCTCTTTTCAGGTGGCGCTCTGGGAGCTAAATTGTAATGAAAGTATAACACAAAATGTCTGTGACTGTTGCTTCACAGGTTGTTGATGGACTCTACCTCGGAAACATAAGAGGTAAGGCAACCATAGTGTTTTAATTTAATACTTTAAATGAAATACTGACAGTATAGACTGGACAGGCTAGACTTTCAGTTACAAAAGTATAATGCCACTGCGAAGGGATGAGGATTTGAGAGAGTATAGCATTGCAATGTATTATTTATGACTAAGTTTTTTATGTAAAATTTAATTTGCATTTTAATGTAATACACATCCATCCATTCATTCAGTCTGTTCGCTACACTTGTTTGAACTTCTACATGGTCGGGATGTAATTCAAAACACAGTATTGTTCAAACATAAGCATAAATAAATTGCACTGTGAATGTCTGTACTACCTTTTTATACATAGCACATATAGAGCATAAGGCCTAACTGAAGAGCATCATGAATATATTGTTTGTCAAACATATATTTCATAGTGAAAAAGTATGAGTGATTCAATAACAAAATCATTAAAAAAACAGAAAGTGTTGCTTATGTATTTTGAAGCAAGAATCTGTAGTCATGAGTGTGACACTTTCTGCTGCGACGCACAGCGTCCTCACTGTGAATGTGGCATTTGCAGTGTTCTAACTTTAGCTGCCTTAATGATGGTTCCACATGGTGGCTGAAGTATAACAGCTAAAATTAGTCCAAGAGACGGGATCAAGTAGGCATGGGTGTACCAAATGATGATTGTAGGATAGTTGTCAGATCTCAGACAACTCAGTAACAGCTCTTTATTAACTGTCAAAATGGTTGGCTTGTAAAGTTTTTGTGCAACTTGGAGCCTAACACAAATGCAGTATCCATCATTTGTCAGATGTTGGGAATTTGCATGCATTGTGCTTATCTTTATTTCTGATAATCATCATATAATTCTTCATGACTTTACAGGAATATATTGCACAAACTCACAGCTTACAGTGTCATCTGAACTGTAATAGAATATTTTCTAGATGCCCTCAAACAAAAATCATCGTACTAATATGTGTGATAGGCTTATATGGGCAGGTAAACTCCTGAATGATATTGATCAAGCTTCTGTAAAAAAAAAAAATCCCATGCAGGATTTTTATTAGATATTTTTGATCTCTTTTCTTGTCACAGATTCAGAAAACAGAGACAGTTTGTCTAAAAATGGCATCACCCACATCCTCTCTGTGTACAACAATGCAAAGCCAGTATTTCAGGTCAGTGGAGAAACCAGGATGGTTGGTGTTTCTGGATGTTATGTGATGTGTTTTAAATAACTTACCAGTGCTTCCTGTGGGAATTTTACCTGGAGATTTTGGTTTGATTGTGCCTCTTTAATAATGTAATTTGTCCTGTCAGCCAGGAGAGGGTGCTGCTAACTTACAGTTGAAGCAAGACATTTTGTGACTGATTCTTTTATGCTGGGTTTAGAACAATTGAAGGCCATTATACAAAGACTTGTTAACCGCTCAAATCTCAAGCAGATTCTTGGCAATAACTTACTTTGTAACATTGCTGTAGTCTGTGAGCCTCACACACAGTTACTGCACGTTTTTACAAGAAATCATTCTGGGTGCTGATTAAAAGGTAGTGATTAAAGCACACAGAGCTGTAAAACAGCTATAACATTATATTATGTTGCTAGATTTGTAGTTGGAGTTCACCTTTGCATGGTTTAGGCTTTTTCTTTCTGTTCAGCGTATTATCAATGTTTTACAGGACATGACGTACCTTTGTATTCAAGCAGCTGATGCTTCCAGCGAGAACCTGTGAGTATACAGACAAACATAATTTTACAAATGATTTCTTCTAATCCTTTACTGCTAACAGGGCCTCAGTTCATTATACGTCAGGCGTCTAAATCTAAGCATTACTGTAAAGCATTTTTAGGTTAAAGTTACAAGTTTATTTAAATATTTAATTGGTTAAATTGGTCTCATAATGCAGACAAATAAAATGACATAGATCCTGCTGAATTAAATTCACTTTATGCCTGAACTCTAACAATGGGTATTATTTCATGTTATTTTTGTGAGGGAGAAATCGAGTGTGTCCAAAGTGTCATGGTTCATCAGGAGGCAGACTGAGTGTTGAAAGAGGCATGATCTATCCCTCCACCCTTGCAGCAGCCGCTAACACAACACATTAGAAATGTTTCTGTCTGTGAATGGTCTTTTTCCTCATTCAGCACAATTCACTTCAAGTCTTAACTGAATTCCCTGAGTTAGCTGAGGGGAAAAAAACCCCACACAGAAATGTGTCACAAACTTCAATATGATTTGTGGATGACTGAAAACAAGTTTTGGGCTGGAGAGGGAGTCGTTCCTGCTCAGTCACTTGAGGTGGGATTTCTGGAGAACCTGCTTAAAATTCCAATGTATCACTTCTGTAAAGATTCCTGCTGGCAGTTAACATGAAGCCATTTTGTTTAGGTTTGACTAATGCATCTCAATTTGGGTCTCTGAGTTAATTGTAAATCTACCTTCACTTGGGTTACTAAAGTTATCTATGGTTTTAAGATGAACTCTTTTTGCTTTAGTTTGTAGAAAAAATAGTGCTGGTTGAAATGGAATTTAATGAGAATTTAGCTTTAGTGGTTAGTTGGACGTTGCTCATCGGGTTGGGCTGGGGATGTCTGACCTCCACTGTCGCAATCAAGCGTCCTTCCCTCAGGCAGCAGAGGAAGGAAACCTCCCAGTGACATCTGGCCGTGTGCTTCGACCACCCAAGGTTTTAATAAACCCCCTCTGTCACAATCGCTAGTCTGACTGAGTTACGGTAGGGTGAGGCCAACTGTCGCCCCACAACACTCACCATCATCTAGGGGCCCCTATGGTCAGACCTGATAGCTCCTCCCATGTGTAAGGTACATGGTGAGAACTTTATCGCACAGTTTCTGTTTCTGGAGCTGCAGTAATGGTTTAAGGCTCCCTAAAAAACAACAACAATGAATTAGTATCTGTACTTTGGAATTCAGTCAATATAAAGGGGGGTCAGATTAATTTCTACAAGCCTAAAACACAGTTACAGTTTATAGGTTTTGTGTTGTACAACATAAAAGACTAAATGAATAAAAAAAATATTAACCCATTATAAGATACACAGGCTAACGAGGGAAGCTTTCATTTTAATAGCCTTAAATGTTGTAATCTTTATGTTGCTGATATTTTTGAACAGCCAGCTATTTTTTTCTTTTTCTTTTTTTTTCCGGCAAACATTCTCATGAAAACTTTTGATGTTAAAAAAAGTTTGTATGTTTTGATTTGAATGCACAGTGTGCATTGGCCACGATGGTGTGAAGTCATTTGCGTTAGCAATTCCAAAGAGAGAGATGCATTTGCATTTTTTTCCAGCATGGTGTACTTTAGTTATAACTTAGGTGCTTTTTGTTTTTTATTTAAAATAATTTTTTGAGGTCCACAATAGTAAGTAAAAAAATTTAAATAAATTGCACATTGTGTACCACAGAACTGCAGGAAAAAAATTTCATTTTCAAATAGACAATAGTTTCACAGCTTGTTTGTTTTCAGTATTATTCTCCGTATTCATTCAGTTGAAACCTCAAATCTTTGTCACAAGTAAATTTTTTGCATATCAAACAAGATTTACGGAAACCTCTGTGCTAGGGAAGACAGAACAAAGTGCTGAGGAGACATCTTTTAAAGAGGAGTTTGGATCTCAGGAAGGAGGAAAAAAGAAAAGTGACAGTCGGTTTATTTTAGCCCCAGTCTGTTACTCTGTCTGCTATTGAGAAACCAGCATCTGTTCCTCAGGAGACGGTGCTATCAGCCATACACTTGTTGATTTTGCAAAACACTATCAGTGTTTCCTGATTGCAAATGGTTAGGATATCTGAGGAGCATTATACACTTCATTCTACTAAGTCAAAGGTCACATTAGGAGGATTTCTATGATCCTACTCAACAAGCAGCTGTGTTTTCATGCTTGTGGCCATTGGACAGATATTTCTTGTTGTATTTTAAAATAAAATTACTCACATGATCATTTATAAACAGAACAGATAAAAGTTGGAAACTATTGTAATTTTGCAGATAGACAAAAACGAAGACGGTTACTTCCCTTGTCTGTCCCTACTGTCTGTGCTCTGGTCTACCACAGACTCTGTTTAAGCATACCCAACATTTTCCTCACATGACAACTTGAAGTAGTTAAAAGAAAAGTTACTCCTTAAGTGGTTTCTAAGAAATGACAAAAATCAATTAAAACTCAGGGTATTTGAGAATAACCTGAAGTTTCTGCAATCAAAATCAAAACATCACAATTTCCGAAACATCTGAAACACAGTGTCAGGGCCTCTACACAGGAGTTTCAGTTCAAGGTGTCCTTTCTCATATCCTATTATGTGAAACTCATTTTTACTTTACAGCCTCCCCTCAGTAAGAATAAGCTAGATTTTCTAAATGGGTAAACAACATTATAAGTGTTGCCCTTAATTCAAGGCATTTCTTTTTGTCATATACTGCATGTTACAAACTTGTTTCCTTTATTTCAGATGTTAGAAATTGTGTGTGTTTATTTTTTCCTTTATAGATTACAACATTTCAAAGAGTGTATCGGTTTCATCCATGAATGTCGTCTGAATGGTGGAGCTTGTCTAGTTCACTGGTAGGTTTTTATGCTCTAACCAGCTGTCTTTTGGCATTTCTCTCTTCTCTGATGATGGATCAGTTTTTCATAACATGGATTACAAAAGCTTTATGACAGTAAATCAGTAGACAATGCCCGGGAGTGCAGTGTCTATGCTAATTAGTCATTATTTGTTCCCTTTGTTTTGCTTGTACCAGCAGGAATAAAAGCATGGAGTTTGCAATTAACAATAACCAAAGTGTCTAAATGTTCTTTGGCTTGCTGTAGCCTTGCAGGTGTATCCCGCAGCACTACCATGGTGGTGGCCTACCTGATGACTGTCACGCACCACAGCTGGGAGGACTGTCTGTCTGCTGTCAAGGCTGTCCGCTCTTTCGTCGGCCCAAACTATGGCTTCCAGCAGCAGCTGCAGGAGTATCAGACTACACAAGTCTCAGAGGTAAATGTTGACTGGGAACTGAACTCCAGCTCACTTTTATTGTTTAAATGTAGCCTAAAGTTAAAACGGCATGCATGCTTTTTCTTTGTTTTATTCTTTAGCAATAGGTTTGATATATTCTTATTCTGTAAATATGAATGTTGCTCGTGAGTCGAAGCCCCATACACAGACAGGATATGACACATACAACCATTATGATGCACATGCAGCCTGTGGTTAACCTGTCAACCGTTAATCCCAGCCATCTGATGCATGCATATTGAAGTGTTCAAGAAATTGTTTACTGTGTTGTTGTTTTTTGTCTTGTTTTTCAGCAGATATCAATTAAGTTTATGGCCTTGAGCTGGCATGGCTGAGATTTTCTCAGCTGCAGTTGCAGCATAATAAAGCAATTGCATGTTTCACAGATTTCATAATTTAAAGTTTTATGTAGATTTTATGCTATGGAGCATTTTTGAATTTACCTGTTTCCTTTTTTATTTTTGTTGGCACTAAAAGCTACACAACCTTTAGTAAGCATGTGCAATACATATTTGATTTGCCCACTGGCCCTATGAAGAGTATGGCAAACTTCATGGAGACCATATTAGATAAAAAAGCAAAAAAAACTTCTTCTTTTTTTCCCCAATCTGGTGTGGAATATTTTTTCAGGCAGAGAAATGTGTAAAACAACGAGCTACATGCATGTATGCTGGTATGACAGTGCGGGTTAAAGCTTATTCAGACTGATTCATTACCAGACATCAAACATCAACTACAGTCCCTAATGTGACGCAGAATTTTAATGAGTTTGTGAGGGCACTTAGCGTGTGATTCCATGACAATGATGCTTGTCCAATCAAGTGATGGTTAAGTAGAGAAGGGGAACTGCAGGGGGGTTTGCTTGGATTGCATTAGCTTGGGTGCTGCTCATCACGTGTTAGGCATTACTGTCAGTTTCTTGCAACATTACATGACTGGAAAAAAAATTTGCTTATTGTTTGTAGACCTTGCACTGATTTCAAGGATTGAAAGGGAAATGTGTTTTTCTTTAGTTGTGATTTTCCTACACTGTATATGAGTCTCAGATAGGAAGTGAAAAATCTGAGTACAATGACTCTCATCAACATTTACCCTCAAAGCATTTAAACAACATAGTTTTTTTTTTTTTAGACTGCCCTGTGACCTGTCTTAAATTTGGGGGGAAAGAAGTTGGTGAAGAATATTGAAAAGTCCACCAAAAGGTAGAAATCAAGACTATTGTTCAGGGCTACTCAGTTCGGTCCTACGAGGACTACGCAGTCCTACTGGTTTTCAATGTCTATGTTTTAACACACCTGACTCAAATCATCCAACAGCCTATCAAGTTCTGCACAGTGACTCATTAACTTGAGTCAGACGTGCTGGAGCAGGGAGACATTGAAAACTAGCAGTAATGCTAGTAGGATCGAATTGAGTAGCCCTGCTCTAGTCTTTCTGGTAATAATGTTAAGAGAAAATTCAGACTGGTGAGGACTGTTTCTACATTTCTACTGTTGCTTTGCTCTCAGTACTAAATTTTGTTGGTGCTGTTATTAGATCATAAGTACTACGAAGTACTGTGACGTTACATTTCATTTTTTCTGTTGTAAAGTATGTACCGTATGCTATTCTGTTGACCTGCCAAGGGACTACAGATGACGTTTTGGTCATTTTCCAACTCTGGCACATTTACATTTAAATCTAAACTGAAATGTTGATTTAATGTGCATTGTCCCTTTTTTAAATAAACTGAAATAAAATGATATTGTAACAAAACACCAATTTATAATTGGGCCACTGTGATGGTAATGAAACAGTCGGAAGGTTTTATTGATTCTTTTATAAAGTAATAAAAAAAAATACATTTAATTTTTGAAGTCTTGATATTTTTTAAAGATAATTTTAGAAAAGGCTCTTCGCTGATTTGGTTGGAGCTAAACTGTTCCATCTCCTTTCATTCTTAAAACTGGCTCTGCATGAGCATAAACCTGCTTACCTCAGGTGAACCAGCTTTGACACAGCTTTATCTGACTAAAGCCTGTAGAGTTTTTATTTTAAGCCTGTGTATCTAGTCTACCTTATGAAACACTTGAAAGAACTTTGTGGCTTCTGACAGTCCCACACAATCTTTTTCTAGATGACAGGATGACAGTCAATAGCAGGTGTCATTCAAGATTTTGCTCTGTGTTATTGATCTTATCATCACACTTATTTCAATCTTTTCAATTCATTTTTACCAGTGTGTTCATGTTATGTGTCAGTCCTGTGCTGTTTGGGTTTTAGGGTGAATATGAGAATACTAATTTTAGGAGGATGAATGTATTACTTTCAGATTGACTTTCACTTCATTTTATTCTGTAATGAATAAGGTATTGCACAAAACAAGGATTCTTGGATATCATTTTAGATATTGCAACTTCTTGCTTTTACAAATGTCTGCTGTTGTTAAAGAAATTCTTCTGCATATAATCTGCTTTCAAACGAAGGCCCAGCTAAGTAAGTAGGGTTTTTAGATCTCTTTACTTTAAAGCTGAAAAGAGAAAGCAAAAATTCTGCACCCCAGACTTCAACACATTTAACAATGTAAATTAAATAATATCTTGACTTTAATGCTTTGAACACATGGTTTTGAGGCAAGTATGCTCTCATAAATAAGAGCCATGTTTATACAGCTGCATATATGGACTCAAACCAAGAAAAAGGGGGATGAAAATTGATCTGTAGAAACAACTGTATCCCCTCAAAATGAAGCTGACAAAATACATTTTCTCGCACTTACTGTCTGGCTTCGTCACAAATCGCTCATTTTTTTTTAAAAAAAGAGAAAGCTAATATGGTGTAAGGTAACAAACGAGATCTGTGGATTTTTTTTATAATGTAAATCTATGACATAATACAACCTAATTTCCAGAAAAGTTGGTTATTCTTTAAATCGGAACAAAATCAAAACTAAAAGACCTTCAAATCATATGAGCCAATATTTTATCCACAACAGATCATACATAACAAATGTCTAAACTAAGAAATTTCACAGTTTTATGCTCCAAACGAGCTCATTCAGATGTCATGCTTGCTGCGGGTCTCAAAATACTGGGTGGGCCATACATTTCCATACATAAAAAAAAATGTTTTTTTGTTTTTTTTTAATGTTTCAGACACCCTAGAACAAGGCTCCTCAACCGGCGGCCGGCAGGCCACTGAACCAACTTCAGTGTGGCCCAACAAATAATCTTGCCAACACAGCGCTTTAAACTGTGGCAATCAGAAAATAAAAATTGCGGGTGCTGCCCGGACCGTTTTTGGGGACGGACCGCCAGCCCATCTCCAAAAAAGCTCTGGGCAGCAAACGGTAAACAACAGAGATACTACAGAGGGTGTCAGCTAGCCTTTCAGCCACTGTTACTGAGCATGAGATTTACTTGTCGGGTTTGAAGGCTAGTGTTTGGTTTTTATGGACTTGAGAACAGACAAGGCCAAGACAACAATGACTATATGTATGTTTTTTAAAGCCATAATGAATATAATAGTAATACTACAAACATTAGTTCTCACCCCAGGTTAGAGGAGGGGAATTGGCGGCTGGTTCCTCCTAACTATTGCTCACTCATTCTTTCTTGACAAAATATGAACTTAATTACTAAAATATGGATAGGTGTTGATTTTAGTTATGGTTCGACATAAATAAAAGATATTGGACTTAAGTTTGTTTGGTAACTTGAATTAATGGATACTGATACTTAAAAGTAAGAAGTAGTCACGAAGTGAGGAAAAAATCTCTGAAAGGGGGGGGGGGAAAGATCAAAAATTGCGATTTGATTGCATTTTATAACTGGAAGTGTATTAGGATAGTACAAGACGGTATGCTGTGATAGACTACATGTAAATCAAAATTAAATTAAAACAAGTGTGACATCTACCATAAAAAATGTTTGATTTTACCTGCTACTTACACTGGCCAAAGACAATTTCTGGCCCTGTTGAATTTGTTCGTCTGAAAATCTGGCCCAGCTGAATATGTAGTTGAATAGCCCTGCCCTAGAAGATGCGTTTGACGAAAGAGCAACAAATTGAAATTGTACTGATGGCTAGGAATTTTGTTTTTAAACATTTTGAATAAAAACAGTTTTCCAACATAAAATGTGGTTTTTCTTTTTCCTATGTATGGAAACTTATGGCCCACCCTGTAGTTGGCACAGGGCATGTTTACTATGGTGTAGCATCTCCTCTTCTTTTCAGAACCGCTTGAAGACATCTGGGCATCGGGTTTATTAATCTTGAGAATTTGGTCCCATTCTTGCCTAATATAGGTTTCCAGCTGCTGAAGAGTTTGTGGTTGTCTTTGGTGTATTTTTCATTTAATGATGCGCCAAATGTTCTCTATAGGTGAAAGGTCTGGACTGCAGGCAGGCCAGTTCAGCACCTGGACTCTACTCCTGTGAAGTCATACTGCTGTAATAGCTGCAGTATGTGGTTTAGCATTGTCTTGCTGAAATACACAAAGCCTATCCTGAAATAGATGTCTGGATAGGAGCATATGTTGCTCTAAAATATTTATACTTTTTAGCATTTAAAGTTCCTTTGAAAACGTGAGCTGCCCATACCGTATGCACTTATGCACCCCCATACCATCAGAGATGCAGGCTTTTGAAGTGATCACTGATAACACACTGGAAGGTCTCCTTCCTCTTTA
>JBBBVU010000001.1:20403238-20417464 GCA_037177055.1 Atherinosoma microstoma | reverse complement strand
TGTACAACTTTATATATATATATATATATATATATATATATATATATGCAAAAAAAATATTTTTTCAATAAAGATGTCTTGACATGTCAGGTGGCGTGGGGACCCCAAGTGCCCACTTAGGTCGCTTATGCCCTGGTCAAGGTCAGGTGCAGCCTCTGTGTTCTTGGTCTCCCTAGACAGTGAATGAGAGGGTCGCTTCCCTGCAGGAGGGAAGACTCTGACTCTGACATTTTGTGCTTCTGTCAGAGATCTCAAACTCCACCGTTCTACAGGTTTCAGATGCTTCCCAGCTACAACACATTTGATGAAATTTAAATTGATTAACAGCTTTTTGTCAATTACTACACAATGACTTATGCAATGAACAGCAGCTCAGAGAAGCGACCCATCTCGGCATCCCTGGTGGTGTTCAGAAGGGGGCAACACCTAGGAATTCCATGTGTACTCCTGGGGGACTTCAAGCCCATGTGGGGAGGAATTAAATAACCTGGCGGGGACGTGATCAGGAGGAAGAGCCTCCCTGAACTGAATCCAAGTGATGTTTTGTTGTTGGACTTCTGTGCTGGTCACGGATTGTCTATAACAAACACCATGTTCAAGCAGAAAGGGGTTCATAAATGTTATGGTAAGCAGACCACCTTAGGCCAAAGACTGATGATAAATTTTGTAATTGTATCATCAGACCTGCAGCCCCTATGTGTCAGACACTCAGGTGAAGAGAAAGGCAGAGCTGTCAACCAGACTTACCTTATGGTAAGCTGGATCTGATGGAGGGAAAGTTTGGTGGAAGATCCTGCCTGGAAGGTCTTCCCCAAGTCTTCAACACACACCTGGGGAAATTTTCCACTTGGTCCGGCTGCAGTTGGAGACATGGAATCCATATTCAGATCCTCTATCAGAAAGTGGTTGGGCTCAGCCTGAGAGTTTAGGTGATGGACCCACACATCCAGAAGGAGCTTGGTGTAGCACTGCTGTTCCTTTGCATTGAAAGGAGTCAGTTTCAGGCTTCTAATTAGGATGCCTCTTGGTCACCTCTCTTTGGATATTTTGTAGACTTGTCCTATGAAACCCCAAGTCAGACCCAGGACTCACTGGAGAGATTTTATATCCCATCTGGCCTGGGAATGCCTTGTGATCCCTTATAGGAGGAGCTGGAGAGTGTTCCTGGGTAGAGGAGTGTCTGGGTCTACCTCCTGAAACCTGTTGCCATAGTGACCCAACCTCGGATAAGCAGAAGGAAATGGATGGATGGATGGATGGATGGATGCCATCTGAAGGTAAAGCTGCTATGCAATTTCAGTTTCAGTCCCAGTTATACTATACATACAATGATTGCGAAAAAATCTTATTTTGATTTTCATTTTAATTCTAAATCAAAGCCCTGGAATAATTTAAATTGGGATGTCAAATTGATTACAATCACTTCTGATGGAGAGAAGACGGGTTTCAGATGAAAATCTATCCAACAGCCTTGTAGGTGCTCACCTCCGCAAACTTTTACCTCATGGTGGAGCCAGAGGAAACGTCAAGAGGTTATAAAAACCAGAAAAAAAAAAGATTTCCTGGGACTCATGACCATCAGTCCACCCCCTGAGCTTTCTTCTGATGTAGAATTACAACATTTGTCCCATGAAGAAAACAAAAAACAACATAAAAAAAAAGCAAACAAATTAAAGTTAATTTGTCTTCATCATGCAAAAGTGAAATAAATGATTCAAAAGCTGAGCTTACATGATCTACTGGGTAAGAACTTTAATGCCACTTTTAAAGTGTCTTTGTTATGACATTAGTTTTCTTCAATTCTTCGTGCAAAGGAGCCTCATACAAACACAACCTCAAGTGTTTTGTTTCCTTGTAGTCTCAGAGGCATTACCAGAGCCAACAGATTGCTGTCTTACATGAGCTTTAGCACCAGGTCACACAGACAGGATGTTGATAACATCCTGCAAACTCCACCTCTTTCTCTTATTTAGGTCCTCCATTTCTTTCTGTCTTCCTCCATCTTTCCACCCACGCTGGGCGAAGATTAGCCAAGGGTAAACTGAATCAAATGTACAAAAAGAATGAGACGAGACGAATGTGCGTCATTATTTTTGGGACTTAAGTGACTGATCAGAAAAATAACCTTGAGATGTTTGGTACTTTAATCATCTAGCGTCATCCTACCATAATCCCACTCACTTTGTCAGAAAGCAGATGCTTCGTTTTGGGAAATTTAGGAAATTCCAACATTAAGTTGAAACTTCATTCTGATGTAACTCACAAAAGTTGGATTTAAGGATACTAAAGCACTCTTATACTTACATTTTATTGCTCAGAGCAACAACAGTGAACCCCAATAGACCTTGAATGTGAAAATTAAAGATTTTCATTTGCCCAAGTTCAAATTCATTCTCATTTATATGCTATTAGCATTTATGTATTGCACATAAATTGTGCTGTTAGCTGTTTAACTCTTAATTAGTAGTTTTAATTTCTCTGTGGCTTAGTTGTGCCATCACAACATCATCAAACATCTAAAAATATAGCTGACATTTTCGGAGTCTTAGGCAGATGGACTTTGATGCAATTAAAAATCCACTTCTAGATTTATTTTTATGTAGTCATGGGGGAAAAAACTCTGGTTTCATTGTATTGTGACACAATGAAACTTGGAGTCACCTCTTTAGTGGCTGTGGAGTCCAAGTTGGAACTAATCAATCATGCAGTTCATTGGCTCGCAGCAGCAATGTATAAATTTGTCCTGTGCGCTGACATTAGATGGACTACGAGGGCTATGCTGCGTTTATTTGCCTCCCGTTTACATGCCTCCCGTGGGTTGGCAGCTGTCCAATCGGCTCGGGACTACTCTAGCCCTTCATTGGGTCCAGCTTTTAGGCAGGATCTTCGAGGCCTGATTACAATACTGTCACCGAATGACAGATGAACACTCTAAGGAGCTCTATCTTTAGCACTGAGTAAGCCCGTCACTGCTCCAGCCTCCACTGGGCTCTTAAGGGAAGAATGGTGGGACGAGGAGGAAAGGAAAGACATAGCAACAGATGGAGACAGAAAATAAGTTACTACATGGGAAGAAAGTCACCTATGAAGCAAGTGTTTTTTCCCACCAAAAAGATTTATTGTAGCAAGAAGATATGAGAAAAAAAGAAAAAAGTCCCAACTATCTGCAAAATTAAACTTCATTTGAAGCAGTGAATGTCAATAAATGAGTCATTTCCATGTAAGCCTAAAGCAAGAGTGTGTTACATGTCTTCATTCTCTATCACTGACACTGTGGTGTTGCTGTCAGTGAAGAAGACAAAGCAGGATTTTCCCTGGCCTCTCTCTGTCTGTCCACCTCCCCTCTCAGGTCTCTGTTGGTTTAACCCCGGTGGGCAGCAGGCAGACCTGACAGCACCCAGACACCATCATGTGATTTATGGCACGCCCTGAGAGTGGAGAAGAGATGACCACTCAGATTTGACCCCTGCCATCTTATCAGCCACTCATCAAGAAGAAGAAAACACTCAGACTTATTGCCGCTTACTCATCCAAACCATATACTGAGGCGGCACTAAACTGGTTGTACGTCATTCTACTTATTATTTAGAAGAAACAGTGTGAGAGAGTAATACTCCAAGTAAAATATGTTATACATCTATTTATATTCTTGGGTATTATCATTTTGACATAATATTATCAGTCAACACCTAGAAGACAAAAACCTTATGGCTCATAAACTATCATTAAATAGTGAATAGTATTTCAAGCCGCCAGAGTCAAATTTAAGCAAAGGCTTTGTTTACCTAATTTTCTAAATTGTTTGTTTTAGTTAGTGATTAGTTTCGATCAATGAAAAGTAGGATCAGTGTTTCCTTGATATTTTTCAGCAATAGCCTAATCTTTAATAATTGATCGCAGAGCGTTACCAGATAATAGTAAGGCAATATTGTAACCACTTATTACATGGATTTGATATCTTAAATAGCAAATAAAATAAAAAGCTTGTTGACTTCAGTCTGGTTCCTGCAGGGGGCATCCTGCACAACGTTATAACACTAAAAGACTATTCATAACCCACAGCATCCCACTCAGGCAGAGCTTGGAGGGCTTCAGAAACTCAGTGTTAACACACCTTTAGATCATGATAGAATAATCAGGAAATATTACTTGAAATTTTAACATCTCTAAAACAGAGTTGAAACAATTGAATCATATGCTGTAAATCTGTCCAAAATTAGGACTCAGCTTTTTGATGTGATGATTAATTCAACCATAGTGGATATTATACATATACCTGGTGACTTCTTTTCCAACCCAAAGAAAAAGAAACATTTCTTTTTCCCACAGAGTTCACCAAAGAACATCTTTCAAAACAAGCACCAGGCTGGGTTTTAGGTGATGTAAACACAAATCTATTTCTGTGGCTATGACACACCGTGGTTTCTTTGGAAAGGCAGCAGCAGCCCAGCTTTACAACAAAGGAGGCCACACAGACAGTAGTGGTTAGAGCATCTCTCTGGACCAAGTCATGGACAGACAGAGGGATAAAGGGAAAAAGAGAGAAATACCATTAAAGCCGAGTACAATGAATACACAGAGATACTAAAGGCCCCAAACTATTAATTTACATGCTTAGTAGCATCCGTTTGCCATGATAAGTTTCTCCGCTGAAAACACAGTGTAACAATGCGAGTGGTTGTAAAGAGTAAAAAACGAGGAAGTGCATGAGAATTAAACTTAGCATTTCTTTGAAGTTTTCCAAACAGTTATTCTGTGGTACAGAACAAGAATTGAGAGAGAAACCTTTTGGAGAGCTGGAGAGGGAGAAATGAGCCAGATCACTGTGGTAAAGTCACCCTGACACAGAGACACAGACCAGACAAAAAGCTCCCCCTCGTAAACTCAGCAGTGAGTCTTCAGCGATCTGGCACTCACCAGCATACAGTGACATTCACACAAATACATTCACGCACACTGAAGTATTGTCCAGCAAGTTCAGGTATTTCAACTCACGGATGAGCACTGAGTCAGGGAGGGGAGTTTAATCTTTGGGTGTATCTGCGTGTGTGAGCTTGCTTTATCAGTTGTGAAGTTTTTCTGGCACCATGCAGGGATCGATCAGGCAAGCAGACAGCTGAGGGCAAGCGTCGCCCACACACTCCTCCTTTCAGTGAGGCTTGGCCCACCCAATTGACTCCATCAATCAATGGATTGGGTGCCAAAAACTCTCTTCACTAATCCAACAACCTCCCCTCTCTCCCAACCCAAACACACAAACATATCACAACTGATCTTGCTCACTTGCACTGCTGACCACATCTCCAAAGAGCAAAGGTGAATCAAGGTCGTGGTGGTGGAAGGGCGAGAGACATCAGCATAATTCTCACTGTATCACACAAACACCTCATCACAAATGCTCTTAGGAGATAAATACAATCAATAAATGTAAATAGATTTCAGTCCACTCACTAAGTTACTTACTCTACTTGCTCACAAATCTGTGCTGACATATGGAACAACTCCTGCATGCTATCCTCTTCATCACCTACGTGAATATGTGGGAGCTGGGAGATAAAGAGCAGTTGACATGAGCATGGTGGTGGTGGTGGGGGTTCTGAGTGTGTCAGACACAGATGAACATGACATGTAAGTTTGTGTTTTGCAAAGATCAGGAGCTGATGTGCTTTTCTGTATTATGTATTTTATGCTTTTTGGACTATCCACTTTCAACTGAGTCAAGGCAAATGAGGAGTGTGTGAGGCATAGCCTGGGATAACATCAGAGATATAGATCATTGGGAAACGGCAATAAGAACATATTAGCCTCTCAGTGTGAGCCCACAAAGACTGAGGGTGATAATCTGGCTGGTTATAGCTCCAGCGTGTGATTCTCAGGTCTTTTCCATTCTTATTTCCAGTACTCTTCCACTGCATCATCAGTTCATTGTGTGGGATTCATAGGAAGCTGAAACTGTTTCCAGCCAATAACAGACTTACACTGACCACAAAAGCGTCATCAAAATCACAATCAGATAACTACTAAAAAATATCTACATGACACAGAAGCGGAAACAAAGTCTAGAGGAGAGTAAAAGCATTCCTTGATAAAGATGATGATAAGACTCATACAAAGCCTCCCGTGGAAGTTACATTACAAAAGACTGTCTGGGAAAAAATCATTGTAAGCAAAGTTTATTCATCTTCTTCCTTCATGTCACCCCTCTGGTTTTAAAGTCCAGCTTCTGGCTTGTTTCCATTCTTTTTAGATGGAGGGTAGATCATCTGAAAAAGATAGAAAAATAATTGCCCTTATTTGTTGCTATTTGCTATTTTGGTATCTATTAACCCTTAAAACTCCAAACCATATTTTGCTATTTTTGGTCTACCTATTTTTTTCCCTTGTTGTTTTTTAATCTAAAAATGCATGTAAAAAGCTCAACCCTTTTAAACAGAGTCAACATGGTGACTTTTTTCAGCCACTGTTGTCAGATTGAGGATACAATTATGTAAAATGAATGTGTCAATAGATATAACACCATAAAGGCCAACCAAAAAATTATAATTACTTGAAAGTTTGACAGAAAGTGATTTTATCATCATTTTTGGATCTAAATAAAGGTTGTGATAGCGATTTTTGTAAAACCTCTGTAGATCACCTAAAGGGTATCCTATCGATCACAATTCACCCAACAGAGTTACACAGTACAGTTCCTGAGAAATTTTACGACAACATAAGCAAAAGTGCTTGGGGGTGCCAGTGATCTAGTGGAGTTTTAAAGGTTAAGGCATAGAACTATCTTGCTGCCTGACACTCATTTGTAATACAGGCTTTTTCTTCTTGGATTTGATCACTTCCCTATGTGACACATTTGCACGATAGCTGCTTTGTGATAAGCTTGGCACACACTGAAGCAAAGAGAAACCAGCTGTCTTGGAATTCACCATTTTTGACAAATCAACCAACTGAACGCGTTGAGATGTAGGCTTTATTTCAGACAATGTGTTACATGGGGTGGTTCAACAGGGTAAAGTAGTAGAAAAATATGTGGTTTGGAAACATTAAAGCATGTAATACTTTTTGTGTCTTATCAAAGAAAGTATGAAAGAGAAAAAAAAGAGTTTCCACACAGTTTTATAATTTGTGATTGATGCAAATCTATACTGCATGTATCATTTAACAGGCTTTGCAGTCAGCTTCATAGTGAAGTCATGACCTGTGTTAAAAGAGCCTCTTCATTTATCAGCTGTGTTATTGCTCTGACACAAAGGTTTAGCAGTTCACATAATCCAATTTATAAATATAAGGAAAAAACATTGAATAGAATTGGATCATGTTGGATCATCTTATGTGTGTTGATGTGTGCTCTTTTCTGTGTAACTTTATGTGTGTTTGCAGCTCTGATGTACACATATGTTTGTGTTAAACTGCCACTGCTTGCCTACTTTTATTTCCCCTGCAGGGACAGTGATAGTCTTTCAGATAAGCCCCATCTCCATTTACAATCACAGCTCCTGAGATTGAGTCTTTTTTCTCTAATAAGTAAATTACCTCTAATACCTTCTGTGCTGTACTTGGCTGCTCTAAGTCTGCTCTGACCCTCATGGAAACCAGATGTTTTGCCGGCCTGCAAGCACATATAAACATCACCTAATGTATGGTGGGGCAACTAACCAACTAAAGGCACATACATTAACATGCTCCCAGTAAATTGCATAGAAGCTGGTCATCTTTTTCATTATGCACTTCAGTCTAAAATCAACCCTTTAATATTTGTAGTTTTATATATTTCTTTCATTTTGACTCAGCTTTCTTTCTCCTTCACCTCTCTTTATTTTCCTGTCTGCCATCAGCCCTCCTGTCCTTTTATCAGTACAGCCCGCTTTATCCCCACTGGACTCATTTCTTTCACACAATAACAAACACAGATTTCGTATTAAGGTTAGAGTCAATTCCAGTTGGCTAATGAGGGTATCAATCGATCTTAAGGTGTAGCACATCTAGTTGATGGGGACAAAGTTTTTGGTGATCAAGCACCCCATCTGGAAAACATATTTATCCTCACTGCTTGTTTGACATTCCTCAACAGCTGTGTATCAGTGATGTAAACGCTGCAAAGCTGCTAACCATTGCTAATGATATATCCTCAGTTTACCAGTGTATCCATCACTGGTTGACGATAACTTCTGGTTTTGGACAGTGAAAAGAGATTTAAAACTGATTCCATATGTGGTGCTCAAAGTATGATGAGAAAAAGTGTGCATGTGTGAGAGGTGCTTGCAGAAAATTGTGTGTAATATTTTGTACATATGTGTAGGTGGATGGTGGTGGTTGAGGGTAGGAGGATGGTTTTGTGGATGCTCACACTCACTGACAGGCCTCCATGAGTGCTGCGCCATGTGTGCCAATGGACACGCTGTTTTGTATCATGCAGTTTCCAAAAATTCAGTTATGGACACACATTCACCCCCCCCAACTCCCCACCACCTCCACTCTACACAAACACACACCCAAACACTCAGCAAAGAAACAGAGAGAAAGCGGAGGCTGACCCTGCATGTATGCTGTTGTCTGTGACCCGTACCTGTTTCTGTGGGTTTTACAGGCAGCTTCACACTGCCATGTCACGCATGGCCACACTGTACAGCCTCTGAACACTGACTCTTTGTACAGCCACAGCAGTGTGTGGGAAGGACCTTCTGACACACCGCACTGTGTTCATCTTAAAATTTCATATTCATTGATGGCATATAAGTACATTTAGTCAAGTAACTTGTGCCTGTACTTCACTTCATACCTGTATTTTTGCAACTCTTATGCTCTCCACTACATTAATCTGACACCAATCTTGTATTTCTTTTTACAAAAACATCTGATAACATTATCAGACTTTCATGTTTAAGAATTTGTTTAAACAAAAGAGACAAAAATATTTTACTTTTACTTTTTGTTTTGCTATTGAGAAAAATAATTGATTATTACAAATTAGAGTGGTAAAATGGCCAACCAACCCCCCCATTTTGCAAAGTAATAAAGGAACCCAGGATAACTTTGAAACAACCAAAGGCCTTTGTCAGATCATCTGATTTTGAAGTTCACAATTTCACCATCAGAAGAACACAGAGCAACAAAAGTGTCCATGACAAGACTGCACAGACAAAATCATTACTTTCCAAAATATCATTGCTGCTGTCTGCAGTTTGCTAAAGATCACATAGACAAGCCAGAGGGCTGTTGAAAAATGTGTTTTTTGAATATATGAAACAAAAGTTCAACTGTTTGATAAAAATGAGGAAATGAAAACAGTAAATAAGAATCTGAACATATCCTTGAAGCATGGTAAATCAGTAATATGGCACGTGAGAATGCTGCAGGTCAGCAAGGCCAATGCTATCATTAAGGGAACAAAGTATTTTAAATAATACCAGTGAAATCTAAATGAATATCTATGAATATTCGACCGCAAATGGTGCGTAATATTTTTTTGCTTGTTTCTTCCTGTAAAACACATGAAGATAGAATCAGTTTCAGTTATTTCATTTGCACAAGTGTAATGATATTGTATGCAGTTAATTTAGCTATGTTGTGTCGTTCTGTTGATTTTTTTAAAAATTAAATAAGCCTTGAGATATGAAACTAACTATAATAAAATGTGAATTATATAAAAGTCACATACAAAAATTGGAATGCTAGTATATTTTCTATCATTGAAATCTATGACTTAAACAATTTTCCCCATTTACTTTTGTACTCCTCTGGTTCAAATTGCATTACTGGGCCTGAATTGATGTGGACACTCACACTATCTACTGAATACCTCCTTCACCACAGTGTTTTCCCATCTAAAGGAATGTTGAATTTCTAATTTGAGCTTTTTCAGTTTTACTTGTCATTTGCCCATTGCATACTTGTCGGTTTTACATGTATGGCTTGTTTTGTGGGACGACTTGTTTTATGTCTGTGTGTGGACATCTTTGGTGGAAGACAGTGGTCCATGCACAAGAATAGTGAAGAGCAAATGAGACCCATCTGGAAACTATTGGGAGAGGCTGGAGCCCTGCAGCTACAAGAGCTTCTGCCCACTTTATCCTCTTTTCACAGGGTAAAACGTTTCTCTCCCTCCCACTCTTTTTTTCTTTTTTCCTGTATCTCTCAGTTCTCTCAGAAGTGCATGTAAAGAAATGCAGGTCTATAATGGAGATAAACTTTCAGAGGGACATATGCAGAAGGCCTGCATATACAAAGAATGACTGACATAACTCACACACGCACACACCAACTTGCATCCCTGTTATTGGCAGCATCTCCTACGATCTGACCCCAGAGGGAAGTGGTGGAGATTCTTATCATGGCAGCCCCTGAGACATTGAGCTGATTGTGTATGTGTTTGTGTGTGTATGCCTACATATGTTGGTGTGTGGGTTGAGGACAAGCTGTGTCCCTGGAGAGAGGTGGATATAGAGGAGCCCTGAGGCCACAGGAAATCCACAGAGACAGACAGACTGAGAGAGTGAAGCTTGTCAGAGAGAGCAGAGGAGACGTTGAGGGAGATGGCAGAAAAGAAAACTAAGGGATGGAGATGTAGAGAGTTTGCTGTTGTATGTTATTACAGACAAACAAAAAGATGGAGCTGTTGAGCTTCCACATCTTCACATCAATATTGACTATTTTTGACACTACTGTTGATCTGATTTCTTAGCGCTAAATATCTCTATCATAGCTTTTGCCTATACTTGTGTGGTCCAACTACCTCTTTACTTTATATTTGAACTATCAACTTCTGTGATGCCCCCCCCCCCCCCTCTTCCCCCGTTAAGGATCTTTTGAGTCATTTTCCTTTTCCAGCAGCTCACTCAGGTGGCCACAGTACGAGCAGCATGCTGCGGGCAAAGACTTCTGCTTCTCTCCACTCAGACCTGACTTTGGTCACCCAGCTATTTAAATCTATTGAAACTTTATTGAGCGAATCAGCCGTCCTGTGCATGTTTCCCCTTGTGAAAGAGTTGCTTTGTAGAAGGAAACAGCCAGAGCCATCCATAGCCCCTCTCCATGTATTTCTTTTTGGTGGGGTGAGGGGGGTGAGGATATTGTGATTTCATTCAGGCTGCTCCTGCGGCCTTTAACAGTTCACTTATATTCGCAGTGTAGAACCTCCATGGCCCTGCACTCTCATTTTAGAAGACCACCCACATACCCACACATTCATCTGCTCCTCTCCTCTATGTCTTTAATAGGAACGCACACACAGGCTGGCGTTACACTGTGCACTAGGCTAGCCAAATAGAATAATATTCATACTTGCACATATCCCATGGAATCGGAAAAAAAAAAAAATTAATTTAGGGGAAATGGGAAAATCAATAATAGGTTGAAAGGGTGCATCTAACGTACATCCCGTGTAATTACCTCCAAATCAGCTAGTTTATAAAGCCTTTCTATCCATCCTGCCATTTAATTACTGTGATTAGGTCCAGTCTCTCTTACTGGACTCTATTTGGCTCCTAATCTTTTGATGTATTATCTGGCTAAACACTTGGTGCCATCATTTACATTATCCTCTACCCCAGGATGGGAGCTCCCTCACCTGGGGCCTGAATGGAGACAAGTATTGGCTTGGCAACCGGGCAGATAACAAATCATGGTCGGTTTTTAGACATAAAATAGGGACCAGTGCTATCTTATTGTGGCAGGACAAAGGAGGGCTGGGGCAGGGATTGAACCCACAACCTCTCAGGTGAGAGTCATGTGTGCTGACCAGTCAGCCAAAGGAATATCCCTGTGGCCAAGTAGCCTGGCACATGATCAATCAGAGGCATAGTGACAGAACCCTCACTGTCACATTATGTTAATTGTTTTCCTTTGGTGTTGCTTTTTGTTTATTCTTGAGAAATTTCCAGCAGGTATTTTTTTTTTTATGGTTCTAACATAATCTACTTCTTTTAATGAAAAAAAAATCTTAACATATGTTGTTTAGTAAAAGATGATTCATAATAAGCTCAAACAAAAGCTGATATTAGTTGTTACTATTCCATACTTCATTATGTTTTCCTGATTAATGTTGGCCTTGCGTTATGCCACTACAATTTTAAATTCAGTGGGATTTCAACCGAACTGTGTTTTATGAGTAAACCGGGGTAAAAGAAATAACCATGTTCCAATGGTTTTGTACTCACGGAAAAAGGCAAATAAAAGAACAGCAACAACAACAACAACATAAAAAGATTAATGGAAACTAAGGATAAAACATTCTTTCTTCTCTATATTCCAACATACGGTGGTAAGCACACTGAAACACACATTTAGCCACCCACTGAGGATTTAAGAGCCACAGTGGATATCAGATAGATGGCAGATCCTCTGAAGCTCTAAAACGGAGCTTGCAAATTACCATCACCTCTTCCAGTCTTTCACATGCATGCCTATTTTCGCTCAATCCCCTTCTTTCCTCCTGTCTCCCTCTGCCTCTCTCACTCCCTCTGACACGAAGGCTCTCGTGTTTCTCTGTGTAGCATTTGCCAGGTTTACAAGACAGTTAAGTCTGGAGAAAGCCCTGGAACTAAGACAGGAAGACCAGAGTTGTTCCTGAAAAATCTTTTCAGAGACATTGTTTTTACTGGCAGCTAAAAGAGAAAGAATTTTTTCTCCATAAAGCTTGCTTTGTGCTTTTACTAATGCACATTTACAAAGAATAATCCAACTATTATGACATAAATTCAAATGTCTGATTTGGCTTTCCTGTATTCCAACAAAACAGATTCTTACGCATGTGAATTTCTATACAGATACATAAACTACCACACAGTCATTTACCATGAAGGCTTTATTATGTGCAAACATTTCATCTTAGGAGTCAAATATTTGATTGAAAAGAGCAAAATTAGGGAAATTATCCAACACTGACAATCTTTCTTTTCCCCTCATACTCACAGCACTGATAAAAACATGTTGTCTTATTTTTACAGATTTTTCTTAAAATGTCCAGTACATCATTAAATGCTAACATAGTACAACAGGGGCAGCAATTAACTATTACTACCATTTATGTCTTAGTTGATATTATAACTACTACTAGTGATTTTAATTTTAGCTATAAAAACTATCTAACTGAAGTTGAAAGTTATTTTCACCTGGGGAATTTTTAGCTTGTGATGGTATTTGACATGTGTTGACATTAATATTTGGTTCATGCCTACATGTCATATAGATTGAGTCTGTGTAATGTAGACCAGAAACAGTCCTGTTATCATGATGACATTGATTCCCACTTGTATAACATGATTAAACTTGTTTCCTGTCTCAGAGAGACCCACTGACTGTGCACACAAGTGTGCACTCATCTGTTTTAGGCAAGGGACAGTAGTTTTCTACACACACACTTGTGTATATGTTTGCATTATGTGTACATTGCAAGGCAGTGCATGCGTGGATTTTGTGTGTATGTGTCTGTGCATGCATGTCAATGACAGAAGGAAGACAGAGAGAGTATACCTTGTTAGGTAAACTGTTTGACATTCACGTGGAGGATGTGATAAACAGGAAATAGTGAGACCCCCCGCAGTGTCCCACAGCCACACGCCAGGGTCATAGCAAACATCTCCAATATAAACACGTCTGATACACGGACATTTATAGTTATCAGCCCTGTCAAAACATCAAAAGAAAAGTATGAACATTGTCTCCTTGGATACAAAAACAGATTTTGTGATATGAGTCTAACTCAGCTTTGTTACAAGTTTGATAGTTGACTTGAGCAATTTTTTTAGGTACCAAAAATCAAGCCAGAGATTTAGCAACCAAATACTACACTGATGCAAATTGCACTGGATGACCTTTATCTAATGGGTATGCTAGTCACTCAGTGAAAACTTGTTGGTATAGGATTTTATCTATATTATCATATGTGTTTAAATAAAATAACTTACAGCACAGCCATCTGTCAATCTGTCCATCCTCTGAAGTCGCTTATTGTTGTTGAGGTTCACCTTATTTTTCACCTCTACAGTGAAACCTAAGGGCAGAGTCAAAGAGCGAGGCATAAACAACCTGCTTCTGTGTGTGGTACATCACTCTGGCAGTCATGTAGTAAATATTGTGTTTCCTGTCTCCTCCTTAACTGTTTTGGTAATTGGCTTGTGTTAACCCTGTGACCCAGTTACTGCAGACCCAGGCTTGGCCTGTGTGTGTGTGTGTGTGTGTGTGTGTGTGTGTGTGTGTGTGTGTGTGTGTGTGTGTGTGTGTGTGTGTGTG
>JBBBVU010000001.1:20364615-20377644 GCA_037177055.1 Atherinosoma microstoma | reverse complement strand
TGAGGACCAAGGTCTCGGATTTGGAGGTGCTGATTCTCATCCCGACCGCTTCACACTCGGCTGCGAATCACTCCAGCGAGAGCTGGAGATCATGGCTCAATGAAGCCAACAGAACCACATCATCTGGAAAGACCAGAGACCCGATCTTGAGGCCACCAAACTGGATCCCCTCAACACCTCGGCTGAGCCTAGAAATTCTGTCCATAAACGTGGACCAGCTCTATACCCTCTTCAGAGTCTTGGAGGGGGCATGGGAGTTCTCCCAACCAGTCTAAATGTGCTTTGTGGACTTGGAGAAGGCATTTGGGGGACTTCTGTGGGGGATGCTCAGGGAGTATGGAGTGCCGGGCTACCTTGTGCGAGCTGTCCGGTCCCTGACCGGTGTCAGAGCTTGGTCCACATTGCCATCAGTAAGTTGGATTTGTTACCAGTGAGGGTTGGACTCCGCCAAGGTTGCCCTTTATCACAGATTATGCTCATAACGTTTATGGACTAAAAGGCCCCATGGTGACCATATTGAAGCTTATTAACACCAGCAGGACTGATTCATCCAGTGATTCAATGGAAGTTATCACTTCTTCTGTTACTTTTTAAATTCAAACCTGTGATAAAAGCATAAATCATTTATTCATATTTAAAAACAATCTGGATTCTAATTGTTGCCACTCCATTCTGTGCAGAGTTTATCTGAGAATATGAATGGTTTCTGTGCTTAATGGACTGTGACAATCCCTCTTTCATCACATAACCACACATTTTCAATCACAAAAGTACCCTTCCATTCATTCCCCATTTTCTCTCTCTGCCTCTCAGTATGTTTATTTCTTTCACTGTCTCACTGTAACCTATCCCCACACCCTTCCCCACTCCAAACCTTAAACAGTCTTTTTTTTGCTCTCTGATAGAATTAGAGAGTACTTGAACCGTGGTGATCACACTTCCTGAAGCAATTACTATTAAGCAGCAGTCGCCAAAGAGTGCAGCATGGAGTATGCTAAAGAAGTGGGAAACTGTTTATGTGAGATCCAGAGATGAGCCTGCTCTCACCCACACCAGAAGTAGCCTGTGGTGTTGTCAGTAGACTGGCATGAGATGTTAAGGTCAATGAGGATGTGTGGATACAGACGCATAGGGGGCAATGGTCAGTTTTTACAGGAACCAAGTTGTTAACCACATGTTATGAAATATGAGGAAATCTTACCGAACGATACTTCAGCTTCACATGGAAACTGGAGGTCTTGTTATACACACTGTATATAGTAAGATAAGGAATGAAGGGAAGATTAAGAGAGGCATGTTGAGGAGTGGTGGACCTTAGAGGTGAAACTAATTCCAGGGCTCCTGATATTCTGAAATATGCAGAGGTTTCTCTTGAAATGGACATTTTCCTAGCTGCACACTGATCTGCAGAATACAACATAACCAAAAAAAGAAAAAGGTGTCACAAAATGTTCCAGCATTCACAGATTAAAATTAGTTTTGTTAAATGTGTGGGGGTTTTTTGTTTTTCTGAAACGTCAATATGTATTGTTTTTCCTTTTTATTATCATTTTAGCATTTTCTGGTTTTGCTGTAGTCTCTCTTTCCTTTTAGATATGTGTTTTTTCTGATATGTTTTTTTCTACTTTCATTTGTTCTGCTTTCCAAAGTTAAATTGGTTTGTTCTTTCCTTTTGGTTTTGGTGCTGTGTTTTTGATCTCACGGTCCCACACAAATATAATGTTAGCCTTTTAAAGTAGGCCTATACTCATTAAAGATACTAAGCTCCATAGAGGGTCGAGAGCTTAGTTTTAAAACCAAAGCTGTATTATTCATCCTTTTGTGTGTTAATAGAACCTCCTCCTCAAACCTATCATTTTATTCACCATGAGGGTCTTCAGAACAAATCCATACTCAAACCAGCTGTTTATTTTTGGACTGGTCTGTGTTAAATCTAATTTGTGCAGGATGGGTGCTGGGAGACCCAGGAATCCCCTGCAGCTTCGGAGGAGGAAGAAGAGGAATGTGACCCCCAGAGGTCAGTGGTCCCCTCTCCCGGGTTACAGGGGCTCCTGCACAAGGGCTGGGCCAGGGTCACAGGTCAGCAGGCTTGCTCATTCAGCTCTGCACTGGCGCCTGCCGGCATAGCCCTCAATTTGTAAAGCAGTAGAAGATGACCCCAAAGGGCCTCTCCAGGCTTCCCAAACACAGGTCTTAAACACTACCAGCCTCCCACTAATTCTCCTCTCTCCATTGACTCCCCATTCCAAAAAACAGGACCTATAGTCTAATACACACACTCAACACCAATCCATCCTTAATAAGAGGAATTACCCCAGGCAGGGGCAGAGAAGAAAAGGGGAGAGAGGAAGCAGGTATGTCGCCATTCCCACCTCATTATTCAGTGGATTTATGTAGGATCATATGCCCTGTGTATAGTGGCACACTTGGGTGCTTAACTCCTTGACCTACACTGTAAATTAGTTAATTAATTAATGCAAAGCTATCTGCTGCACTATGAGCATTACAAGATCAGAAAATCAAGGTTAATAAAGTACAGAGACCATTAGAAACAGATCTTAGCTCCAAGTAGCTATATTACTTATCATTTTGATTCTTTTGTTGAGTAAATGGCCATACATACTAAAGTACTTGAAAATATCTATCTCCTCTTGTTGTCAAAATAGCTACTAACTGGTGCCAACTTCAGCAGGATTGTGCTGTGGAAAAAACAAAGCTAACCTCCAGTATGTGAATGCCCGCTTTTGAGAGAGCTGCCAGTCTGTCTGTTTCCACTGATGAGACAGACTGAACTGATACTGACTGTTACAGAGAGACCAATTATCCTGGCCAATGAGGACAGGCCTCTGACAGCATAATTACAGGCAGCTTTGCCTTGGAGCAACCATATGCCTGGCTATAGCTACCAGTCACCCAGAAGTTGGGAACAAGAAAAAAACATAGTAGGGACATGGGGGTGGGTTTGAAGGTGTCTTAATTCACCAAGACCCAAGGTCCTGTCTTGTCCTATACTCCAGGGCCTCTCCATGTGCCGCTGTATGCTGGAGCTGGAGCTGGGGCCTGATTTGGCCCAGCTGGAGGAAGCGGGCGATCAGAGTTCAGTTGGTGCAGACAGAAGTAAAGTAAACAGCCGTGGTCACTGGGCAGGCCGTTAGCAGGCCTCGGACAGATGAGCAGGGGGCCGGGAAGACCACACACATACACATACAGCAAGACCACACAGGGGCCGGAGCTCGGGGCCTACGCACGCAAGCACACGCCCCATCGGCAGGGTTCCCCTGTGGATAAAGCATACTCCAGGTCAGGGCGGGGCAACATGGAGCACAGAGGAACAACAGACTGGCACAGAGCTGATCAGTGAGCTTGGATGAACCCTGACATGGCCTCTGTGTGAGAGAAAACCCGGCAGATCTGATCCAGTGACTGGAGACATAATCCCTCGATACGGCAAAGCTGCAACAATGAGTAAACACAAACAGGAAGAGATTTATAAGTATTGCTGCTTTTCCTCTGCCAAAACTTGAAGTGCAATTTGGAGAGTGTGTCCACCTCCATATTCGAGGCACACAGTCTTTTCCAGTGAAAAACCACAAGTTAATTTACTGTTAAATCCTCTCGTGTTGATAAACCAAAAATCATGGTTGTATCAAATAAGCGGCTGTCAACAAGAATTATTTTGTGTGAGTTATCTAAAGTTAAATGGCAGCAGCTAGATTGATGGACATGTTTTTTTTTAGTTTTTTTTTAAATTAGTTCAATCAAAGAACTTTTCTAACTTCAATATGCAATTTTAATGCTGACATAAATCTCTCAAAATACCCATACTTATCACTATTTTCACTTTTATTTTAGTTCAAACTAAATAAGGCAAAATATAAGAATATAGGAACGTGTACAGATATTCTAAAAAATCCTGACCTGTTGCATAAAATGATATCATTTTGTTGAAAACAGAAAAATACCTTTTATGTTTCACATATCTCCCCCTTACAGATGACTTATAAGTTTGGCAAACACATTAACACATGAGGGCTAAACAAAAATAAATACATAACACACAAACACTCCCACTCACACACCTACGCCCACACCCCTTTTCTCTCACTTTCCTCAAATCCACATAACCATCAGTCTCTTTCTTTATCTGGACAATGTCAGAATGACCCATGGGAGAGCCTGTGAACATGACTGCGTGTGTGTGTGTATCACACTGACATAGGGTGGAGTGAGGAGTAATGCTCTCAATCACAATTACTCCCCACTGCCACCAGTCATGCCGCCTGCCTCGCATCACCTTACCACGTGAGTACACACACACATATACACACACAATGTAAAACACAAGGTCAGCATTTCCACTGGAAAGACATGATGTACTTTAAGTTCGACAACGAGTCCAAGCTCACCTCCGCTGAGGATATAGTGCAGCTGTCAGAGGGATCAGGCAGAGCAGGACTGGACTGCACCATCTGCCTGCTTACAGCATACACCCTCCAGTGCAACAGTAATCCTCGGCACCCTTCCTCCTCTTCTTTCAACGCTTATCTCCACATTTAATACCACATTTATGATAAAAAATGACAGGTAGCTTGGGCTGCAATCCTTCCTCATCTGGTCTTTATCTCGTAATGGAGCCAGCTGCATTCTTGCCTCCAGTGCTGGGCCCTGCAAGTCTTTGTAAATCCTGATTACCGGGTGGGCAAAACACTCAATAAAATTTTTTTTCCGAGAGTTGAAAGAAGATAGTAAAGACAAAATTTTGAGATTTGCCACAAATGAAACACGTGGACCACATGTTTGAGGGCATTCTGTGATTTGCTTGTGAATGAGGAACAACCAGAAGAAATGTTGACTGTGTTGTGATAAAAAGGTGACCTGGGGTGTTCAATGTCTATTAGAGTAGAAGGATGGATTCTTTAACAAAGGCTTAGCGATTCTGAGTTGAATAGAAGTTGACAGTTGTATCTCAAGGTCAAGCAGGACAAGGACATGTATAGTTCAACGTCTGGACAGGAAGGGTCAGGGGCTGTGATTTGAGGTCATGACTGCATTTTTGAGGAAAAGAAGGCACCCTGCAGAGGTGGAAAATGGCATTGTAGAGCTGACGGATGATTTAACATTGTGATGGTGAGATTAGGTCAGGGTTGTGGAGAGTCTGGTGTAACTGCGGTACCTAGACGTGAAAGCATAGAGTTTCAGAGGGAGCTGGACACTCGTCTGATGGGTCAGGGAGCTGGTGAAGGTCATGGAGCTGTGAAATATGGCTGTCAGGTAGAAGGGAAGAATAACACAGACTCAGTCCTTCCTGCTCTGCTATACAAGAGTGTCTGGGTCCCCACATGATCGACACAATGAGGTCATGCCCTCAACATTGGCTGCAACAAAGTTCTAACACAAACTGAACATGGAGATGGATGTCTACTAGGACCTTCATTCTAAAAAAATCACTTTACAAAATATTTCTACAGTTTGTACAATAAGATAAAGAAGAGGTCTTTGGTGAATATGATATAATAATATAATAGTATAATATTTTGTCGTAAAAATCAATATAATAATTTTGTAAATGTCAGAAAAGCAGGCAAAATTAACAGCAAATTATTTTATCACCAAATAGTCACTTTTTAATTTCAATAAATAAATAAATAAAAAATTAATAGTTTATATGATTGAAATGATGAAAAACAAGACTAAAATGTATTATACAGGTTAGTGTAATAATAAGACTTCCAGACAGTTGGACCCAAATCCATCAAAAGACAATATTTTCGATCTTCAGACATTTAAGACTTTGATAAGACTGTGATCTTTTTTAAAAGTTGAAAGACTTTGGCTCTGATTCTTCTATTGTTCCTTTGGACAGGAGAAATCCTCAGCTTTCTAAACTGGTCCTTAATAAGACTCACGTAGGCCACTTCCCTTTGACCCCCCCCAACATCTTGTCAACTTGTCCTTCGGTTCCTATACGGAAAAAGAGGACTGACGAGGAAACCTTGCTGGGGGAGTAAAGCTGTAGTGCAGGAAGACTCGAGAAAGAGGTGACTCATTTGCTTTTTCAGACAAAGGTATATTATCTCAACACATGTCTGAAGGTGGATGCTGCCAAATGCTGCATCATGTGCACGGACTGTGCATGCCGGCGACAAACCTTGATGACACGATTATTCTAATACACTAAAGTGTATATATATATATATATATATATATATGTGTGTGTGTGTGTGTGTGTGTGTATAGAGAGAGAGAGAGAGTATTTATTTATACTCATTTATATTATCATTTATATTAGGCCATGACATTTTGGATCATTACTCTCCTTACAGTGGTTTGCAATATATGCTGAAGCATTTCATTTGGTGTTCTTCTCTGTGGTCAGATCCATATTCGGAGCTCTGTTTCTCAGACAGAGCTGTTGGACTCAAAGTGCACTCTGTGTCTGGCTTTGGGAGGTGGATTCTCATCCAACTTTCACTGCCTTCCAGATGATAGCTGCCTTTTTTCTGTTATTGTTGCTGTCTAACATGTCCTGCACCGACGACGCCTCGCACGGGTTATAACCAACACCTCACGCATGAAACGTTAAAGTCTGCTCTTAAAATAGCACCTGCGCGCGCGGCACGGGGTATAGGAAAACAATTCTGCGCCGTTTCTGCATCGCTGTGAAACGAACAAGATCAGCGCATGTCTTAGCCCAGGCTATATGGATTCATAAAGTCATGAAAATGATAGTTTAAAAAGTAATGTAATTTTATAACATTCAAAAAGAATTAAGTAGTCCGATAAATAACAACACCTCAGAGCATGAGCAACTTTGCCGAAACGGAGAATTAGTAATTGACCAAACATTAATACTGTATAAGTTATCAGTGTTTGTTTTCAGGTTTAGGCTATGAGCAGTCTGCAGGTAAGTGTTGGTAAGAGGCAAAAACATATTTATCAAGCAACATATTTATATATATAGGCTAAATCAATTTGAATATGGAAAAAGTTGGACATTAGATCCCAAAGAACACTGGAAACATCGCTTCAACTAGTAAGCAAATAAATGATATTTTTCAAAAAGAAAATTATACATTTTCCACGTTGCTTGAGTCCTCAAACTTACACTACCATAACCAAATCAGAAACTAATGTTGCAAACCAAACTGTTGGTCTAAGAGTATAAGCCCTGCACTCTTTATTACATTTTTCCTCCCACATTTCGAATTTCTTTGTTGATCCTGTTCCGATTTCAAGTCAACAATTTGTTTGTTTACTCCATAGGTCAAACTTGTCATGACTTGCATTTAATTTTGCTCAAATCAGAAAAAAGCCAGGCCTACATTTGCCCTTTTGTAATGATGGATTTTTAGTTTACCTTGAACATGAATAGAATAATTAACATTTTTTTCAAATGTAGTGAATTATCCAATTTACAATTATTTCTCAAATTTTTTTTATAATGGAAATTTAATTAATGAAATGTCTGTTTAATTGTGAATTCTGTGATCAACAAAGTTTACGCATACTGCATTGGTGCATGTGGACATATGCAACATCTCCTGATATAACCCTCTAGATGGCGTTAACATGCTTTGAGGGTGTGTGAGTTCATGTGTGAAGCAGACACTTGACTGAAGAAGAGAATCTGAAAACTCTGCTGAATTAATTTCTAATAAAATGTTTTGAGTCAGTGATGCTGAATATTTTTGTGTGTTGACACAGGAAGTGACAGTAAGCTATTTATTGACCAAAGTCAGAGAAAGAACACTGATTTAGAAATGACATAGGATCTCAAAGAAATTATTGACAGTGTTTTAAAATCAGTTAAAGACAGTTGAGGTAAACAATTTTGCACAAGAAATCGGAATCCTTGACTATCTAAAAAATACACACAGTGACCAGGTTTCCATGCCTGATATAGCTGTTACACATATTTGAACATATCTGCTGCACTAAATGCTCATAATTGTTTCATCAGTCTGTCAGCTGGCAGCACATGATTGGGCTAAAACAGTCCTGCGAAGAGGTGGGGAGCACTCGAAGCGCCTCTCAGACCTCTTATATCTAATGATTTGAGGTCCCAGGGTCCCAGGCTGCGTGGCTGTGTGGTCCTGAGCAGACACAGCATGCTCAGTGAAAAGTCCCCCCCCCCCCCTTCACCTCTGGGACAGAAACAACATTCATTCTCTGGATCAAATGGCAGCATAACACTCCAGTCGATATCAGAAACAAAAGAACTGTTGTGTCACTCAATATCAAACTCAAGTATTTAGACAACTTACAAGGTCAGTGTCACCAGAACGTAGAAATTCTTCTAAGGAAATTTTCTGACATTTTTGGTGATTTCAGTGTCAGATTTTTTATCCTGAGAAAAAGACAATATGCTGAAATAATTTAGACATTTTCAGGCCTGATTTTTTTTAAATTTCCTTGGTTGTTTTTCTTTTCTGTTAATCTATAAATAGAAACTGTAATGGAGTAAAATCCTGTGGAATCTAGCAATGGAACAAAAGCCAAATGACTGCTACTATAAAACGTCTCCCAGGCCTTGAAGAGCTTTAAAAGACAAAAAGAGATAGCTGAACAGGCCTGTTCTCAGGATGCAAACAGGCATCTGGCTGCCTTCAAGACAGCCCTGTCTTTCCCACTTTCTTTCTCCCCAAGTCTTTATTTCTCTAACTTTGTCTTCCCTTATTGTTATTCTGATCTATTTTCCCACTTTCTATCACTTTTAATGTGACTTCTCCCATGTATCAGTTTATTTCCTTGTAGAGAGCATCTAGCACCAGCCTGATGCAGCTATTTAGGGGTAGATGAGCAGTTGAGTGTATGTGTGTGTGTGCGTGTTGTCAGGGTTTACAGCAGAAGTCTGGGGAAACAGAAACCAGAGTGTCCCTGAAGTGTCAAATGGGGGTCATGAAAAATCCTGGGTCTTCTGTCTTCTTCTGATCTCAGAGCATTTAACAGGGGGTCCACATCACAATGAACCGTCATTCAGACACATACAAGCACATACACTAATACATGCATGTAAACCAAAGTCTTCCCCCATGAGTTTCTGCATAAACAGCTGTTGACACCCTGTTAGTTGTGCTAAGACAAAAACACAACCATACAACTCGTTTCTTGTCGGTTAGGCAAAAGATACAAGCATGCACGCTTGTGTAGATGTGCATAGTTAAATCTGCATACAAACATACACAGATTGATGTTAGGATCAGAAAATATGGGATGTTGAAATATCATTAAGAATCTTGAAAGTAAACATGAGGCAAAATGTGTGCTAGGCATGCTTCCATATCAAGGTAAACAGATACAATTTCAGTATTTCCAAACCTGAGCTTTTCTTCACATGTAAGGGCTCTTCAGAGTGAGATAAATTGTGATTCACAAGCCATTAAATTAGAAATTTACCCACATTCTTTTCACATATTATTGCCAGAGAGTGGATCAGTGAGATTCCCAGTATTATAAGTCCCGCCTTCTGTTTGTGTTGCGTGCGGCTGCTGCTTGTGTGAGAGTGTGTGCGAATGTGCAGGCAGTTGGGGCAAGCACTGTATGAGGAGAATTCATGTTAGACAGCTCTCACAGAGGTCTCAAATGTCTGTTTTCCTGATGTGTGATCCATAAATATTTGAAGTGGAGAGGGCTGAGCTGCATTGTAGGACAAATCTAATTAACCCAGGACTTCCTAAGGGTTCCTCTGTCTGTAGGGCTGCGTGGCAGTCTCTTACAGTGTCAATTTACCTCCTTAAAAGGGTCGGACTCCTCATTTAAGCCACTCAAGCCTTAATACATCAATCAGTCACTTAATTTAAAGGCATGGGTTTGGTAAAAAAGTGGAAAAAAGAGAAAGAAATGCGTATTTCCTCCATAATTTTTCCAGCTTTTTTTGTTTGTCATCCCACCTTTGGAAATTGGCTTTGTGAGCAATGTAAGCACACTGTATTTCAGAAGTTTACTTAAATTAACAAAGTGTTGATATAAACATTAAATTATGGAGTAAAGAAAGCAGCATCTTGTATTTTGACACAGTTGCCTATGAAATGATTGCATTCAGAGAGTGTTGGTGAAACAGAAAAGAAAGACAGAAACAGCCATACAACCTGACAAGCCTTTCTGCCGTTTTTCTGTCCTGTTTCTCATCAGACTATCCATATAAAGTTAAAATTATGACTCTTGGCATTGTTTCCAGCACAGTCTGTGTGTTTAGCTCACAACTACAGTAGCCTATGATTCAGTGCATTATACATTTCTTGCCTCTCTGTTCTCAATCTGACCCTGGCAGGAAACACAGTGCCTCTGAAATATTTAAGTGCTGCAGATTTTGAGATAGTATGCCATCCTTTTAGCCAGATGAGACATAAAGCTTCTTCTTCTTAATACCAACACTGGAATGCCCAATTGAGAAGATGGCTTGGGTGAGGATGTAGGGAATGAAAAGTGGTGCATGGATCTCATTCCTGAGGCCTGGGGTTGCTGATTTCATTAGAGTCTACCACACTATTAGAGCCCCCTCAGTTTGCTTAGCACTCATTCTGAGACTCACATTTCCATACTGCAGCAGAGGATTCTGTTTCACACGAGAGGACCATGCTCAAAATATTTCCGCTGTAAACCGCTTGCTTAAGTTACTTTACATTTTTACAATAAATAAGAAGGAAAATGTGGCTGGGGTCTCATTTGAGGAGGTAAGTGCTGACTTAATGTCAACCCACAGTGTCCCTGTCAGGACACCATCAAGTCCTAACAGTCCACAACTTCTTTTGTGATAGAAAAGTTATTGCACATTCGAAGATACTGTACATGTTCTGCATGTACCCCCCTTTCCTCCACTGGCAGCCAGCTGAGGAGCACCTAAGTTTAAATAAGGTGAATGTGATCCCTGCTACCACAAGTATGTTTTAAACTTGATAAAAATATCACAAATCCTGCAGGAGTGAGGCCTCATAAGCAACCAGAGATGTGTTTTGCAGTGCACTCTCTGTGCTGCCAGCAATTATTAGACACACTGACCAAGGGCTAACGCCTGCTCCAGATGTTCTAGCACATGCAGCAACAGGGAATTGGATGAGACCTTGAATTAAGAAGCATCACACACTGAGCATACAGAGCACTTCCCCTGTGCCCCTTAGAAGTGCTATTCAATTTCACTGCATACTATCAACAGTATACCACTTGGGCAAGCTAAAAAGGGGAAATTAGTTGTTGGATGTGATAAAACGGTTCAGAACAGAACTGCCTTTATTTCAATTTGTCAGAAGCTTTAGGAGTCACTGCATATTTGTAGCTGAATTTCACCCATGAAATCAGTTTTAGTTATTGTTAATGATAAAGATGGTTTAATCTTTTTCTTTCTTTTACTCTAGCATTGTTAAAAAACAGTTCTCGTGTTATACAGTATATACTAAAATTTTGAGTTACCCTTTATTTCTTATTTCTGAAATTTTCTTCAAGGAGACAGACTTGTTATCTTTTAACGTTGCTTTGAGCAGCAGTTCTCCATGTTTCCTGAAAGTCTTTCCAAGTTTTTCTGTGGAAACTGATTGCTTTTTCATTTCTTCTGTTCTTGAGCCTGACTATTGCAAACTGTGTGTTTTGTTTGTTCAGCTACATAACACTGTCCAGTCAATCATTCAAGCATTGAAAAAGGCTCCTAACTCAAGGGATGAACCAGTGCTGTCGACAACAAAGCATTTTAAAATGTATGAGGATAACACAGTTTCACAGGCATAATACAACATTTGTGCTCCAACATGATGGTTCTCAAAAAGCTACTTATTAGATAAATCTTTCCCTTCAGTTCATCCATCTACTGTTCACTGAAGCCTCATCATAAACGGTCTCCATGGAAAAGTGGCTGTTAAGAAATTATTTTTGAAGAAGGGAAAAAGGAGAAAAAGTTTAGGTATGTCAAATGTACATTAGACTGAAAATCAGTAGCAACAATCGGGACAATCAGGAGTGATGGATCCTCCCCAGAGCATTGACCGCAACATTATTGAAGCACTCTGAGATCATCTTGACAGAGAACAGAACAAAAGGCAGCCAACATTCAAAGAAGAGCTTTAGAAAGTCCTCAAAGAAGCCAGGAAAACTATTCCTGAAAAATAGTTAAAGAAATCACAAGAAGGCTTGTTCTCAGAGGGTTTGGGCTTTGTCATACCAAATATTGACTTTCACACTTGTTAGACTTACACAAACATTGCTTTTTCGTCTTAGTGTACATAACTTGCTGTATTTTTTATTCATGTTTGCATCTTTCAATAAACTGTTGCATTTATTTCCAATCTTTTGGAAAATGTAAAAAAAAAAAAAAGAAGAAAGGTGGTTCGAGACATTTAAACAGTACAACTGCTGCACCGTTTACTAAACTCTTAAATACATACAATCTGTAACAGAATTTAGATTTCTTGGGTTGGTCCTTGACCCCCACCTGAAATTTGATAAACACATTAGGAAAATCACAAAAACAATACAAAGCAATTTAAATTGTTTTAAACTAATCAGGCACTATATCCCAGACCAGGCCGCCCTCCTATACATGCATGCTATGATATTTCCCCATATATCATACTGCATGGCAGCATGGGGCCAGGCTGCTCCCTCAGCCACATTGTGCATTGGGTCATTGTATAATCAAGCAATAAAAATCATGGACAAAAAGCCAATCCACTATCACCACTGTAAAATTCTAGAGAAGCATAAGTTGCTAAGTTTTGAAAGTTTTAGGGACTTGTGCTTTCTCAAACTAATATTCAAATGTATTAATAATTTAACTCCAGAGTCACTTAATTCATTTGTCCAGAGGCAGCACAGCAGCAACAGGGTCACCAGAGGTTCCATCAACCACAACTGTAAGCTTCCACTCTGAAGAACTACTTTTGGTCAGTCTTCCTTCTCCTACAAAAGTGCAAAGTTATGGAACTCATTACCAACAGAACTCAAGATCATATTAGAGTTTAAAACTTTCACCTCTAGGCTTAAGTCTTGGCTGAAATCCAACCAGAATTGTACTCATTTGTAAATAGCACTGTGTGTGTGTGT
>JBBBVU010000001.1:20303449-20328000 GCA_037177055.1 Atherinosoma microstoma | reverse complement strand
CCCCCCCCCCCCCCCCCCCCCCCCCCCCCCCCCCCCCCCCCTCCCCCCCCCCCCCCCCCCCCCCCCCCCCCCCACCCACCACCAGCGAACTCAACTGGCTTGCCCGTACTTTTTTTTTTTTTTGGATTCATTTTTTTTTTTTTTTTTTTTTACATGACCGGCATTGGCTTCAGTTAGATATCCAAGATTTAAAAAATCTATTCAGGCCTATTAACAAGTAAGAAGGAATAGTATGACATGAGTCGACTGAGCGTGAGAGGGAAAAGCTTTAATGGAATGAAGTCATCAGCGGTAATTAAATGCAGTGGGCAGAGAGAGGGGACGGGAGCGCGCCTGCACTGGTGCGCGCTGGGTGGTCCGCTTCACTGAAGAATATGTGCCTCTCACTCCAAACCAGTGACCGAGCAAGCACCGATTAAAATAATACATGCATTAATTTAGATGCACATCAACAAAAATTAAATGTAGATAAATCCATCACTTCTGGGACGAAATGTTTGTCATTGAATCGCTTTATCGTTTTCACAGTGGCAAACCGCCTAAAGCCAAACAGCTATCCATTTTTGTTAAGAGAACACACAATTTGATCAACGAATCACGTGAACTGTTTGCATTAATTTATGCAAAAACGGATGTGTCATAAGATCACTGTGAACGAGGAGAGCCATATTAAACATTCTATTGTTTTGCGCAGAGGACAAATTGAGTATGTTTCCATGACTTTTTACAAAGTCAAACCCAACATGCATCAAAAGCATATCCTAAACAATAAGTCGGGTAGGGATCAGACTCACATCCTCACTTAACCGGACTCACGGATTTGCAAAAGGTTGCAGGCTGCGGCTACCAAGCTCTCCAGGGAACAATAAGCAACTTACTGTCAACAATTTAAGGCTATGGACTGATCGCCTTCCAGCAGCTCTCTCTCACAGCTGTACACAAGGTAGTAAAACGGGCTAAAAGAAGCTTTTCGATACTGAAAACACAAACAGATAAACTGGTGTGCAGCCTCTGTAGTTTCATGCACATTTGTGCTCTAATTTTTTAATTACATTATGTCACCAAAAAATAAAAAAAGAGAATGAGAAGAAAAAATATCATTCCAGGTTTTTTTCCTTGTGGCACTGACTTACAGCAAACAGTTCTGGAGGTTAAAAGTTTGTCTGAGTGTGTTAAATTCGCCTTACCTCAAACCCTGGGTCATTCTATGGTTAACTGTCTGCAAGAGTCGATCCCAAGTCCCCATCCGAGTTTCTGTGCTCAGAGTACGGCTGAGCCTCCACCTCACTCCTCCCGTGTCCCTGCGTAAATATTATGACTGCATTACACAAACACTATTTAATTGTTAAAAAAAAGAGAAAAAGAAAAAAAAAAGTCCAACATGTACAGAAGGCACTGCGAGCAGGCGCATCAGTTTGAGTATTAGCTGATCTAACCAGGCTTTTGCTTGATTTTTTATTTAAAGAAGGCCAGGGAAAATGTTTACATTCTGCTGTATAAACATCCTGCCCATGTTCCTGACTATCTTTTGCAGAAATCAGGAGGCTGGTTTTGAAACGTGAGGGGCACGATCTCTGCTAGATGCTTTTTATGCAATAAATGGGTTTTCTAAAATATTTCATGAGTTTTAATGACAGCAGACATGACCTCAATTGCAGCTTGTGAGGAGCATCGACGACGGGTGCTGAAATAGAGAGACACGATTGCACCGCAGGTTAAATAATGAACACATCTTATTATAAAACAAACAGAAATTAGAATGACAGTTAAATGAAATAATATCCAATACAAGGCAATGAGCCAACTATAGGCTATAGCTGAAGACTGTTTCCAGTGTAATTATTTAGTTTTTTCTCCTGTAATATATATCTAGCTTACTCTATTGCATGTAAAAACGCATAATCTCTAGTTCATAACAGACAATATGTGGGATTTCAAAGTTTTTACGTAAGAAAAGAAAAAAAAGTCACAGAAAAGTGAGCGCACGCAGATGTGCATGCTTACAGCCCACCACTGGAGGTAGGAGGGAACTGGGCGGGCCCCCAACTTTAGGATGAACAAGACAGCTTCCATTGCCCGATGGCAACAGATAAGTAAAAAGTGAGCTCCTCGGACGCACGACAACACACCAACTGAAGTGGAAAGCGGCTCCTGTTCTGCTCTTTGTATCATTTTGGACGTTCCCTATAAACGACCCGGCTTCACAGCAGGACTGAAGCGAAACCAAGAAGTCAGCGTACAGAGGCTTTTCGGCTGTCATTTTTCTTTTTCTTTTCTTTTCTTTTTTCCCCTTTTTTTGTGCCTATTTCTCTTTATGTCATCAAAGTAGAATCAAACTTTGTAGTAGCCTATTGATAGGTGGAAAAGTTTTTTTTTTTTGTCATCTCGAAGACTAAACCTTGCCAAACTAATGACGGCAGAGGTCCAGCAGCCCCCAACGCAGACTCCTGCCCAAAGCAGCCCGATGTCTGCTCCGGAGAAACCGCACGGACAGACGGTGGTGATGGAAACCGCTTCCTCCACTACGAAAACCAAAAAAACAAACGCAGGGATCCGACGACCAGAGAAACCCCCTTATTCATATATAGCCTTAATAGTTATGGCTATACAAAGCTCTCCAACCAAGCGCCTAACGCTCAGTGAAATATATCAATTCCTTCAGAGCCGCTTCCCGTTCTTCAGGGGATCGTATCAAGGATGGAAGAACTCCGTGCGTCACAACTTGTCCCTGAACGAGTGCTTCATTAAGCTGCCCAAAGGCCTCGGTCGACCAGGGAAGGGTCACTACTGGACTATCGACCCAGCTAGTGAGTTTATGTTCGAAGAAGGCTCCTTCAGAAGGAGACCTCGGGGTTTTAGGCGCAAGTGCCAGGCGCTGAAGCCAATGTACAGTATGATGAACGGCCTGGGATTCAACCACATCCCCGAGTCTTACAATTTCCAAGGGAGCGGCGGGGGCCTTTCCTGTCCGCCCAACAGTTTGTCTCTGGACAGTGGGATTGGGATGATGAATGGACACTTGGCAGGTAACATGGATGGGATGGGTCTGTCCGGGCACTCCATGTCACACTTGTCGACCAACAGTGGACATTCCTATATGGGAAGTTGTACAGGATCCACTGGGAGTGATTATCCCCACCATGACAATTCTGCCTCCCCTCTGCTCACCAGCGGGGGAGTCATGGAGCCTCACCCCGTCTACTCGAGCTCAGCTTCGGCGTGGGCTCCGGCCCCCTCGGCCTCGCTGAATAACGGGGCTTCCTACATTAAGCAGCAGCCACTGTCTCCTTGTAATCCAGGGGCCAACCCGCTGCAGTCAGGTTTACCAACACATTCATTAGAGCAACCGTACCTGCACCAGAACGGGCACAGCACCGCAGATTTACAAGGTAGGCCAAATGTTTCATGTCCAATCTCATAAAACCGTAATATCTTCACTTAATAGCTACAGCAGAATTTACGAAGAATAAAATATGAAATTATAACAGCATTTAGTAAGAACATTTAATTGACTATTAGGTAATTTAATTGTTTGGCTGGACAGTTCAAACAAGCTATTTTCAAAACATACAAGTCTGTTGATCTGTGCCAAATATTTGTCTAAATACTGAACAACTCTGTTGAGCAAAACATTGCATTGCGTTGCATTTATTTTGCAGTCAAACGGCTTATTTTTGCTCTAACACAACGGAAGGCCACAAATTAGGGCAATTAGGGGAAAATAGCGAAATGAAAAGAAACCAAATATCTTATCCCACAAAAATTTATTCATGACCTTTTCTACAACTGAAATATTAAACAGGAGCTACTCCGAATAAAATCCTGATATAAACTTGCATTGTCTTGTAAGTGTTTAAAAACAGAGAGCAATACAGAGAGAAAGAGGACACGGAAGGGCAGTTTTGAGTCATGCCAATCTCTTGGCAAGAAAAACAAGCGTGGTTTGGTCCAGCCTGCCTTGCCCCAAGGCTCTCAGTCCTCTGGGACGGGCGTGCAACTGGGTGACTGTCAATTAGTCTTTTTTAAATTCTTAATGGGGCTTGCTTAATGGTCAAAGATTGACAATTAAATAGGGTCAGTTATATATATATATATATATATATCTTGAGATAAATTCAAATGTTTTGTTATTGTTTTTTAGAATTTATAGTTGATAAAATTGAAGTCATGTAAGTCAGATATAATTGACGGTTTAATAACAATTGCTTTAGTTATGAAAAGCCAATAAGGTCTTTTACAATGTTTTGCCAAATTATTAATCATTTGATTTAATAGTATTTTTCATAGATAAATGTCTGTGAATCTGTGAATATATATTTTTGAAATTAATCCTCAAGGCCTTCAGTTGAAATACTGTTGGTGATATCAGAGATTGTGTTTTTAATCCATGTTTTTCAATGTCTATATGTGCAGGTATTCCTCGGTACCATTCCCAGTCCCCGAGCATGTGCGACCGAAAAGAGTTCGTGTTCTCGTTCAACGCCATGACGTCCTCGGCCATGCACTCACCAGGCAGCAGCTCCTACTACCACCACCAACAGGTCGCCTACCAGGACATCAAGCCCTGTGTGATGTGATCACCACCCGCCGTGGACAATGTGCAGACCACGGGACCGTGTTTCACAGACTTGAGCCATGCAGCAGAATGAACTGAGATGAGAGCAAATTACCACTGAGAGACATGAGGGAACGTTCCAGCCTCGGAGAGCGCTCACTGCGTCAAATAGACCGGACTACTTGTCAGTACTGTTTTACACAGCAACAACGACACGGAGACAGGCCAATTTACAAAGCAACCACCTGAAAATAATAATAATAATATATAATAATATAAACTTTTTCATCCCATCTTCGTCGACCAGCGGGGTAGAAGTGGGTGGGCGAAGGAAACCCTGCTGCTGTTTGGTACTTAGTCCTGCAGAGCGGATGACTATCAACTCATACTATTGTTCTTGTTTATTCATCTTTTTTTCAAAAAAAAAAAAGGGAAAAGAAAAAGAAAAAAATATGCACTTCCATTTTCTCCGTTTAAAATGTTATGCATTCAGATTAGACAGAAGTTTTTGTATCTTCATATTTTTCCAACGTTGAATTCTGAAATGAATAATTATGGACCTTACCTATATACTGTATGTCCATAATTTATACTGTGTAAAAAAAAAAAAAAAAAGATGGCACTTTTTTCTTTTTTGAATAGCCTGTAAGCGCAAGTTTTTATTTATTCTGTAGGCCTATATTTTAATTTCAGGCGAATTGGCTAAGGAGTTATGTGCTTTATTGGCAATATTTGTCAAATGCTTAATACTTGTTTTTAATGAAATTGAGGGTATATTGTAAGCACTGTGTTTGTGTCAGATTATGTACAGCATTATTTTCAGCACTGTAAACTTACTATATATTGGTAGGATAATTAGTGAAGGGCCTTCCTGAGATGGCTTTTTTATAGAGATAAACAAACCATTCGAAATAAACATTGTTTTGACCCGAAATTCCATATAAAGTAAGCTTTTATTATCAAAAGCCCAATCTTTGGTGTGCTTGGGGGGGGCTGTTGCTGTAAACGGACACCCTAAAAAAGACGGTAATATTATGAACCGTTCAACTCCGAATTAGCAATATTTATAGAATGGGAAATGTATGCATTTGCCTTATAGCACCAGAGGAATAATTTTTCGATTTTATCTGGAGTTACGTGTAGGCTAATTGGTTTGACAGAAATTGCGGTAAGTTGTGTTCATCTTTAAGGAGTTCTTCATTTCAAAGCACAATATACATATAAGGTTCAACATCATTACTACAGAAGTGCTAAAAAAAACAAAAAACAATTAGAAATATGCTGGAATGTAATAGTGATGTTTTACCCGCAGCAGCAGGTAATAGCCAATATTGTACATCAGTGTAACCTCACTGCCTTGCGTCATTTTGTAACTAAAATGTTATCTACTGGTTTCACAGACGTTATTGGGTTGCACTGGTATTGTATGCACAAATAAGATTTTCAAAAAAATGATTATTTTTGCGTTTCAAAATTCACCCTAAACATTCCCACTGAGAAACAAGTGTGTGCAGCACGTTTGGAAGAGACAGAGTTGTTACAGGCTGAAAACCTGCAGCACTCATTTGTTTTTGGTGATGCAACTGAGGTCTTCTAATGTATCCTGTCCCAAAATATTTCTGCTAAATATCCTGAAGGGAATATAATAAATGGTGCTGATAAAAATTCATGTAATTCTTGTGTAATGAATTGCACCAGGGTGTCATGAAAGAAATGTTATCCAAAATGGGATTAAAAAGAAGGGGGGTTTGAAATTTAAATAAGTTTAATGTGTTTTGCCTACCGATACCTTGTATTAATCTCTAAAACACCTCACCTTGTACTATAAAGTCACAAGAATAAGATGCAATTAAAGCAAACAGAAATAATGAATGTGTGAAGTCCTGAATGTTTTAACACACCATTAGATCAAACTATTTGCTCACAAATGCTAACAAACTAATTTGTCTATATCTGTAGTGATTTAGTCACCCAAATTAGAGCTAGTGAAGAATATAATTGTCCTTTGCCTCCGTTTTAGAGAAGTTTGATTAAAAAAACACAAAGTGCTGCTAGAAAACATGACTGCATTACTGATACACACCTCTTGTAATTTAGATGGAACAATGGAATTGTCAAAAATGTTTTGCTGACCTTATCTTACAAGACTGTTAAGTGCAGGCATTCATCTTAAGAAGAAAATGTAATCTGCTTCTTTTTTACTCTTGCACAGCTTTGAAATCATGCAACATGACCACTGATTGAACCCCAGTAAAATGCCATGGAGCACAGGGTAAGGAGGCTCAACAGCAGTGGAACAGCACATTAACAAACTGATGACATTTGCTGGGGTTCAGGATAGAGATGGCGCTCCACAGCTGTTCCTAGGCCAGGCCTAGATGACGGCTCCATAAAAAGCCTGAGGCCTGCACTGTGCAGACAGACAAGTTGTGGGCTTGTGTCTCCATATTGCCAAGACTTCAAGGAAAGAAGAGAGAAAAGAAAAACACATTTCTGATGAAGTACTGTCATATGAGCAATCATTAAACTGGCAATATCTGCACAGAAACACAAACAGAAAAAAAATTGCAAGTACAAGATGTCAATGGGTAGGTTTTTTTTTTTATTTCTCACACAAATTCAAATGAACCTCTAGTCCCACAACCACCATTAAAGCAGAGTTTCGCACTTCCAGACAAATGCAATAATAAAATGTCTACTTTCCTGAATTCAGGATGGAACTTGTTTGGAAAACAATCTCAGTATTTGTTCCAAATCAGTGCTCTGTCACTGCAATTTAAAGTTTAAACAGTTTGTTGAATCACATGCTCACAGTGTAAAATGCATCAATTTTCCAAGCTTTGTCAAAGTGAAATATCATGTTTAAGCTGATCTTCTAACCTTAAAGTACTTCAGCACAATAGCACTAGTTGTATATGTCTAAACAGTCTCATCTCCAATCAGTATATTTCTTTAAATCCTGCAAAACTATATGATAATCTGCTGTTCCTTAAATACATCTCAAAATCAAAAGGATATATGTTGTATTCTCGGTTTTAAAAACAGGTGTAGTGTGAGTGTGAGTGTGTGTGTGTTTGTGTGGTGGTGGTGGTGGTGGGGTATCAATCAAAGTCCCTGTTATGAATAAAGTCACAAATATTACAGTTCAAATGAACACTTTATTTTCCCCTATGAAACTAAAGAGAAAAAAAAAGGGACATGATAGTGCTGGGCTTAAGGCTACACAATCCCTTTTATTAGTTCATTATTTGCACTGAAACACACAGACAGAAAATACTGTTCCAAAACTAGATCCTGGGTTCTGTGAAAGGGGAACTCTGCAATGAAGCTTAAATAATCTTGGCTGTATCATAGCAACAAAATTGAGATTATGTCATGTGTAAAATGTTTTACAGACATTTAATTTCTTCACAGCACTAAGTAACAATTTAAAGTATAAAACTTAGAGGATTGGAAGGAATTTGCAGAAAGCGATGAAAAAATAAAACAAAATTAAAATTCTGAAATAAAGGAAAAACTGTTTTTGCTGGGTTTTGGTCATAGCGGCCAATATAAATGCCCTTTCGAAGACAAAGAATTTTTAATATTTACTTTCAGGTAATGCTTCAAAGGATCAGGATTTTATAAACTGTATAACTGGCCACACGGTGGTGCCAACTGCAACAAATACCAACCAGTTATTCTTCGACTTGCAGTTAAAAATGTTGTTTTCTAATAAACAAGACCAACATATCTGCAAACATATCATTAGAGGAGCTGAAAGTGAAAGTTGGTTATTAAAAAGAATTCACTGAATCATCATGACAATTAAAATGTGTTCAGCATCAAGTTGGAAAGAAAAATAACTGTAGGCTATGGGAATCACTCAAAAAAGGACTTTGAAAGAAGAAAGGTCATCATGACACAGCACAGGAGCTGTGTATCATCAAAGCAAGGCACATATTTATGATTAATAGTTGTGAGAGGTTTTGTAAAAAAGAAACAACAAAAAAAACTCCTTCTGGAAATGCTTTATGTTGCATTTAAATTGAACTTACTCGCATATTTCAAAATGAATAACATTTTATTTAGCCAACTAGATTAAGGTAACTGAGATTTACTTCTAATAAAATAAAAATTGTAACTCTTGTAAAGGTATTTAGAGTTGCATCAAATCTTTTTTTTCTGTTTTTTTTTTTTTGTTTTTTTTTGGCCTGTTTGCAGCCTGTTGATTTTACTGCTCAGTTTTCTCTGTGGTGTCACACTTCGTTTCTGGTGGTGCCATTTTAGACATGGGAGCAGCGGCTGGTTTTTGTCTCCTGTTGGACTGTCCAGACCTCTTGCCTCCACGCTGGCTCTTGGCCAGCTCCGCCTGCAGACTGTGACCATTCAGACAGAGACCCTGAAGCGCCTCCAGGGCGGTATCCGCAGCCTCAGGGTCACTGTAGTCCAGGAAGGCACGGTGTTGAGCTCCCTGCCAGGTAAGCCTCAGTGGAGCGGCCTTCCTCTCTCTGAGGGCAGTTTTCAGCTCACTAACTCGCAGCCCAGCAGGGATCCCTCCCAGGTAAACTGTGGTCACACTCAGAGGAAGCTTACGCTGAGTTGCCACTTCATCTCCACCCTCTTCTGGGCCCTGCTCTTTCATGGTCTCTCGGTTTTTTCCCTTTACAGTTTTACCAGTTTCTCCCTCTCTATCTCCCTTTCCATCTCCCCTGCTGTCTTTCCTCATTCTGGCTGGTCGCTGTCTGGCTTTCTGTTCTGCCTCTACTTTTTTCTCCTGTCTGGATTCTTGGCTAAATTCACCCTCAGCATCCTTTTGTGTGTTTCGCCTTGGTCTCCGTCTGGGCTGCCTTCTTGGCTGATCAGACTGCAGGTCAGACTCTGCTGCAAGCGATACTGCCCCCAGTGTCACATCCTTTCCAGCCTCCTCTTCCAGAGCACGCAGCTTCTTCAGGATTGGGATCCTCTCCAGCTTTTCGGTGTCCAGCTGAAGACAAATTAATAGGTATTAGTCCATACATCTCACAGCCCATGCTTAATAACTGTCTTTACAGCAACAGGATACTTCACTTCCCATGCAGTTAAAAATAACAACTGCTTTCTTGATTTGTTGGGTCTTCAAGAGTCCTGGCAGTCTTTGATGCTGACCAGTCCTGAAAAGGATATACGAGCCCATTGTTTTTACACTGGCCTGTTTGACCCGTCGTTCCCCTGCCCCTGCAGAGCCAAGGTGGCTGGGCAGAGCAGCCTTTGATGATCAGACTCGGCCTTCCTGTCTGTGAGGTCACTGGGTCCTGTTTACTTACATGTGTGTCTTAAGGAACCCAGAGGTTACACACAATCTGGGCACATGATGAGAATAATACCTCCATCATGTCTAATTTAAGACATATTACCTGGAGGAAATTCACATGAAGCGTCTCTGCCTGTGTCAAAAAGCCAGAAGTATTTTGAAGTCCAGATCCTAATTTAAACACGCACACACAAACTTTGACACTATATGTATATACTGTCTCTGATGAAGAGTAGTTTTATTCTACGTCCATTAGGGGGCAGTGTCCCTTCAAAGAAGAACTCACGGTTTGGGCATCTAAAAAGCCTGCTCAGATTTATAGTTTATAATTGGTCCAATGAAAGTTTCATAAAGGTGTTCAGTCGATCAATTCAGGAAACACCTGAAACTTAAAGGTTGGGTGACTTGGAAATCCACAGGAGAAAAACTGATCTAGACTATGAGATAAACAAATAAAGTAGTGCATAATCATTTTTGTTTCATGCTAATGAAATTATTATAATTTGACTTCATCATAGGGTATTCAAATGACCCGAATAAGTCTGCATGTTGTCCAAGCAAACAGAAAAACCCACAGTAACACTCATCTGTGACTTAGTGAAGTGCAAACATCAATGGGAACTCTTTGCAAACGCGAACTGAAGTTGTGTTGAAGTTGAAATATTACATCAATTAAATCCCACTTGTAATTTAATTTGGTGTCCTCCACAAACAATCAAATATTCCTATAATGTCTTTTTTAATTACATAAATCAAAACAGCTTAACTCATTTTCTTTCAAACATATTTTCATTGAAAGTCACGTCACTGAACAGTGACTCAAAATAGTTCAAACGCAATTTCTGTAGCACCTTGGCTCAACTTAGTGGGGCTCATTTCAGTTTAACACTTAAAAAACTGTTATCAACTTAATCCTGTGTCGGCCTAAAGCTACTATAATTTCAAAGGAGTTTTTAAAAAACGTCTAGTGAAAACTACTACAAACAGCTGTAACAATACTAAGGGGATACAACGTCTCTATAGTATAGCCACTATGTCTGCAGCCAGGTAACACCCCCCCACTCCCACCCCCAGATCTTTACACAACATTTAAAATGTCAAATTCTTTTCATTTTTCGATGGATAGATTGGAAGTGGTTGGGCTTGGACTTGCAAATGAAAATTTGACACACTATTTTCAAATATAATTTATGATTTATAATGTTTTTCTTGATAGTTTTACTGGAGGGAGAATAGGAAAAAGACTGGTGAATGATGCGTAACAATACTGGCTGGCTAGATGCAAACCAAGAACACTGTTGTCCCAGCATGGCACCTTAACCCCTCAGTTACCAAGGCACCCACTAAAATCAACTTGAATTCCAAAGAACTTTGCAATTTTGCATTGCCACTTCACTATGTTAAAGAAAACCTTCGACATTTACCTTAGTCCAGATGATTCCCTGCGGTTTGGGGAACTGGCAATTAGTTTTAATAACTCTGGTGGGTGTGAGGATATAGTCAACAGTCAGGTCATGACTTCCCATAAGCTCCTCTGGAATGTCTACCACCTAAAACACAAATATAAAACAATTAATATTAAGAATTAAAAAACATATATATTTAACATATCTAATTCAAACCCTTTACCACTTTAATGCTGTTGTTTGTCAGGTCATTTTTGGTTAAAATGAATCAAACTGCTGAAAAATTCCATGAAATATTTGGTCTGTCCAATAAGTTCAAAATTCGCAGACTAACCTGGCAGTCGTGGACGACAGTAACAACCACAGTAGATTCATTTACAGCTCCCATCGAAACCATCATGGCATACTCCATGTCTGCAAATCCCTCCCCTTTTCCAATCCGACAACCTAAAGGAGGAAAATACTATGAGACCAATTTGATTTAGCAGCGTGTGATTTAGAGAATCAGTCAACATCTAAAATCTAGAGAAGCACTTTTACTAAATGGTAGATTTATGTGACTAAATTACTTTAAAACCATGACATTGTGTATTTCAGTATTTCAGAAACAGGGTTCTGTGTTTAAAAGACAGCACTCAATTATAAACAAAGTGACTTGCGTGGTAAGGACAGCTATAACAACTTTTTCAGTTCATAAAAGTAGTTACATGAAGTCTGATGAGAAGACATGATGTGCATCAAACGCTTTAAGCAAAGCATGTGAAATTGTACATCTTAGAAATCTATCAGTTAACTCAAGCTACTTGAAAGTCAGGATAATAGCGCATCGTAAGTTATTAGAAAAAGTTACATGGAGAAAACAACACAGGAGAAGAAGGAATATCGAACTGATTATGCACATCTGACCCCATTTTCATTTCCATTATTCAGATTTCCCAGGCAATGAGAGTTATGGGGCTTCAGCAAGATAGTAGCACAAAACCTTTTGACAAGAGTTTTGTCAGATCATTCTAGTCCTGTTAATACCATTCAATATTCCACAGTATATAAAGAGATCCCACTGGATAATCATTTCCAGTCTTCTGAGCTGCATGTTGCAGTTTAACAGAAGGTCTCTGGACAGAGAAACTTCTCATTGAGAGTCTGATATTCAGTACTCCAAGTAGAGGAAAGAATAACAAGTTAATGATTTTGATGCTGATGAGGAGTTATTTAATTGCTGGTGTAGTTAAACTGGTCAGGAATGTGAAAATGAACACTACAAAATTTATATCTAGCAAACTCTTCTGGTGAGGTTGTGAATTAGTGGTGCCAACAAACCTTTCTCAGAGACCGCCACAGAGCCAACCACCACCAAATCTACCTTCACCTTTGCATCCAGGCCAACAGGCACACTGAAGTCTTTCACACCCTGAGGCAAATTCAGAAGACAGGAAGAGAGTAGATAACTCACAGTAGCATTAAAGGTTTGTAAATTAAACGAATGGTCAAAAAGTTGATGAAAATATATACAGAGGGAATGCACACGATGTCATCAGACATGTGACTGTACATTGTCATGCCTGATTTACACCCCAATTGAGTGGCAAAAAAAAAAAGAGTCATTTTAATGACCCCAGACTTTTTGGCTCAAAAAATAGGTCTGAGATTTGGAAGAACTGGGGTGCAATTGACTGTTTCAAAAGATTCAGAAAGAGGTTGGGTTTTTCTTTTCAGAAACTTACAAAAGTAAAGAGAGTCAAATAGATTACTGTAATTCATCGAGACAGCTGGAATCCAGAGTCAAAAATATTGTGCAATATTTTGACAAACTTACTTATAGGCTATTTAGCATCTCCCATTTATACCCTTTGTGACAGCAGTGTTTCTGCATTTTATGGAGAAATATGTAACATTTTAGCTCTTTTTTTGGTCTGTATTTTGTGTGACAGTCAGATGCCAGCTGGTCAACTTTAGAGTGACATAAATAGGTGCATTCTGAGAGTGAAATCTGGACAGAAAGTGCCTTTGTAATCCTGATCACCAGATTCATGAATCAAATGTTTTCCCAGTGTTATAAACTGAGGAAATGAGTAGGAAAAAACTTATAGAAAATCACAAATCTTGGGCACAAAACCATGCCCAATCAAATGTTTAATTGTCTCATGGCTCATCTCGCATAACATGGGCTGCTTAGTGGATTCTACAATACCATTTAGTCTCTACTTACATAATTTTGCCGAAAAATTCCACTGAAATATGACCAGACAACCAGACTTTTATATGCTTTAAGGATTTGCTTCACAAATATTTCCTTATGTACAAATTAGGTAAATATAAACAGAAAACCCTAATTCTTTTGGAGGTCGCAAAAATCCCTGTCCAGATGTATGGAATGTATAGAAGAGCGACATAGATGCATATCCTCTATAAAACTATACTTTCCAACCTGAGAAGAGGAGCATATGCGCAGCTGTTCTTTGTTGGCTTCCTGGGGTGGAGTGATCTTATTGAAGAGACCGGTGCGAAGACGAGGAGTTGGGACCAATAAAGTTTTCCTTGCCTGCAAAGATTATCCCCATACATTAGAATTCTTAATCATGTAACATGAGTGAAGACAGACACTGAAGTACACAGAATCCATTAAGTGATGGTTAAAGTGATAAATATCTCGATTCATATTCAGCAGAGGCAAACTGGTGTTGTGCCTGAAATGTCACTTACAGTAACAGGTGATTCAGAAGGTGAAATTTTGTTATTTCACATATAAACTTTTGCATCAAGATAAAACAGAAGTGGTTACATATTGTGCAAAGAAAAGGAAAGAGACTTCTCTAATGCAGTGTGAAACTCTTGGCCTCTTGATACTTTCAACCCCCTCCCACACAGTGCAGTGCTACCTGCAGCACTGTCAGCCGGGCACCCTCCAGAGGTTTATCAGGATCCACCTTCACCTCAGCTACTTGGGTGAACATCTGCAGCTCCGCCACTTTGGCACAGGCCACAAAAGCACCCTAAAGAGGAAAGAATAGTCTGTTAAGTCAACTTACTTCCAGAGTGACAAAGCGAGCCTGCTGCTGGGGTCTGTCTGGGTTAACTTTGACTGTCTGGCTGGACTTGAACTCCTGCAGCTCTGCAAGCCTGTTACATGCTTGAATTGCACCCTGGCCAGCATGCAAATGGAAGATGAAACAGAACGGATGCATAAACAAGACAAATTTTAGTCATATGGAATACAACAACATCTATCAACAGCCAAAGCAATGTAGCAATGATTTAAACCACACAACTGTTCTAAAAGGTCTTTAAAAACTACAATATCAGTCATTTGAAATAATAAGCTCTACTCTGTTAAACAATTCTTCATATAGTTTTCTAGCATGTTACATTTTGCATTCAGTTCTGAGTATATGATATTTTACAATAAATAAACAGATTAGTAAGATTTCACAAAAATAAATCCATTACCCAGATAGCAAAAAATGTTAAGCCCAAATATGGCCCAAAAGTGTATTTTTCTTAGCCCTAAATTTGGCCTTGACATACAGCGTTGACTACATGTGAGTGTGGCAGCCGAAGGTTTGCCCCATGACCACCACAGATGGCCCACAAGGAAACTGCCATAATCTATGTCCAGGCAGGTATGCCGTATTAGGACCGCTTTTGCCCCACAAAATACTTGCTGTAATCCTTGTGCAGGCCAAAACTAACATCTGGACCATGTGTGGCACACAAGAGATTTGTAATATTCAACGCCAGGCTGGCAACTGACATCTGGTTCACTTCTGGCCCACACAACAACTGTCAGTGCCGTAATTGAGCCATAAGTGCCAAAAGTAGCCTGGATTCAGCCCCAACATGTCTGCTATTTGGGAAAGGAAACTAAATTAGGCTAAAATGTTAAGTTGCACATATACCGCTGAATTTTGCTACCACAAACGGGAACTTCAGCTGTATTAGCATTGTATTAGACTTTGATTAGAGGTACATGTGACCAAAGATACCATTCAAGAGTCCAAAAATGCCCATACTGTCTCCTGGTTGAATTACACAAACGCTCATTTTGGTAAGACAGTTGAGAATAGATAACTAAACTGTCTTACCAAAAGGAAACGTTGTATAATACAACTAAGTATTATTTAATTGTGGAAGTAAAAACTTGACAAAGATTGTCCAAAGAAGGTTCAAATTCTATAGCTACAAAACCTTACTATAAAAGTTTGTCTGCAGCATTAGTGACTCTTAAGGCAATATTTGGTGAACAGCTGTTGCACATTATTTTTAGTGTCCTTGAAAAAAAAAATAATGACCCCCAGTGACCCTAAATACCAATGCTCCCCATGTTTGGAAAAACATTAATATCACCACAAAATGATGTCGATAAAATTATATTCAGAGGCTGAAATTTTTCATTATGTTGCAGAATTTCTTGTTACGCCCAAAAACACAGCAGTATTTGTCCTGAACGCATCTTCTTCAGATGAATCGCTTGAAACCTGCCTTGAAATTTGGAATTCTGTTGTGAACAGGCCTCGGAAAGTTGGCTAAATTCTGTTCTTCTATGTAGTCCCACACTTTCTGACGAATGTCCCATTTAGTTGCCCCTGGGGTAGAAAGAAACAGGTTTTATGAAAAGTGAAGCCATGATAAGCAACATTAACGTTAACAGCACTCAAAACGGCAGCTCGACAGAGAGTCAACACTGAGTTCTAACGGACAGACAACCGTCGCCAACATTTTTCGTACCTGGATTTATCTTTACAACAGGCTCCATTGTGGTATTATTGATGAAAACGGATCACTTCTACAACGCACGCCCGCGAGTCTCACTGTAAAGTCGTCCACGTGAGCAGTAACATGAAGAAACAGCTGCTTGTCAGTGTTTATCGCTGCTACGGCGGCTCAGAAGGACGATTTTTGTTAAAAGCAAACGCGAACGCGAAAGTGGCTTCCAGGCAGCCGTACATACGTCTAAACTTAATTCTATTGTATTTTAAACGAGTATTTCTGGCGTTGTTTAACCCCTACATCAGAAATGCTCATCTTCAGTATCCTTTTTCTCTGTTAATGATCTATTTTTTAGTCTATTACAACAAAAATTGAGCGTGATTTTGCTTATCATATAACTTATGATGTAAGTACCTTCACAGACAAAAAATTGACAGATGGGGTTTGAAGAGAAGAAGGGATGGACTGGTGCAAATGTTTGAGGAGTTCAGAACACACACCACAGCTAATGCAAGGAAAGGACCAAATTGTCGTCTTTTGTGGAGAACAAAACCGTTCAGTTCATTCATGGCAACTTGAACAAGACTGGGTCTGCTGACAAAATATTTGCATTTATGTCAGTATGGTGGTCCTGCAGGCAGTAGTTAATGAAAAATACTGTGACAGTGAGGTCCTGTGGAACCCTGAGCTTGACACGATACATTTTTATATGTGTAAATGCCTGTGCATATGTTGAGGCAACTGCACAACAAAAGACACTACTGAATCACTGAAGATGTATCCATAGTGTGACTGCTGGCAGGCAAATAGTTTGTGTTTTGGGATGTGATAACAGCCATGTAATCTAATTTGATGTTGGGAAGCATACCACATACATGCAATGGAAAATTTAATGGTCAAAATTGTTCCAAAACTGGGACCCCAGTCAACTCTGTCATTTACATAACGAAAAAACAAGAAGCTTTGGTTTTTTTCTTTTTCTCAGTTGACCTCATGCTGCAAAAACAGTAAAAGTTGGATTACATAAAGCTGACAATAATGCTTCAAACAAATACACTAAAACTAAAAAATTTTATTTAGAAGCTGCAGTGTGAAAAAAATCCAACTCCATATGTGTTCAGTAATGTCACTGACCTGTTTGGTCTTTAGACAATTCAAACTAGAGATGCATCCAAGTTGTGTACGACTTCCAAAAACCATTAAAAGGTATCAGCAACAACATGGTGCTTCTGGTGAAAGTGTTTGGACATTTTATTAGGCAAATAACACAATCATTTGGGTCAACATGTACAGTAAATGCATACAAACATTCCAATCACCTCTTCAGACCACTCTTTTTAAAGTTGAATGAATACTGTCCACCTGTCTATTCATTTGTAGCACCTTAGATGCATATCCTGATGGTCAGTTGTCCTGAGATTTCCTGGACCCAGTTTTTAAAGCTCAAGTCATGCAGTCATGCAGAAAATCTGGGGCGGCTGAAGGAGGAAGCAGTTGTCTACCAACCAGAAAGTCAGTGTATCGATTCCAGGCTTCCCCTGATACTGGAGTGACCTTGGGCAAGACACTGAAAACCAGGTTGCCTTCTGATGTATTTATTGGGGTATGAATGTGTGTAAAAAATGAAAAAGCACTTAGTATATAACAATAAAAGTGCTGTATGAGTGTTTGCGTGAATAGGTGAATGTGACATGTAGTGTAAAAGCACTTTGAGTGGTCAACAAATGACTGGAAAAGTGCTATATAAGTACAGTCCATTTACCATACCAGCAGGCCCTTGCACTAATGTAATCAATCAATAATAATAATAATAATAATAATAAAAATAGTAAAATTCCAGTGAATGGTAAAATTTCTATTGATCTTAGTTGTTGTTTATGTGAACCTGTAGAGAACTTAAAACATTTTAGTATTTACAAAATGTACAATCTTAAATTGTGTCATGTATAATAATGAAAAAAATATCAAAGTTTCAGTGCTGTCTCTGGGTTGATAATTAAGTTTAACCAAACTTATGGCACTGATCCATTTACAAGATTGGATTTTGGTCAAAACTGTATCTTACAATGAAGAACTTATTCAGGTGACTCTCAGTGTTAGACTAAACTTGAGAATGCAGAAAAATAAGAGCAAGTCATTCTAAAATGCTGTCAGATCAAAGTACAATCAGGAATACCAAAAGGTAATACATCACGAGAAGATCAATATCTCAAGCATGAATCCTAGTTCAAGATTCACAACAGTACCAGAGGCAAGCAAGATAAGAGAACATGAAGGGTGTGGATGTGTCAAAGCTAAAGTGAACATCATGCAAAGAATAATGAGGGCTGGAGGTTTTTTTTCTTTCTCTTAAAAAAAAAATATTTTTCTTTCCCGCTAAGTTGAAAACTTGCTGTAAACCTCTTTCCAGACCAATGAAATATTAAACTCTAGTCTGCAGACACATACACCCTTTGGTTTACATATATGTTTAGCATGATCTCAACTGCAGGAGTTTAATGAGCAAACACATATTTAAAAGCTTTGCAGTGATTATTTGGAGAACAAAGATGAAAAAGAAGCAGATGTATGTATAAAAGCATTAACTTAAAAGGTGTTTGATCATAAACCAAAATAGAGAAAAATGAATAAGAATATGATTTATGGTTTGACTAGATAAAAAAGTACAAATTTTATCAAAATGACAGCTGCTCCTGAGGGAGATATGCCTGTTGTTTGTAATGTCTACAATTCAAAACCACAAATTCTAACTTCATGGTAACTCAGAGAATCTCCAAACTTAGTAATCCATCTGGCCATCACAATTGTCATGATTGTTAACTAAAACTCTTTGCAGTTCATGCAAAAGTTCCAGAACATGCCATAAAAGATAAAAAAAAAGAAAAAAGAAAATAGAATAAAAATGTTGATATGGAAAAACAGAAAAAACACATTTTCCAAAACAGTGTCAGCCCAAAGGTTTCTGACAACTGCATTTGCTCTTCTTTGTTGTTTGCTGTGGACTGAAATGAAATAAAATCAATTAAATTTAAGATAATGTTTGTATTTGATCAGTCCTCAAAATTTTCTGTCATGTAATTAATAATACACTGATTAATAATTTACTATAAACCTGCTCCATAGTGTTTATACTTTGGGTTATTAGCAATGGGTTTTTTTTTTAACTGATCAGGAATGTAAATAACTGTTGTTTTGTCACAGAATTGCAAGATGTACTACTGGGATTACACTGTTCAGAATGGTATGCATTGAGAGTTTCTTTTGGTTTTCACGTGACTGCCCATGTCGTGCCACTAGAGGGCGAACTGTACCATCCTATCGAATTCAGAAGAGAGGCACCATTTCCAACCTATCCAGATGCATGGGAATCATGTTAACTTTAAGATGATACTTTATTAATCTTAAGATCAATTAAATTTGATTGCCAAGAGTCTTGCTGTTGTTTATCCAAATATAATATCTAACAGCCTGCTATCAAGGCTATGAAGTAGCTACATAAATTGGTATGCCACACTATACACATGTTCACTCACACCTACACACACACCCATACCCCCCCGCGAAAATGGTCCACAGCCCTCTCTGACACCCCATTCTCTCGCGCAGTCTGGGCAGACGGCCAGCTCAGTCCTCCCACCCTGCCTTTCTTTTTCTCCCTCTCTGCTCTGGATGTCTGTGTATTCTGTAGATACCAAGCCAAGTCTCACAATGCTGCGTTTACTGAACCAAGTGGCCCAGAAATTTGCTGCGATGCCGCTGTTCCCAGACCTCCCTGTTTGCTGCGGTGGACTCTCTCTGTGAGGTAGTGCAGTGGTCATCACACAGCTCTGATGGAAGAGCAGCACAGGTGGACCGAGAAACCCACATCACCTGTTTGGGACATTTAGAACAACAGCAGACAAAAAGAGAAGGAGGGACACAGTTTAGAGCTGAGGTCTCGCTGCGTCCACCCACCATCTCCACCACTCCCTCTTACTCTCTCACATGCACACTGACTTGCACACATTCCCCTCGCCTCCTCTCCCCATTTGTCTCCTCTGCTCTCCGATGTTGGTGTGGTGAACAACAGGACACTCGGCAGGGCTGCATGGAGGCACAGGGAGGGGCAGGGAGCCCAGGTAAGAGCCATTTTCTGTCCTTTCTTTTTCCTTTCCCAGAGCTTTGAGGTAAGCTTTCGTCTGAGTGTCTTGTCCAGCTCAGAGTGAGTTGTGCTTTAAATGAATTGCCGGTTACTTCTGACATTCATAATGTTTGTAATTGGTGACTTGCTGAATTGTTGGTCCACAATCTTGTAGAAAATGATTTGTCTTAATGGGTAACTCTCGCCAAGTAAGTCACTATATTTTAGGGTTAGATATACAACATTACTTAATGTGTGCCATTTTCTCACAAGGGGATCTTGTTGTGGAGGGTACGTTTTTACATTTTAGGTTCATGTTTAATATAGAGCTTAGCAGTACAGTTATTTTTCAGTCTGCACAGATAGGTCAAAGCTTCACTGTTAAAATACTTATTTATTTATTTTTTAACAATGGTGTGGCCTTTTTGTAAAAGCCACTCAGAGAAGCCTTATCTGTGTGGTAGCACCAAACACTCATTTGATGCCATTGTTGCACTGTATGATTAAGTGATAATGTAAAAGCCATGTCTATATGTAGACAGATTAAATATAGTCTGTGATAAATGAAAAGATATACATGTCAGAATGCAAAATGGTAAAGGGTTAGTTTAATTGGAAGTATTGCATTAGCTGCCTCTGAGCCACTATCTCGCTGTGGTACTATGGGGTCAATCACTGTATCTGCAGCTAGTAAAAGTTGCAATTTCAGCAGATGTTCCTGTTTTTTAATGGGAGATGCATTTTACTGTCTGCCACTTATCTGTGCTGGTGACAGTATCTGTGCAGATTCTCTTCATGCTAACAGAATGTATTACCTACCCACTAGCAACTACCCATGACAAATTGGTAGAATATTTTGTCATTGAATTACAACTAGATATGGGTAACATCATTGTTATGAGGTATCACAAAACTGTGTCGCAGAGTCTGACTTCTTGATGTCATTTGTATTACGGTTGACATGTCAACAGTTGTGGATCAACTGCTGCTACTCGACCCGAATGAAAAAAAATAACAGCACACATTCTGTTAAAAGAATAAATTTGGGAGCAAATGCAACAAAACAGTAAAACTATGTTGACTGGGTTATTAGTTTTACCACCACTATCTCTTGTGCACTTGTAATATGTATTAAATAGTATCCCACTATATTGGTATTGATGATAATTGTAATGCTAAAAAGGTAAATATGGCTCTTGTTTTATTGATACTCTTACAATATACAGTCGAAGAAAAAAATTGTTAGACCACCTATTTTTTTTCAATTTCTCATTCATTTAATCAAGTACTAACTTGTGTGTATATCGTGTACCTAAAACAGACTGAAAACATAAAATTTAATGCGTAGAAATGTTGCTTTTTTTTGGCAGCATAGTGCCATCGCTATTGATGTAAAAACGTCAGTGATTTAGGTTATTATTTAGAAAAACATTGAAAATGGCTAGATATCAGCTCTTTAATTAAACTCTGTGGAGCTATTTTCGTTGTTATCATTATGTTTGTCCAAAAAATTTTACCTTTAATTGTACCAGGCATTAAAATGACCATGAAATTGAAGAAAACAAGGGTGATCTAATAATTTTTTTCTGTGACTTTAAATGATTTTATTTATATTCTATTGCTGGGAGATATAAGATTTTGTAGATATTTTGTTTATCACTTAACTTGTTGAGTTTTTGTCTTTACTTCTAATTTCCTCATTTAAATCTAGAAATCCACAGCCTTATTGTGTTTCCCTTGAGTGCTGAAACCAAAAGGTCAGCTTGTGGGAATGATAGATAGACTTGGATATCATCTGTATATCAGTAATACAAGAAGCTACATATGTGAGTGGGTGGAGTGGAGGTAGCATAATTTGCAAAGAGAAGGAGGCCCAGTATTGTGCCTTGGGGAACCCTGGTAGAGAGGTAATAGGCTGCATATATTATTTGCCATGCCACTATGAAAGAAAGCTTTGTGAGTGAGCCTGTCACAATAACAAATTTTGCTATGCGATTAACTGTCTCGGAAATTATTGCGATAAATGATAATATTAAGAGATAATGTTGTTTTGAGACTATTTTCTACTAATATAATGATAATCCCATAATAATGCAAGTACACCCTTTGAAAGATCAATAAAATTTAATTTGTAAAAAACATTTTCTCTGGAACTGGAAGAAATCTTAAATAACTAAAACAGAAATAATAGAAGTGACTCCCAGTCTCATTCATAATTAATGAAAACCAAAAACAATAGATATAATGGATAATGAAGTCTCTGTAAATAAAATTGCCCTTAAAGAAATATATATATATGTATATATATATATATATATATATGTACACCACGCTACTCTCTGGTATCATATGAGACCATGGGGCTGTCAAGTATGACATGAAAGATCACTTTGAGATAGAGAAAAACTTATCGCTGCCGGCAAACTTATTGCGCTCATTTTTTCTCACCTTGCGATTAATTGACTTATTGCCTATTTGTGAGATGGTGTGCTAAGCCTGAGATCACCATCTCAGAGTGCAAAGATAGCTAGAATGCATGCTTTTACTGTATCAAAGGCTGCAAATGTAAATGTAATACAAGTCATCAAGTCACTGCATGGACACTGTACACAATAATGTACACATTATTTTGTACAAATATGGCAAGCTTATTTGGAGCACAGGACAGATAGAAGCTTGCAGCAGTCCCCACGTGCTGGAAAAATAGTGTAGGAGGGTTTGTTAATTTCTCCTGCCTGAGCTTCAATGTAAACAGCAATTGATTTATCAATCCAAGACACTAAATTCAATTCAGTTCTTGACAATAATCACACAGTACATCATTGTCACCCTCTCTCATTTTTTTCCTATATATACATTTCGCTCCTTCTGCCAAGTGTTAGCCAATACACAGTCACAGCACACAGCAGAGACAGGGTCTGGCACACCTTGAAGAGGACACATGTATGATAGCCAGCTGTGTTTTTCTTTTTAAACCATGAGTAGCTTACTCTGGATACTTCACAGACCGTTCAGCAGGTGGCGTCTTGAACAGACCATCTGTGTAAACTTTCCCTCTGTCACATGTGAATAACAGTGCTTCTTTCTTAAAAGCTTTTTTTGTCTGTCACTGATTTATAGCCCGACTGAAAACCAGACTCATGCACACAAAAGTACATGTTTGAGACTATATGAAAACATTAAAAAAACGAGTGTACTATAGTCCTCCAAATTTCACATTTAATAGTGCAGATAGTAGATTAAAACCCCATGTAATGGATAGTGGTGGAAACTAAAACCAACCCCACTGGTCTAAATATTGAACAAACATTTAATTATAACAGCAGAGGAAAATATAGTCTTTCAGATTGTATGGCCCCTCACTGGGGAAATGAATCAATAGCCAGCAACAATTACTGTGCTTCTTGGGGGCGAGATCAGAATTTGTCCCGCTCTGCCTTTGCCTTAACTGTAACACACTAGTCAACCGTACTACTGAAACTAGACAATTTAGGAACCTACTTTAATTAGACATGGTACCAGCCATCTGGTGAGGCCCACCAGAAGGCTGCTATCCTCCCACACTGTATTGCATCAATTTTGCATGTCATTTAATTTCTGCTGTATTATTGAAGTATTCATTTCAGGTAGATATTGCTCTAAATGTTTTTTCCCTTTTAATGCTAGTATATGAATGTAACAGTAATGTTAGTTATGGCCCTGTCTTATTTTCCAGTCTGATTTTTTTTGGCACTGTTTTAGTTGTTTTTAACCTTGATCAAATTTAATCCACTAAAAGTTTGTGCATATTTTCAGATGTGAAAAATGCTATTTTAAGTACCTTCTATTTTCAGACCTGTTACATAATATCCCGCAAGGAGTTTTGAATAGATGTTTGAGAAATTTTTCAGCTGTCTTTAATGAAGACCATGAAACAGAAATATAACAATGACAACAATGCAGCTGTCAGTGAATTTGACATCGGCCCTAAACCTTTTGAACCTAACTCCTTTCAAGGAGTTGCACTTACATAATAAGTTTACCACAAACTGCAGACAGGCACACATAAGATGGGTGATAAATAAGAGGAAAAGCCAACATAAAGTGCTTTTGGTTTGGTGTCGGGCCATCATGTGCCGCCAGAACAGCTTCAGTGCCTTGGAGGGGTAACAATATTTTTACTAAGCATATTCCCTTTATTTGGGTTCTTGATGATCATGATGGAGAGTGCAGTCTGGCATGTTGGTCCAAAATCTGCCTTAGTTGTTGTTACGTTAGCCTTCTTTATGCTTAACGTTAGGGGTTACACACGACAACACCGGGCGACTCTTAACAACAACCTTTATTTAACCTTCATGATAACTTCAATACATGTCCCTCTAGATACATTCCGTTATACATTAGTTCTGCTCTTTGTTTCTCTTGGATAGCCTTTAGTCTGGGCTCAGAGGCTGGAAGGCTTTGGATAATGGCGTCCACAAACACTTTGACCTCTGTCTCATCGTTCAGTTC
>JBBBVU010000001.1:20282308-20298500 GCA_037177055.1 Atherinosoma microstoma | reverse complement strand
TGAATATGACCCTGTTGTGTGCAGACATAGGGAGTTTTGCTTGCTGAAGAATCAGAACAAACAGGTGCAACACACCCAGGAGAAAAATGAGATCACAGAACATTAAAGAAGTAGCTATTTTGAAATCCACCAAGCTCTTGTTTCAATTCTTAAGTCGCAGTGCGTGTTGACACAAAACGAACCAGAGACATAGGCATAGAGACAGATTCAGCAAATATACAGCAGGTGAAATTTTTCTGAAATAGAGACTTCATAATATCTGCACTGGATAAGTGAGTAAAAATTAAATGGATTTCTCTGTGATACTGCAAGAGCCAGCTATTGATCTAATTACAAGAGATTGACGCAAAGTTACATGCTGCTAAAAATACATGCAGCCTATACTCCATTTCTTTTAAAGAGAGACTTTGCTTCTGCACTGTCAGCAGTAATGACTGTCTACTTTTAATCTCTTAATTTTCCTCCTGACAAAAAGCATGCTGTTTCCTCTCTGTGTCTCACAGAACCACTGAGCAGTGTGTCATCTTTAGAGGTACACTTTGACCTCCTGGATTTGACAGAGCTGACTGACATGTCTGACCAGGAACTGGCTGAAGTCTTTGCTGACTCTGATGAGGAGAACCACAACGAGTCCCCAGCAGGTAACCACATGCTACAATAAAACAAATATTGTTAAGAAATAATAGAAAGAGATCACCTTTTATTACAAAGACAGGTGGATTTCCTTGATGGTACGGAAAATGTGCATATCCATTTGTTGATGTGTTTGTTTGCGACCTTGAGTGTCAGGAAAGGCGCCAACAATTAAAATGTATTATTATTATTATTATTATTATTAAAAAGTAGACCTATGACCGGGGCACAGACTACAAATAACTTCATTCATCAGTGTTTTTATTTATTTGTATTTTTGCATGTTTTGTACCACAGCTTTAGCATATTATTTGACTGCTGAGGGAAGCGTTTCCAAAATTAATGAGGGAAAAAGAAAGAAACATGGATTTTGAGTTGAAGGCACAGACTACTGTGCATGTAATGTACAAAGTCATATAGTGGAGACATAAAGTGTGTTTTAGTATGTAAATGCATATTTCCATGCGTGTGTGTATGTGTGTGTGTGTGTGTAGTAGAGTTAGACTTTCTTATCATTATTGCACAGCAGCGTCCTAAAAAGGCCTGCTGCGATATAACGATCTGAAAAGTCATGTAACTCAATTTCTGGAGATTCTGCTAAGAAGCGGTCTTGGTTAAATAATAGTAACCCAGTAAAAAAAAGTACAAAACATTTTATCTTTTTTTTATTTGGGTTTTTTCCCTACTTAACAAAGAAAGCACAAATGGAAAAAAAAAGTAATTGTAATAGACAAATCCTATATCAACCTAATGATAAAAGTAGATACAGTAGAAAGATTTTGTGCATTTTGAGGACTTAAAACAGTTCACAGTGTGATTTTGCAGGATTAGACAAAAGGCTAGAGTGTTTCTTTTACTTTGCAAAGGGATGCACCAAATCATTTTCTAGATTTATTTATGACAGCTGAGCATCATTGTGCAAATGAAAGTTAACCACTGACAATCCCACATCTTGCAGGCTTATATGCCAGTTAAAAATTTCAAGGTAGAGGGGAGGTGTGGATTAGATGATAGACAGAGATGCCCATAGTTTCAGTCTACATGCATAGGTGCCTCTTAAGTTGTCTTTGATGGCAAGCTAGTAGTTCTCATGGCAGCTCTGTTTGAATTGTGAATCTTTTTAATGAATAGGAGGCTAAACTTGTAAAGCACTTTGTAAGTAGCTCAAATAAAAAGGTGCTACATGCAGTACAGTAAGTGACCTTTTTTCCTGACAAAAATGACAGATTTTTTGTTGCATTACCACCAACAAAAGATTTGACCTCAGTCACACAGTGGTGAACGAAACACATATTGCATTGTAAGTCTACCTCTCTTAGTCATCCTAAAACTTTTCTTTATTTTCTTACTGCATGCACCTACTTCTTCACCAGCATCATTACATCCCTTTTCACTGTTTTCTGTTTATTGCTAATGCTCCATATCATGGCACAGCTTGTTAGGTGCGAGTTATGGTCCCAGTGTGCCATCTGAACTATAGACTGCTGCCTGCAGCACCACAGCCACTTAGTGCTTTGTGTATTTGTAAAAATCATCATAGTAATGTATGTGCTGATACTGTAGCGTCAGTATTCATACATTACAGTGTTACTAAAGTAACATTACATTTATACAACAGCATCCTCACATGGTATTCACACAAAGACAACAGAATAAAAATAAATAAAAAGAGATCAATATGTAAATGCAGTTAATAAATAAATATTATGTTTATGTTTTAATTAAAGACCCTATACCAATAATTAAAAACAGAAAAAAAATATGATAGAATTATTCCACATGCTTAATGGTGGTTGTCCAAGGTTCCCATTCTTGTTGGCAAACAGCCACGCCCAATGATCCTTCCATTTTCTCCATAGCTGACTGCTCCAGCCACCTTGGCAGCAACCTCAACCTTTTGTATTTAACGTAGACCTAAGAGAAGTTTAACTTGCAGTGCTGCCACGCTTCAGTGGTCACAATATTCATAGCATCCATAGTCCTTTATGAGGTTACGGTGAATTTGTGAGCAATCAACATGAATTTTATTGTCAATATTCTAGAGACCCCCATAATTTCATTAATCGTGTTTCTAGGAGAGCACATGTTTCAACAGCTCCCCTGTTGTTCGCACCCTACAATAAGCTGCAATAATATAGGTAATAAATACAGAATTAGATCAACTACAACATTGACCACTATGAAAACAGTTATTGCACTATGCAGACTATGACGGCTGCTGGCAGGAGAGACTTTCTGTACTGTTCAGTCTTACACTTGGTTGGATCAGTCTGCTACTAATTAGCTATGCTTAATGCTCTGCATGACATGAGTGCATGTTGTTGTTCATTACTGCTTCACTTTTTTCTCAGCACCCTTATCTCAGCCATGGGCTCAGCACAGCCCTAATGATAGCAATGAAATTGTCAGGTTTCTTTTTAGAAAGCACGCAGCAGTTGTGGAGCAACATCATTCATTAGTTGTGTTTCCTGTAGAATATTATTCTGATTCCTGTTCCTTTCACTCTGAAAACTCCTTACAGGATTGTCTGGCTGAACATCTGTTAAATGTCCCACTATGTTTACTACATAGTTGGTTTGTTTCTGTCATCTGTTTTCCCATAGTTAGCCACATCAGGCTACTGCTGAAAACACCATGACTGTGGTGAAAGGGAACAAAAACAGGTTGCAGCCTGGACAGTGAGCACAAACAATGAGCTGAAATTTACAATGAAACTTATTTGAACTGGAGGGAGCAGCACAAGCAGGTGATAATCCTGCATGTACAGGGCCATACAAGCACCCTTTCTCACTTTGTCATGTTGTTTTAATGCTGCCACCACAGTGTTATCACAAAACTGTCAATTACAGCTGTTCTGAAGGGAGAAAAATCGTAGTGTGACTTGGCAGCACTGTAGTTTATTAGATTGTGATTTCCAAAACTGTCAAGAATAATCGCCCAATTACTTTCAATATTTAATATTAAAAACATTTCGGGTTTTTGTAATATGTAACAATTCCATGTAATATGCTAACATGTTCAAAATAAACATTCATTTATTCATTCGTTCGTTCATTCGTTCGTACCAATTTGAAGACTTCCTTTTTATTTATGATTATAATTCCATTTTTTTCATGACGACGAGACGGGTGACGGGCTAAATATGGCTCTTTGATGACTAAATCATGATGAGACCTGCGTGAGTTTCGTTGACGAGACGAAACTGGACGAAAATGTTAGTGGGTGGTCTGTCAGATGGTCAAAATGAACGACATTTCTGCCTATTGTGCGTGTAATCTGTCTGTCAAAAGCTAAGGAGTATCAGCGATGCTGCTGCATCCTGTCTTTGTTTGGACACGCCCACCAACTGGCATGCAGCGCACATTCTGCACAACACACCTGCGGTCACTAGTCACGCACACACACAGACACACAATTGAGTTTATTAATTCATTGACGGACCATGGCAACAGCATCAACAAAGGGACTTGGTGGTCAGAAACGACTAAATGATCTATGGACATACTACATCGGAAAGAAAAACAGAATTCATTGTAGAGGGAGACGGTGGTAAATGTGGCCACCAGCAGCAATGAAGTACAGCACGGCAGATTGGTAGGCGAGAGCTATCAAGTAAGACTAAAAGTAAGATGGCTGCCAAAAAGAACAGTGGTCCAGAATAAAGACTTATTCACTCATCTAGTCAAGTATTTTTTATACCTGCTTAATCCAACACAAGGCTGTGGGGGGCTGGAACCCGTCCCAGCTGCTGTTAGGCAGGATACACCCTGGACAGGTCCCAGTTCATCCCTGTCTTCTTCATCTTATTCACTCAGTGATGAATTAAACACATGCACAGCAATGCATGAAAAAGTTCAGAGAACACCAGAACTGATTACCTTTTAAGGTAAAAGTTAGCCATATTTATGACATACTGTTGTGACTGTATTGTTCATGACTGTTGTGATCTGGTGCAGATCTTTTTGTTCATTGTCCTGGACTTAGGTTTGGGAAACAGGAGTGAGTAATTGAAACCTTATTATATTAAGTTACTGATGAGATGGGATTGTGGGATTGAATGAGTTCTATTCTTCCCACTCCTCTTCAAGCATTTAGGGTGTTTTTTGTTTGTTTGTTTTTTATCTTTTCTTCTTTTTGTTCTCTTTTTGTGTTTTTTTTGTTTTGTTTTTATTATTTTTAAATATCGTACCTGCATTTATCTTATTGAGTGAAGTGCATCGTCAGATGCTGTCGTAAGTGGGTTACCTGTGTCATAACTGCTCGAAATAAAAGAAATGAAACGATGAATGAAATATATTTACGTTCAGACCTTTCCAGCTTCCTCACATCTACTGATCTGCTCTCTCTTGATCAGCACAAAGTCCTACTTTCAGTAGATGTGCTGCTCAATGTTTGACCCATGTAAAAAAACAAAACCCCACCAATGATATATTTGTGCACTAAGAATAACATATCCAGTGGGTTTTTGTTTTTTGTTAATTAATTTTAAGACACATCCGTACAATGAGCATTTGTCATTCACTAATGTATTTTTACCCTGAATAAAAATAGCTGAGCCATCAGATAATGAAGACGTTTCTTTCAAGATGAAAGTCTTCAACCTTCTGACATGAAATTTGTCATTTGGTGTGGTGTGTTTCTTCCAAAAAGCCTTCCTACTCTATATGTGTGTCCCTTTTCATGTCACAGACATCACTCATCTTCCCTTCAGCCTTTTTTTCCTCCTCTTCATCCTTATACCGAATTTTTCTCTCACTGCATCCGCCTCAAGTATGACTTGAAAAATGGATGGATCACAGTTTAACATTAAAACAGCCCTAAAATGGCTGCAGATCATGAAATGAATGAATGAAATGAAAAATACTTTATTTATCCCTTTTGAGGGAAATTATTGTTGTAGCAGAATTTTTTTTTTTTTTTCAAATAATAATAATGATTAAGTTAAATAATTATTAAATTAAATATAAGTTAAATATTAGTTAAATAATAATGATCATCCGCAGTGTGTTTTGCATACAAAACTTGAAGAGAGTCACATAATCATGATTTGTGATCCAATATATTTTTTTATACATAAAGTTTTCAGGCAAAATAAAAAGATTGTTTTTGTTGAAAGAAGAATGTGAAGCTCAGTAGAGATGGTTTTGCATCAGGCTACATAAGCATAATGGCTTACATGCTTACATGAGCATGATAGGTTAACAAAGATATTTTGCTGACACAGATTAATGCAGCACAAACTAACTCAGTCAAACATGCTACTGTGTCATTGGTGAATAAAATTAAAATAAGTCAGAAGTTGCTGATGCTTCTGAGCACTGTGCAGAGGATGTTTGGTGTTTTGATGCTCCAAGTTACAAACATTTGGTATATTAACGGGGAGCTTCAGTACAGTGATTATTTACCTCCATAAATTATTCTTTAGGCCATTCTTAGTCTTTTTCTTTGTTGTATGCAAGCTATTTCATAATTTTATGTGGAACAAGACATGTATGTATGGCAATTTGAATTAGAAGGCTGTGTAACTAAATGAAATGGTTTGATCTTGCCCGTGAAGCCATGAGTGGTTTCAGGGTGAAATTTGATTTTAATCATTTGTATTTTAGTCTGCATTGCAAAGGTGGGTCAGGAAGCATTGTTGTGAGAGCCAAAGGCTCTATAGGAAACCATTGAGTGCATGTGAGGGTTGAGACAACTGTTAAACAGAGGAAAGAAGCAGAAGATGGGTGACTGAGTTCAAGCTAAAAGCAGGCTCTTAAATAATTGATTTTCCCCTTCTGGAAACAAGGCCTGTTCCTTCAAAAGCCATTTAAACACTTATGATAATGCAGGGAACTCCTCCTGTATGTTAAATATGACAGTCCAATTTTGGTTGTTATGGTTTTTCTGTTCTATTTTGATATTTTTACTAGCATTTTATTCTGTACAGTATAAGAAATTAAAAGCTTTCATTTTGATTTAGATTTCAAAATCAAAATGCTATTTACTTTTCATTTGGACTGTTGATTACAGAACATAACTCAGTAGCTAGAATCCAGAATACAAAGAACAAAAAGCAATGATCATTTCTTTCTAGAGCAGCTCCAGAGACACTGAACAAAGGGCTGATGATGTCCAGTAAATTTGCTCTTTGTTTTACATTTAAATGGACTCAATGAACCATAAAGTTTACCAACATGACTGGAAACCCACCGCCGGCATAGCTTTGCTGTTGCAACAGTAAAATGGGATGAAATTGATGACACAGCAGACTGTATTCAGTTGTGTTTCTTTTGTGTTGATTTGTTTATTTAGATTAAAGGAGGAGTCATGATAGACCAGATAATCACTTTGTTGAAGAACAAACAGTAGATGTGTAGGGGTAAAGTTAACAAAAGAACTGAGACCTATACATCCAAGTGTCCATCTGTGAAGCTTTGAGTTTGGAGTGGAGGACAGCAGACACAAGCAAGAATACAACCACACCCTCGTCAGTGATTTCAGAACAGAAGTTTCTTATCTGGAGTCAATGAAACAACACTTAAGTGATGTCACTATTTGAGATGTAGACAAAATATAAGCCCATTGTTAAGATTTCATCCACAAAGAATAGCAACAGCTGCTTTCTGTCTTGTGCTATTCAGTGATATTCATCCGCAGGGAGCTGGAGACATTCTATAAAAGTTTCTTTGAATGTAAAAGGTCAAATTCCAGCTCATCTAGCTGCCTTAAGGATGGCTGCAGCGTTGAAATTACTGCACAGATCATTATCTTTTCTTGGTAAATACTTCACAGGCTGTGGTTGGATGGTGCTAAAATTAGCACACACAAATCAAACAAATGTTCTTGTTTTTTGTTTGTACCTTTTTTCCCCTTAATTGGGATGAAATATACATTTCTCTCAAACTGTGTATGAATACATGTACACATGAACATATTCATTTAGCAGAAACATTTAAATGGATGACATTATGGTAATATGTGTGAGTTTAGTATATTGTCATCAGTATGTGGACTCAGGACGCTGGTTATGGACCCAACGACCTCCTGATCTGTGGACAACCGCTTCACCTTTAGCCACAATGGCCCAAATGGAAGATACATTTTGTGACAGTCATTTATACTGTGCCTTACAGGTTGGAGAAAAAAAATACTATCTATTGAATCGCTAACACTATATTCTGCAGCAACACATTGACTAAAGCATCTAAACGGCTGCCAGCTACACAGAATGTAGCAGAGGGTCTTAGAAGAGTCTATGTTTGTGACAGCAAGGGAACAGAAGAGACAATGGAAACAAAATGAGCTCTTATTGTCAGGAGGAGCTACTCTTCTTTCAAGTGCTTTTCCATCTGAACAAAGCTCACAAGAATAAGAAAAAAAAACGTTAATGTTATGTTAAAATATCTTGTACACATTACATACTTTTATGTAGCTTCATAAACACGGTAGCAGGTGTTCGTTGCACATGCTGCCACAGCCTTTCCTGCAGTTGAGTTTGACGTCCCACTCATTAAAGTCTAGCAGTGATTCCATCAATCATCTATTTGTCTTCCCACCCATCTCTTTCTTGTGTTGTGTCTCTTTCTATAATATTGTGAGGTATGTTTGTGACTTTTGGGAGATGTGAGCCAGATACGCAGTATGATGCTTATGTTAGAGACCAGGAGTAAGGCTGATATGTGCAGTGGAAAGCAGCTCTCTTCCAGTTATTCCTGGCTTCTTTGTTCTCATCATGGTAGGCTCGACATCCCCACCAAGTGGTCTGACATGGCAATGGCCACACATCCTTCACTTCAGTTTCATGTCAGCTGGTCTCCGGTGACCCCATTAAAATGTATTTTGATTTTCTTTCTTTTTTTCCCCCAGTGATAGATGGATCTACAATTTATGACGGGGAAATCACAGATATTATGACCAAGGGGATGTTTTTAGTGGCTTTATAATTCTGTTTGAAAATGTTGTACACCTATTATTTTGTTATAATGGACAGATGAGGTTTACAAAGCTTTGGCCAAGTTTGATGAGGTGATTTCTGCTAAATAAGAATTTTACTCAATAAGATAAGAAGTTTAAAATGTGGCTTCATTCTGCAGCCATCTTTGCAAGCCAGTTTCCACAAGGTGAAAAAAAAGTAAGAGCATATAAGGTGGAGATATTTAAGTATTTTTAAGTGATGGATTTGAAAAAAAAAAGGTCCAATATGTCAAAATCAATTTTTGTTTTGAATTCACTGACTGTTTGGCTGCCCATATCTGATCAAAATCCAGATGAAATAATTCAAACTGACCAGAGCCATGTTGACTGACTACACATCAGTCTGTGTAAGCATTTAGATAAGTATCCATTTTCAAGTAAGGTTTTTGAATCCCTGAACATTTTTTAAAATCTGCTGTTACTTGATAAATAATTCCCTCATGGCTCAGATATTTAAGATTTCTTCATTTATTGCATTTGCCTCATTTTATATATATTTGAAATATATTAAAAAACAAAACAAAACTTCATCTATCTTTTGCAACAACTCATTATGTGTTCGATTCTCAGGTTCCTACCAGCCTGCACTGCCAAGGGGTGGGTACATGCGATCCCCCTCGTGGACACGCTGCAATAAAGTAGAGCTTCCACGAGAGAGAAAGCACCACAGTGACTCAGACACCGCAGAGCCCTTATTGAAGCTGGAAAGGCCAAAGCAACCATGATGTCCATATGAAACAACCAGCAGCACAGAGAGAAAAACCCATAGCTGGACACACAGCCAGAGTGGCAACACAAAGCGGACCAAGAGGCATCCATCTGCCACCGTACACTCACATAATGTTCCATGGTGCTGGCGAGTTTAGGATGAACTCTGGACAGTGTTCTCTGCTCTAAAGTTTTTGAGATGTGCAATATACACATTATTCTCCTCTTCCTGTCCTCTTTCTTTCTTTCTTTCTTTTTCTCACACACACATACAAATAAACCCATGCAATAATTGTGCTTTTCTTGCAAAGGGTTCTTAATGCACTCTGCCAGACAATTTAAAGCCTTGTTTTTTTGGATGACAGACAGGGTATGGGGTCAACAGAGTAACAGCACCTTCATCTTCACAGTCCCTCAGGGTGGGCCAGGATACCCACTGTGTGACACCAGACTTTCTGTGAGATGTTCAGACAGTAGTAATCACTCTGAATTACCAGAACATGAGATGAAGCATAAAATAAACAGAATTGTTTAACTTAACACATCACGCTGATGCTTAGGGAGACTTACTGTGTTGCTTGTAAATGTGACAGGGTTTTCTGTTGCCTCTAATGGGCAACATGTGCAGAGGATGTGTGTTCAGTGAGGCCCAGCTGTCCATCACACCTCTGTTTCAACGAGGAATGTGCTGTAATTTAAATGCCTCAATAAGAATATTGCACTTCTTTCACTGAATTGTATTTCCTGTGCCCACCAGAACTATTGGCATTTGGTGCAGATGACTGAAATGATAAACAAACCAAGTAACAGCTAGATGCAATAATTTGTCCCACACTCAAATTCTTTCTTGAAATTATGTTTTTGACTAACACTTTCCTTTGCACTTCTCTTATCATCAAAATGACTGCTACCACAGTTGCTGTTGCAAAGATAATAAACATGATCCAAAGTATTGAAGTTAGATTCCATTCCAGACATGTAAAGATTCTTGAAGCAGGTAATAATGACGGCAAAAACAACGTGGTTAGATGGATTTGCACAGATGCCAAAACACAGCAAAGTGCCAAAAAATGTTTTGATCGTAAAATTTACTGATGCAAGATTTTTCATCTTTGGCAGCAAAGTAATAGCTGCATACTTGTTTTATTTGTCACAATATAAGCTTGTCTACACCAGGAGTGCCAATAACTCAGAATGCTGTGACATAATGGATTAAAAGTGATACTGGGATTGTTGAAGATTAAATTAAATAAAAGAAAAACTGGCTCATTGTATGGTTACACTGTGTCATGTTATGCACACAGTATACACTTCTTCACAGGATTTCAGTACTAAATTACACTGTTTTAAAGATAAATATTTACAAAATGAAGAACAACCAAGTGAAGGAAAAACTCTCCTGATTAATATTTTTTGTTTCTGCATGCACCACAATAGAATACTTGCATTTGTGAAGTGCAACAACTGCAGAAATCTTAGAGAAAGGGTTTGGGAGTAAACAACTAACAATTAAAATAATCTGTCCAAACAAAATTAGATAGACCTCACAGGATCCTGATTGTTTCACACACATTTCACTGCATCACAGATGCAAGCCACACATTAATGCTGAAATGAATTGTGGTTCAAAATTGTATTATGAAAAAGTATTGGAGAATGTTCAGAAATTAAACAGCTCAGATCATCTTGTCATACTCTAGCTAAATGAAAATTACAGAGAATAAGTGGACAGATGAGTGGAGTATAAAAATAGTTTAATACCAGTGTGGGCCAAAACAGCCTTGTCCTTCATTTGTCTTCACACCTCATTAAAAATCAATAATCTGCCCCAAAAAATAGTAATCAACACAAAACAAGACACTGTCAAGAGGCTACACTATTTAAATATCAAACATTTGTACCTCTTATACTTATTTTTCATCATCCTGATGATTCCGTTTTCTCCTTTGGACTTTAACACATGGCACATGTGCAACAAAGATGCATCAATCCCAGCTTGAAAAGGCATTTATGAAAAGGCCTTAAGACTGCATTAGAGTAGGGGTGTGGAGATCACCACCAACTTAAGGCTACAAAGACTGTCAAGTAAAAACTACATTAAAAAAAATTGCATGTTTCATAATGCCGATCATTAGAGACCTGAGTGATGCACCTCTTCCTCCGTCTCAAGACAGTCACTGCGATTGTACATGGGATGGTGTTGCACTCACAGAGGAATATTTTTTTTCAGGTTCCATGTCTGCCTACAGGTAAAAGGTTGAACTGGTCTGTTGATCTTGGGGGTGTTTTTTGTCTCTTTTGTTTTGGTTCCAGTTCTTTAGTCCTTCAGGTAGCGAGGTATCCTCTTCAACATTCCCCGTTTCTTCAACAAACTCCTCATATGAGCACTTCTCTTGAAAAGGACGAGGCCCTAGAAGCTCCACCATGTCGGGCCTGTCTAGCTTCTCTTTTTCTAAAAGACGTTTTGCCACCTGCTTACAAAAAAACATAAAAGTAATCAGCAAGCACTTTGGTTAATGAAATGTTTTAGTTAATGAAGTAAAACAGAAATATGCTCAAACACAACTGTTATCTACTTTGTACTTTGCTTTTCTCAGAAAACAACTCTTGTCAAAGTAACAACAGTTCATACCTTTTCCACCATTTCTTTCTTGTCAACAACGAGCTGATGAGTTCGCTGGAAGGCAGCATCTATGAGCAAGCGGACCTCCTGGTCTATAAGTTGGGCTGAATATTCACTGTAAGGCTTCTCACTCACCAAGTTTCCCTGCTGTGGGAGGTCAAAAGAAACCTGGCCCACTGCTTTATTCATTCCAAACTGTACAACCTAACAGTAAATAAAAACATACAAACATATAAGTGAAAATCTTACAATGTCTTTTCAAGTGGGGTTCATCTACATTTTTAACTATATTCTAAACATTACTGATTCCTTTCTATTCTAATAATGATAATGGTGGTTATAATCTTTATTTTCTGAGAAAAAAAATCTCTTTTCTCCAAAAAAAGGGTAAAACAAACAAAAATAACACTGCTTTAGTTTGTTCCAGTATGGAATGATTACCTGGGCATAGGCTGACTGTGTGACTTTTCTGAGGTCGTCTTGTGCCCCGGTGGTAATTCGCTGAAAGAAAACCTGCTCAGCCGCTCGACCACCCAACATCATGCACATTCTGTCAAACAGCTGGTCTTGGCTGAATAGATGCTGCTCTTTAGGTAGATATTGTGCATAGCCCAAGCCTTTCCCCCGAGGAACAATAGATACCTGGTAGAGAAGATAAAATTAATTTCACCATTAGGGTATCATCTAATTGTAGAAGGTAATCAAAATAAATACTTGTAGAAGGTCAGTTTGCAAGAGAAAACAGGTTGAAAATGGACTGAATACCTTAAGTAGTGGATCAGCATGCTCGAGGAACCAACCAGCAACCGCATGGCCGGCTTCATGATACGCCACAGTGGTCTTTTCTGGAAGCTGAAGTACCTGAGTCTTTTTCTCAAGACCTAAAACCAAAGCAGATGTCTTACATAAGTACACTGGCTATGACCTGCACATTAGATACAAGTAAGAGAAAATTATCCCAGGGTCGGTGCATAAAGCACCTCATCTTTTATTTATTTTTTATTTTTTTTACAAAGACTTTATTAAAGGGTAGTGCATGAAATCCCAATGTAAATTACAAGTTACATTTGCAGCTAGATACGGTTGCATACAACTCATTTATAACTCTTTAAAAAATCCTTTAAAAGGAACCAACTCCCTGAGATTTGGGTGGTGCTGCAGGTGATTCAAAACAGCAAAAGAAGCAGATTTTTAACTCTCACTTTCTCGTTTGAGTACAAGCTTTACGAATGGTTAAAGAGTACATCTTGCTATTTGCAATTGATAAATGAATTTATGTCAAACTTACAACCAGATGTAATGTCTACTGTGTTTAATGTGTTTACTGACATTACATCTGGTCGTAAGTTTGACATAAATTCATTTATCAGTTGCAATACCTCATACGTTGTTTACAGACTTGAATTTCCATGTGGGTGTTTTTATATTGGGAGAACAAAGTGTAAACTGAAAGCTAGATTGGCTGAGCATAAGCTTGCAATAAGAACATAGCAATCTTCCATTTTCCATGGCTGTTCATTATAAAGATGTAAATCATGGCAATTTCTAACTATTTGAAGATATCAGGTATAGAGCATATTGAAAACTGGAGATAGACTTAAAAGACTCCTGCAAAGAGAGTTATATTGAATTTACACATTGAAAGCTACATATTTATCTATCTATCTATCTATTTCCCAGGTTTAAATGGAGAACTGGATCTTTCTCCCTTTTTGCAATTGCTCTCTTGTGTAACTGTTGATTCTGTTTTCTCTTTGACAGGTCCTTTGAGAGAAAAAAAGCTATTTCCCAGTCTACCACTAAGCTCAATATCTATCTATTATATGAGTGCAATGTGTATCCTCTTTTCTTTCTTCAATTAATTGTGTGGTGCGGTGTGAGCAGGTAGGTGCTTGCACTGTTGTTATACAGAGCCTGTCATATTTCTGATTTTGTTTTCTGTCATTGGCAGGTCATGTTGATCATGTGACCGCCTACCTGCTCACACTGAGCAGCTGCCCTTGATCGCCTGTTCAACAATGAACTGAGCTAACTAACAAACATTTTGCCCTTGCCCTGACAAAGGCCTTGTTGGCTGAAATGCGTTGGCATGTTTTTAGTAGATTAGCCGTGTACTATTACAGGCTTTTTAATCTATACCATCTTGAGTGCCTCAGATCTCATTCCCTTAGCTTCACTTGGATCCCTACACTTATGAGCACCAGAGGAACACCATTGTCCTACACCCACTACATGTATCTTGTTTTTGTGGACTAATGATAACATTCAATTTTAATACTAGAAGAACTCAGAGAGTGCAGACCTCTGCCAAGCCATACGGTCAGTCATCTGAGGAAAAAAACAAAAAGCCCGACAACCCACCCAGTACTCCCTATATTGTGAACCATCTGGATTACCAAATCCAGAATATCAAAGTGATCTGGGTAAAACAATGTCTGATTATAACATCTACCATGATGCCATCTTGTAATGTTTTTTGGGGTTTATTTTGCCAATGTTTCTGTCAATGTTATGACATCACCATAATCCAGCATAGGCATAAAGTTTCTTTTTATCCCTCATAAAAGAAACAAAACTTGATTCATCAGAGAAAGATCCATTTAACTTTAAAGAATAACACAAGTAAAGTTAAAAAGATGTTAACCTTACCTCCAATGACTCTCTCTACTGCCTGCTCAAAGTGCTTAGTAGTAATATGCTGACTGAAGTGACGTGCAGCTGTTAGAGCAGCTTCATTACACACACTAACAATTTCAGCTCCTGAGAGATACAAGGAGAGATTATACACTAGTTAAGATTGTGATGTAACCACATTTCCAAAAAAGTCAATATGTCATTTATAACAAAAACAGAAAAAAAAAAGATTCGCAAATCATTTAAATCCAAACTTCCTCTAATAAATGGTACAGCGGTTATACAGCATGTACAGCATGGTTATAACAAGACTATCAGCAACACATGCATAAGTTTAAATATCAAAATATACTATTTATTCAAAGACACAGTGTATGTAATGCTCATATGGAAACTTGAACACACATTGTCTGTTCTTACCAGTAAAACCTGGAGTTAGTGCAGCTAATTTCCTGGACAACACCTCTACATCTACACTGGGGTCCAACTTCAGTGGCCTCAAATGCACTTTAAAGATGGATGCCCTGCCTTTTATATCTGGTGGGCCTGTAGAAAAAAAGAAAACAAGCCTGTCAGGTTTTTTATGTCACATGCATTTCAGAACATCAAGCAAGCGACTGATCGGATTGCCCATTCTTCATATAAAACGAAAAAAATATCAAACAATTCACTTGTAAATGACAGCATTATGTTGGACTGATCACTAGGTGGCAGTCCTTTAATGTTGGCCAAATGTTAGTCTGGAAGTTGAAGAAGCAATTAAGCCTGAGAGCTTCCACCTGTGTTCAGTTTTCCTCTCTGCCTGCACCTTTCACTCTGTCCCTGGTTGGCATGGTGTTAGCTGCTGTGTGTTAAACCTAAGAGATTGAATAAGTTTGACCTTAATTACTTTCCAATTCCTTTCATGACTCTCGCTGCTGTCATCTGTCAGTTCATTCACTACTGTTTTGGTTATAGATGGGAAGTAGACGGTCCCGACAAATCTTTGACATTCCCAAAATCAGCTAGCACCCTTGGTTAGTGGAATGAGGTACGTCACCCTTATTTTATGTGCCTTTGTTAAACTTTGTGTTCTCTGTTGATGGGTTGTGGGTTTTTTTTTCTTTGTTTGTAACAATATTAGTCTGTCTGAGAAACGTGTGTTTACTATGTATTAATAAGGTTATGGTTAATTGCAGCTATGCATATGTATGTTTTGAAAACCTTTTTTTTTATATATTTGTATTCATATAAGTTTATTGTTTTCTTTGTTTAGTGTATTTGTGAAGATGTTCATGAACTTTGCCTTTAGATACAAGTGCACTATCCCTCTTTTTTTTTCTTTTTGTATTTTCTCTTTCATAGTTTTCAGTGTCCAAATAAATAAAGCATCCGTTTAAAACTCTCCATTTTGTCTTATTTGTTGATGCCAAGGGCCAGCTACACCAGTTTAAAAAAAAATAACATCTGTTGCAACTCGTGCTGTTTAAGCACTTTAGTTTACTTCAGTTGAAACCTCAGTAGTGTAGAAGTGGAAGCAAATGTCTGTTTTAAATAGGTTTTAAAAAATCTAAAAACTATGTGTTATGAAGTGCAAGTGGCGATCTTGCTGCGCCGGTTCTGGCCCAGGTGTGAATCAGCGCACTCACCACTCCACTT
>JBBBVU010000001.1:20238787-20250035 GCA_037177055.1 Atherinosoma microstoma | reverse complement strand
GAAAAGAAAAGAAAAGAAAAGAAAAGAAAAGAAAAGAAAAGAAAAGAAAAGAAAAGAAAAGAAAAGAAAAGAAAACAAAACAAAACAAAACAAAACAAAACAAAACAAAAGAAAAGAAAAGAAAAGAAAAGAAAGACTAATGCCTCCATAGCCGGAGTTTTAGTTAGGTTCAACTATAGCCGTTGCTGGTGCATCAAGACATTAATACCAGAGATTGATAAACAAGAAGATAACAGAATTAGTTGTATCAAGAAATGCAAAATTGGAACTATGTATTTTGCCCACTGAGTTGACATGGCACTATCGGCCATAAAATGTGGTCAACTAGTGAGTTAAATAGGAGAAATCACCTTGCTGGCTTTCCTAGCTGCTGCTTTGTCTTAGTCAGTCCATTTTATAATGGATGGTAACTGGCTGCATTAAGAGGGTCATTTTGATATATATTTGAGTTGGATTATTTATGATATGGTAATAAAAACAAGGTTATATTATTAAAGTATCAACATTTCATCTTTGACATGACAGAATCACCATCAGTATCACAGCACTGATGATGCTGTGATACTGATGGTGACTTTTAAAATCTGCTTTGACACAAGGTCTAACAATGAATAAACTAGAAAAACAGTGTTCTTCTATCTGACTTCATCAACAGTTTAGCAGGATTGATTCTGTCCTCAACTAAATATATGCAAATTACACAGCTGGCACAACATGGACAATTGAATTAATTGCAGCCTCTGGAGCAGGGGCATATCCAGGATATTTTTAATAGGGTGGACAATATAAGACAGAAGTTAGTGTGGGGTGGCTGATCAATAAAAATCACCAAGTACAATGTCCAGCATGATCATTGATATCTTTGATTAGAATCAGTGTCTGAAATACGGGGATTCTTGGATGTCTGAAACCCTTAAATCACACATCTGAGCCCTTTTCAATAAAAAAAAAGCAGAACACTGTTTTACAAATTTGAAAGAATATGATATAAACTTTGAAAAAGAGCTAATTGGTGTTGCAAACAGATAAAGTCCTTTATCTTGCAGAGGAAAGAAAGGCTTTGAACATTACTCATATTGCAGAGTAGATAAATAGAAAGAGAAATGATCAACCAATTAACACAAGTTACCCTCAAACCTTCAAACCCCATTCCAGTCTCATGCCTGCCCATATTTCACACACACTTATGTAACATTGTAACTATGTTATATAACATATTCGTCATTAATTCAGAAAACACAGATTTATATTTCATGTAGCCTATTTCATATATCTAATCTATATAGCACTTCATCAAATGCATATAAGAGCAACACAGTGCTTCACAGAACAAAAAACAACATGAAAGGACACAACAATTCAAACAATTGACATAAAACAAGTAAGAAAATAAAGATTAAAAGTTGATCATTTTAAAAGCAGGTTGTAAATAATAATAAATTATCATATAAATAGTGATAAAAAGCAAGCAGTTAGGCATTGATCTTGGTTCTCAAGATCAATGCCTTGGTTCTCTTTTGAGATGATCTTTGAGATGACAGACAGGGATTCTGTCATCTCAAAGATTGTCCCTTTATGTTTAAAAGCAAAATATTTTGCAAGGTTGACATTACTGCAGGCAAGAGGGAACCGAAGTGAGAAAAACATTTCAGAATCATGCATTAAACTCAAAGTATAATAATAGATTAGCAATAAAAGAAATTGAAAATAATAGAACTGTCTGCTTTTATGAGCCTATAGCTGGGGAATTATGATCTCTTTGTTTTTTACAAAGCTAGAGTTTTTTCTCTCCTCTCCTTTAGGCCATTCATTCAAAATCATCACTTCATCATTCCAATTATATGAATTTGATTAAACAAAAATAAGCATTTTGGTGGTATTTTAATTTAATTAAGGACATGGATAAAATAAAATAAAAAACAGATTGATATACATTTTTATTAACAAATACCCCCCCCCCCCCCAAAAAAACAAAAAAAACAAACAAAAACAAAATCCAAAAACCAATAATCCAGTTGCAACACCACATATTGACCATTCCACATCCAGGGCATACTGTATTAACTACAGTTTTCAATGGAAATAACTTTTGACTGGAGAAACTGCTCTCATTTCAACTGTCTGCAGCTTGGTTATGAAAAAAAAAACATTCAAAGTCGCGTTTTACATGCACTAAACGGTCGGACGTGACCATGATTTAATACAACAATCCAGCAAGTCCAGGTGTATTTTATGGTGCAATATAACATTGTAACCCAATATTGACATATTCACCAGTAATTATCCATTAACACCTCTCCAACCCGTTTTTGAAAAAGGTTATGTGGAATTTGAGCCCTTCATTTTACCAGTTAACACGGATAAGACTAAAAGAAAAAAGTCACATGTTACTCATTTTTATAACAGTAGGCCTATTAATTATATGGTTTGATTCGTGTTCATTGTAGGAAATGCACCAAAGTGCCAAATTTCTAGCTTTTATTAACATTCTTATTTTTAAATATAAAACATAGCTTAGAAAAGAGGAAAAGGGTTATAATATATATTTTTTTAATCAATAGAAAAATTACGCTTAAACATTTCATTTAAACTTATTGACTGTGTAAATTGTACATTGGCAACTCAGCAGCAAATACTGTATAAAGCATTATTCAAGTACGAGCCTTTAATATTAGTAAATTTGCATGGATGATTTTACAGTATATCCTTGCTTTCAACTTTAACTAGATTAGGCCTATAGACAAAAATATGTTAACTTGTTGAGGCAGATAGCTTGATAACGGGGCTAGCGATTATTTTTCTTTCATTTGGAAACAAACGTCTGTGAAACTAACCCACGCATTCCAATTTTCCCCCTTCCCAAAGGATGGACTAAAACACAGTCCTCATTTACTGAAAATGATAAACATGTTAAAATAATCGATTAATATGCTTTAATAAATTGGATAACTATATGTCCAGTGTCTTTAATTCTGCTTCAATCGTAGCCATATTGTTTGTGTCATCTAGATCAATATCAATCAATATCTTATCAGAAAGTCCCCACAGGCAATCTATCCCAAAGCCGCATTTGACATTCACAGGCAAACCAGATCCGAGCTCTAAATCCCAAACGCTCAACGTTTTGTACATTTCCAAGAACCATGTCGCCAAAAATATAAACCTATTGATATGCCTCCTTTCATTAACGTCTCATGCCATGAGCCTCAGGCGGCTGGTCGTTCATGTGACTTTCTTTCTTTTTTTCTCTTCATTTTTTTTTTTGAACGACTATTTCACACGCAACAACTCGCAAAACATTTCTAAGAGCTGGTTCATAATTTTATCGGTTTTTACGATTCTCATTTCTATCTATCGTTTTAGAAACCCTTAATGAGCATGGTCTGCAGTATGTCTCTCTCATTTTACTTAGGGCTCTTCCTTTTTTTGGATGCTACATGTGCATCAGCATCCGCTTTCTTTCTTTCTTTCTTTTTTTTTTTTTTACAAAAAATGTTAAATTATCTCCAAGAAAGTAGCTACTGCGCACATACACAAAAAAATAATCTCAACTAATTCTCAATGCACCATATAATCTTTAAAGCCTTGAATATCAAAGCTAATTTTGTTAATCGCTCAAATTTCTGGAATATTTCAAAGGAAACTGGATTAAGCCTCCAGTCTTCTGCTTTTTGTTGCAAAGGGTCAGTAGCTTTTATGAAACACATACTGGAAAAACGGATCACATAGGCTATTTTATACAACAACAAAAAAAATCTTTCAAGATAAACAGAAAAAGAAAACCAGTAAAAAAAAATTTAAAAAAAAGGCAACTGATATGCTTGACAGGTGTATTTCCAGTGATTCTATGGCAATGAAACCCTCCAGCTCGAAAGAATAATCGTCGATTAAAATGTCCTCATTAGCCAGTGCTGGACAAAATAACGCAACAATAAATAGACTAAAGCGCAAAATAAAATTGACGCCAATTCCATGTTGCCCTGCAATAGTCTTCTGACAGATACAGTCTTGGCTTCGGCATCATCTGCAAGATAAAACTTGAATCAACCATGGCTTATTTCAGTTTCAGCAGGATGCAGTCAGAAACAACCACAGCTTTCAATGTCGACACTTAATTTGCTCTTTTTTTCTTCCTAAACGTACAAGGTATCACGGGCCGAAGCACCACGAACACAGGACCAGCTCCTGCAGGGTTTTACGCAGTTCATGGCTCCGGTAGGCGTAGATGAGCGGATCAATGAGTGAGTTGCAGATTATTAGAATGAGGAAAAGATTGAAGTTACGGAAGAAACAGTTACAGTAGGGGCTCGTGGGGCAGGCGAGGATGAGGATGAGGTGAAGAAAGAAAGGTCCCCAACATATAATGAAGACCCCGAGCAGGATTGTGAGGGTAATTGCTCCCTTCATGCTCGTTGATTGACGCCTGCTTTTGTTGAAAGCAGTGATGCGCCGGGAGTGCACGTGCGCTAGGACAAACATATGCAGATACAGCACGGCATTGAATACCAGAGTGATGCAGAAGAAGGTGACGAGGCACACGATGACAGCGTTGTCAGTGTGATACACGATGAAGAGGATGCTGGAAGTGATGCTGGCCAGCCAGACCACCACGATGATGATGATGGCGCGTTGAGTGGTCATGATACTGTGGTAACGCAGCGCGTAAAAGATGGTGACGTAGCGATCTGCCGCGATTGTGCACAGAAATGAAAGTGAGGACACCACAGAGCTGCAGATCATCACGTCGATAACGTTGTCCAGGTGGCGCAACATGCCAGGGTGCACGTACAGGAGGCCGTGGTCATTGAGAAGCATGAATATGGTTTCCACAACATTACTGACGCTGACAAGCATGTCAGACACGGCTAGGCAGCAGATGAAATAGTACATGGGCGAGTGCAGGTTGCGGTTCTTTATTATGGCCAGAATCACCAGGATATTCTCCACAAGGCTGATAAGTCCCAGCGCCAAGAACAGCTCCTGGGGGATGCGGATCTGAACGCAGCCAAACAAGTTTCGCTCTCCGGTAGTAGAGTTGGTCTCATTTTCCTCCAAAATGTCAATGATTGGGTTGAGCTCCATGTGGAGAATGGAGGGGTAATGCATGGAGCCGTTCGTCATTTCTGTACCTTACCTTTGCATAATATTCGACTGATTTTCGGGTTCGTTTATCTTGTCCAGCAAAGTGCAAAGCTGGACATTTCACAAGTTGCTCGGAGGATGATTCGGCATCAGCTGTTGTAGTTGTCTCCCAGCAAAATAAAACAACCAATACGTTTATCCAAACATGTGTGAAATTATTTAGCCCATCAAGGCGCCAAATGCCCAATATCCACACAACTTGACGTGTTACTCATTTCAGCCAAAGTATCCTAAACAACTCTCAGTTGCGGAGGGAAAATCAAAGGAACGCACTGCGGTGATCCAGAGAACTGGCGCTTTCTTCCATGTGAAAAAGTCCTCTCTTCATCCAAGTCGTCCTCCTTTTTATCGATGCAGCTTGACTTGAACGGGAATCCATGAATCCTTTATCAAAGCATTGCGTTTCTCGATATGACTTTCGACTCTCTGCTCGATCCGCTGTTCCCCAAAACGATCCAGTCAACACGGTGAGGGTGAACGGCTGAAGTGTGTCCTTGTATCTTGGGAATTAGAGACCAAGTTGCTTCAGCCTCTCCGAAAAAGATGCTGAGTTACTTCAGCAGACCCCTCCTCCTTACACAGACGTCATCTATGCTTTGGTCATGTCTCAAGACCGCCCGCAAAGGCGGATGGTGAGGTCTTGATTTTTAGACATGTTCTAATAATTATTCGCCTATATTTGTAGCACATCCTCGATCAAGGTGAGTGTTGTAGCCTATATTACAGTCTTTTTTTTTAAATCTTTTTTTGTTGTTGTTTTTGTTTTTAAGTTTAAATTTGTCCTTTAGGCTCCAGTTTTTCCACAAGGTTTCATAGATTTGGTCTTACACCTACATCTCAGGTTTCATAAATTCTGCCAGGAGGCACCAATTCACCAAACTCTCATTTCTCTAATTGCACACTCAATAAAGTTGTTTAGAATAAAGTTCCTCTGTAATTCAGCTGATTTTTGCCTCTTAATGTAATCCCAATTGGAAGACAGTCCCTAACAAAAGGTTGTTCTAGTTTTTCTGCAGTAGGCCTATAACTTAAGTACACCATTAGAAGTTTCTGTGTTATTATTTTTTAAAAAGGGTTCCTATCAATAAATGTCAGTCTTTGTGACGCAAGACTGGATCTAAAGCTGTATAAAACTTACTTAGCTGGAAGTGAGGCCTCTGCAGTCTATAGGCAAAAAGTTTAAGTGGCATCCCCAGGAAGGATCCAAACAGAACTTGCTCTTGTGTTTCAGTGGAAAATATTTGCTTCTTGAGCCAAAAATACAGTTTTGAATGGTATTCTCTTTAATTGTTAAAGACATAGAAATGGAAATTCAGTATTAACTTTGACTGACGCAGAGTTTTAGAACAAGGACTGTGTCTTCCATCAGCGATGAATGTTAGGTGCCCAATCATTGACCATTACTGACCAGAACACAGTATCTTTGTTTGTTTTTAATGTAATTTTTAATGCTTCTTCTGCACCACTGCTGTAATGCTTCTAGTGTTTAATGTAACCTTGAAAGCACCTTGAATTGTCTTGTACATGAAACGTGCTATACAAATAAACTTGCCTTGCCTTTTATAGACATTAATGCATTAAAGACTAAAAAGGTTATACTCAATTTCAGGAAGAATCCAACAGCCATTTCTCTTGTGTTAACTATTGATAAACTGTTGAAAGTGTGCAGCAAAACTAATGTCTGGGCACTGCATTTGACAATGATAATATGCAATAATCTATAACTATATTATATGTATATAATATGATATAATAATAAGGATTATAGTCAAATACAGGATAGTGAAGCACATCAAAGCACATACTTATAGTGCAAGCATACAAGTTTTTTATTGCTATATCTTTAATACTTGTTTGATTTAATCTGTTCTTTCCGTCTCTTTTTTCAGCCAGCACTTGACCTAAAAAAGTGGAACAGACTGCAGGCCACCCTTGGGTTATGAAGCAAGACTACAGGCACTACTTCACAATGAACTTCACAACCATAACACATTTTTTAAATAATTCATTTTCATTAATATTTGGATTTGTTGTCAGGTAACTGTTTTTGTGATGCTGATTGTTTAATTGCAGTTACTGCTGGATATATCATTTTTCCCTCAGGTATAATGAAGACATCCTTTATCCATGCATAGAAAAAAAACTTTAGAGTAGATCTTTGTGGCAGAAATGAACAAGAGATAATTGTTGTGGGACAAAATTGTTTTCTAAATTCTATGAACCTACAACCATGCATTACGATTTATTATTAGGCTTCTAAAGCGTTAGTAGTGGTGGATGTAATGTCTGTGTAAATGTGACAAAAGTATGCCACATCCACAAACCTTATGGTGCAGACATAATTAAAGATTATGTATTTCAGTGACTTATACATATGCTCATAATTAATTATAGACATGACCCCAAATAGGAAAAAGCTACCATTTAATTCTTGAACTTGTAGAACTTTTGTTGTTTGCAGCTGTCTGATATAAATAGCCTTAGCAGAAGCCAACTAGGTCAAGTGTTGTTGATATTGAGACTTCAGTCAGAAGAAAATGAAAGCGATTTATACAAATCTCATATCTGTGACTTGATGAGAGGAAAACAGATTTTTAAAAAAACTATTTGGGGTCAAAAATCAAGTTAATATACAAATGAAAATTCATAATTTCAGTGGCATGACATATGGTTGTTAAAAGGTAGGTTAAAAGGCAGTGATGACATATGTCAGCTAAGTTAGAAACCAAAAACAAACCCAGAAATCTGGGTGTAGTCATGGACTCAGACCTGAACTTTGGTTTTACATTAAAACAGTTGTGAAGTTGGCCTATTATTAATTATTATTAAATGCGCTTAAAGAACATATTGAGGATTAAAGGACTGATGTCTCAGCAAAATTTAGAAAAACTTGTCCATTCACTCATCTTTAGTAGACTGGACTACTGTAACACTTACAGGTCTCCCTGAAAAGTCCATCAGACAGCTGTTGTTAGTCCAGAATGCTGCTGCTCGAGTCCTCACTAAGACCAGGAAAGTGGATCATATAACACCAGTCCTCAGATCTTTATACTGGCTTCCTGTTTGTCAAAGAATCGACTTCATAGTCCTACTGTTAGTTTACAAAGCACTGAATGGTTTAGGGCCAAAATACATTCAGGATCTTCTGGTTTGTTTCCTCACATGTGGAACAAATTCCCAGAAAACTGCAGGTCGGCTGAAACCCTCAGCAGTTTTAAATTAGGGTGAAAAACTTTTCTATTTGCTGCCTTTTATCAAAACAACTGTTAATTAACTTTTTTTGTTTGTTTGTTTTTAATGTACTTTTTTAATGCTTCTTCTACTCCGCTGTAATGCTTTGATATTTTATGTAAAGCACCTTGAATTGTCTTTGAAATGTGCTATACAGATAAACTTGCCTTGCTTTTTGAAAAATGAGGAAAATAAAGATTTAAAAAAAGCATCCACTTCACTGCTAACATGCACACTGTTTGAACTAAATCAACTCAATGTCTTTTGATCAGAAAATCATAAAGTCATGAACTGAAGTAGATTAAATTTCGTGCAGAAACAATAGGGTGCATTTTGACTAAAGAGTTTGGACAAATATTTAGGTTTGAGGATAGCGTAAAGAACACAAGTAGAGGATATTAATCTGTTGCCTTTCATTAAATATGTAGTTTATTTCCATACATTCAGGTACTTACAGTAATAAATATTAGGGCAGTATAATAAGGGTGCAAGTTTGTTTATTTTCTAATAGTTTTGTTTTTCAGCCTTACCTCAAAAGTTTGCACATGATGCTCTCTCTGAAGTTATATTTTTAAAGTTGTGGTCAAAAGGTTTATGATATGGTAAATGATATGGGTGATTTCAATCTTCTTTTTTCCTTTTGTCAGTTTTCTCTGCTCATTAAAATATGAAACCTTCCCTAATAACTTCTCAGATGTGAGGAGCTGCGGTTCACTTACATGATTAAAAGAATCCTCAGTATTTTGCACTGTTGAGTGATTGTGACAGAGGGAAGTGCAGACTTAACCTCGGGCTCTGAAATCTTGTACTGGGTTGTTTTTGGCATGATCCTGACCGTCTGATGAGATAAAGGCTCATCTGTTTGTTTAATTGATGTTATTGTATGTTTTTACCGAAGCTATTTAAAAGAAAAAGTAGGTTTATCCTTTGCTTTGTTTCCTTCTGTTAACTTTTGAGATTTACAGCACAAACACCATTATTATAAGTGCTTATGTGGCTGTGACAATATGTTCAGTAGTGGAAAACTGCAGTCAAGTCAGGCTTTCTGTGAGCCCACAGAGCTCTGTCTGAATGTGAAAGCCTTTCTATACAGCAGAAGGATCACATGAAAGGTTCTTCCAGCCTCAGCTATAGCTCCAGGTGAACTTGAACAATAACTTCTATTGGTCACCAAGCACAGTTAAACACATCATGTGGCTGTCTGAGCAACTAAGTTAGTGTATGGCAGAAACAGTATGTGCGGAGGGTGGTTCAGTGTCTTCAGAGCTTGTGTTCTCAGTTTTACTAAGAAGCTTTTAGTGATGTTTTGTTCTTAAATATTTTGCATTTTCTTTTAAAATTATGGGTGGCTGAAAATAATATAAATAAATAAAAGTGTGGAGGAAGCGTAAAACTAAGTGATACTCTTGTGGCACAGGGTTATTTTTCAGTCTGAGAGGTTTGATAAGAGGGACAAGATTAAGCACACCATGAGACCGTCTTGTCTCTGTCAAATTAAATTATATAAGAGCTCCCTGCACGCTGTCAGATATCTTAGGACTCTACCCCAGCGATAGTCATCTGAAAGAGCAGCAAGACAAGAGCGAAGCAATTGGTGAACAGTGAAAACTCCTGCCGGTTTTAATTAGGCTACTTGTATTTTTTGTTGGTGTAATGCCATAAGCAAAGTTCCAGTCTCAGGTTTCAGATGCTGTGAATAAAGGATCGTGCGAGGTCCAGAGCGTCTTAGTGTGAAAGCAAACAAAACATCCAATCCAATAATCAATTTAAGCTGAATTTAGTGTATATCTTCAATTCTCATACACTGAACATAACTCAATGGACAGCAGCTACAGGACTTCTGGAAAATTTAGGCCAATTTTATGTACTGTTTTATTGGATGGAACAAGCCAGAAATAATCAAATATTGGCAAGTTAACTCAAATTGAAATGTGAGAGTCTGTGCCAAACAGAGCAGGGGGGGGATTATTGGAGCAGTATAACAGCAGGCCTTGTACAGTAAATGATAAATGTACATAAAAGCAAAAGCCACAGTTCAGAAAACAAAGGTGATGTGAGGGGAATGTCAACCAAAGTTCAGAGTTCCTACAAAACATTTTAAGACATTTAATACCAAGTTAATTGGTCATCCTAAATTCTCCGAAGGAACGAGTGTAAACGTGAGTGGTTGTTTGTCTCTCTGTGCTGGCCCTGCGATTAACTGGCGACCTGTCCAGGGTTTACCCTGCCTCTAGCCTGCTAATTGCTGGGATAGGCTCCAGCTTCCCCGCGACCCTGAGTTGGATTAAGCGGTACAGAAAGTTAATGAAAATGGAATCTGAATTATTCCGCCCATCCATCCATTTTCTTGCCACTTATTTGGAATCGGGTCACAGGGGCAGCAGCATAAGCACAGAAGCCCAGACTTCCCTCTCCCTGCATTTGCCAGCTCATCTGGGGGGATCCCGAGGCGCTCCCAGGCCAGCCGAGACATAGTCCCTACAGCATGACCTTGGTCTTCCCCGGGACCTTCTCCCAGTGGGACGTGCCTGGAACATCTCACCAGGGAGGCGTCCAGGAGGCATCCTGACCAGATACCTGAGCCACCTCATCTGGCTCCTTTCAATGCGGAGGAGCAGCGGCTCTCCTGAGCCCCTCCCGGATGACCTAGCTTCTCACCCTACCTACCCGGGTAGGGATTGAACCCACAACCTCCCGGGTGAGAGTCATGCACGCTGACCAGTCAGCGCATGACTGGTCAGCGCATGACTGGTCAGCGACTGGTCATGACTCGTGCTTTACGCACGATGACGTCCTTTTGGAAAGAGGGGGAGAGATGTGACAGTGAGGGTCCTGTCACTATGCCTCCAATTGATCATGTGCCCTGGCTACTTGG
>JBBBVU010000001.1:20206319-20218905 GCA_037177055.1 Atherinosoma microstoma | reverse complement strand
GAAGATTGCATTAAGACATCCTTATTGCATCATTTGAATTTTACCTGGGTGGATACTTCCTCATCCTTTTCATCTTTCTCTGTGTCTCTGTTATTGTTCTTGACCATACCACTTGCTTTATTTTTGTCTGGTTTCACTGACTCTTCATCAGGTGAAATTTTCTCCACCTCATTGTCTGCATCACATATCTAGTTTAAAAAGAACAACACACAATTTCAGGTGTACAGGTAGAACATTGCAATAAAAACTCATGTTCTGTCCTGTGACATAAAACCATCTTCAGATCAATTAAAACCAGGAAGGAATGCTGGCAGAAAAATGCAGACTCTGTTAATGCATAAATTCCTAAGATTATACAAAAATAATTTATCGGCCAATAAAACGGAAAGAACTCCGGTCACTCAATTTCACTTTATTACGGCATAGAGGTTTCAGGCAGAGCATTTCCTCACTTTCCTTTGTATTTATCATTCTACTAAGGTGGAGGTCATGTATTCAGCTGCGTTGGTTTGTCTGTCTGTCTGTTGGAAAAATGACTCAAAAAGTTATGAATGGATTTTGATTAAATTTACAGAAAATCTCAGAAATGGCATAAGGAACAAGTGATTCGATTTTGAGGGTGATCGGGATCACTGCCTGGATCCAAGAATTTTTTTAAATAATTATTTACTAAGGGGATATGGGAATAATTTTGCAACTAGAGCCTCTAACTAAAAAAAAAATGCCCACAATCATTGACAAAAAAAATTACAATTGCTTGGTTGGCAGATGTAAGTGCTCTCTGAGTGCTTCTAGTTTCCATTTAGTTCTTTAGAGGCTCAGCACCGCCGTGTGAGCGTATTTTGTGTCAAATATTAATGCCTCACCGTGACAGCACGGGTGCTTCCATGAATTCATGGTTCTGGAGTTACGCCATGTGTGAACATTATTATTAACCTCATTATTTCAGATGCAACCCTTGTGGAGCTAAACGGACTTGGGAACAAATCAAGAACAAATACAAAAACATACTTCAAAACGGTCAGTGACAAGGCTTTATTTCTCCATCAAAAGGATTGCATCTATCCTTAACTTAACTTCTCATGTATTTCAAAGTAACACTCACTAACTTTCCGACCTTTTGCAAAATGCAATATGATACATTTATTTTTCACATAAGGAACATTTCATGAGTAGATGGCTAATTTCAAGGGGTTTCGCCTTCTAAATGTCCGAATCCTGAAAATGTGACAAGTATACACTTCAAGTACTAGTAAACACATTCTTGGACAGTACTTTGAACCTTTCCTGTCACCTTTCTCTTAGGTTGACAGTGCACACAATTTCTAATGAGATAGACGGTTAGTTAGCTAACTTTACCAGATAAAGTGATGTATGTATAATATTTGAATTAACAAAAAACAAAACCGACGTCACAGGACTAGCTTGTTTTGTTTTGGGCTTTTTTTTTTTTTTTTTTTTTTTAGCAAACAAGCTACTCGGCTAGGTTATGAACGTGTTAAAAACAGGTTAGAAACACGTTACTGACGAAGTGACATGTAGATTAAGTTGGGAGGGGCAAACCCGGCCATCTTACCAGTTCATAAATGTTACTGAAGTTTTTCTGAGCCTGGTTTTTCTTTCCCTTTCGGCTGTTGCCATTGCTGTTAGAGGGGGTAGAAACATTAGCAGAGTCCAGCTGCTCCTCGTCAGCCTCACCGTCAGCCTGCTCCACCAGACTATCACCCAAACTTCCTAAATCCCCGAGGTCCAAGGCCTCCTGGCCCCGCTGTTTCCCTCTGAGCCTTCGCAGAGCCCGGCTCGACATTTTCTACTGTTTATAGGTCACATGCAATTCTATACTTTTGGCTAAGATAGTTTTCTTGTTAGCTGACAGATATAACACAGCAATGAAATGAGGGTGAATTTTATTGGATCGCTTTTCTTCTTCTTCTGAATCTTGTAGCACTTCTCTGTGTATTACCGCCCTCTAGAGGAAGATAAAAAAAAAGTACACCAATAATTGACATTAATTTTTTCTAAAAATTATAAATTAAACAAAATTGTTGAGATATATAAAGAGAAGAATTACAGAAATAAAAATAGAAAACTGTGTTCATTATTTGCAGTATGTACAATAATAATTTATGCTGTCTTTTATTGTGCATTGTGTGGTTTTGTCCACAAAAGCAGTGCTCGTTGTACAGTCTAACTGCTGCAGGAAGGAAGGATCTGGGATCCTTCTTCACAAATTTGGGGTGATGGAGTCTGTCGCTGAAGGAACTTTGCAGGGCTGTCAAAGTGTTCTGGAGGGGATGGGAGCTGTTCTCCAACATGGTGGACAGTTTATGCATCACCCTCCTTTCTCATAAAACACCTCTACTGAGCCCAAGGGGCATCCCAGTAAGAGCCGGCCTCCTTGGTCAGTTTGTTCGGTTTCTTCCTCTCTGCAGCGGACATGCTGCTGCTCCAGCAGACGGCTCCATAAAAATGGCTAATGCCATAACAGTGGCACCCCCCTAAACTCCAAAAGACCTCAGTCTCCTCAGCAAGTAAAGTCTGCTCTGACCTTTTTTGTAAAGTGCTGTAGTGTTCAGTGACCAGTTCAGGTGAACACCCAGGTACTTATAAGATGTCACCATCTCAATCTTCATTCACTGGATGTTCACTGGTGTTGAGAGGGAGTTTGTCAATCTGTGAACATCTACCACCAGTTCTTTGGATTTTCCCTGTTGACGTGGAAGCCATTCCACAGGCACCAGTCTGCAAAATCCTGCACAAGCTCTCTGAACTCCCCATCACCCCCATCTTTGATGAGGCTGACGATAGCAGCGTGATTGAACTTCTGCAAAAGAAAAAAAAAGCTATGTAGCTATAAACAGGAGTTCTAGATAAAGCAATTGGGAAAATTACTTTGAATTACAATATATTTTACATGCTCTTTAAGTGCTGGCACATTATTCATGTTGATATGAATTTGGTCTCTTCTATTTATAAACTCAACTGGTTGATATCAGGCAGAAACTCTTTTTGCAATTCTGTCGGATGGACAGTTTTATCAGTCTGTATCGAGACAAGAAAAAACTTTTAAGAGCATTGAGTTTTTGTATAAATACATTTTTCTGTAGAAATGAACTAATTTTTCCTGACTTAAAATCTGATGCACCAGTAGTTCTGTAGTTCTCTTATGCAGCAGAAGGCAGCAGAATTGATCTAAACAAACATGCCTAAACAAAGCAGCCAGATTGCTAAGTGTTCTGCTCTGGTTGAAAATACATGTGATTTAGAAAATTACAAGATACCGATTATACTGCAACTTAGAAATACCAATAAGTTTAATGCAAATTTTGTGACTTGGTGCTGTGTCTTCCCAGTCTAAAATGAGGAAGTGATCTTGTCTTTCAGAGGTTTCCAAACAAATTGTAACTGCGGTACAGATCAACTGTGACCAACAAAAAGAAACAAAATATTTTAAAACATCTTAAGACATAAATGAAGGAATGACACCAATGTGTAAAATGTGTCCGACAGCCATATGAATAAATATATGTTTCCAATATAGCATATAATGGATGTCAATGTAACCCAAAAATAAAAGCACCTTAGATGAGAAAAGGGAAATTCTGAGCTATTGAAATTCGATGTGTTTGTGGAAAGAGGAAGTTGCAAAAGTCATTTCTTTAAATAATTTACCAGTGGAAACAACTTGAAATAAGAAACTTACTGATGATGATTTAAAGAAAGCAACAGATTTATTTTCAACACATTAATAGAATGACCAAAAAAGGGAGGGAAAAAAATCTATTATATGGGTAAAATCAACTGGTTACAGCCAAGAAACAATATTGCAAATAAATCCTGTTAAACAGTACTGTACAACTGTATACTATTCTAATCAGATGCCTTTAAGAAAGACAAATACATAAGGGGTTAGGAATACAGTGCGAGTATATAATTCGTTAAGTTGTAAGATCTATGCATGGGAACGTAACTTCAAATATATGGTGGCTGGAACAGAACACGTATTGATTTGAAACTTTGAACTTTTATCGGAGCAATAAACCCTAACATACCAATAGTACACAAAACTGGCAGTATTTGTTCGTCGTTGTCGTCTAGCAGCATGCAGCATTTACATTTACCTTCTGTGACATGTTTTCTTTCTCCCTTCAAACGTAACAAAAATACCACATTCACTTCATTTTTCATTGAATTCTCCTTCTGGTATTTTTCTGAGGTAAAACAAGTGCATACTCATGTTGCCCATTCATTAGCTTCATTAAACTTCAGAAAAGGCTTTGTTCATTTATTGTCATAGAGTTTACTGTGACTGGTTTTGAGGGGAGGACAAACAGAGGATCGGACAGTGTACTGGCTACTCATCAGTAACAGACATAGGGTTGTCATAGGCTGCATTCTCAAGGTCCTTTGCTTGTTTCCTGCGAATCTCTGCAGGAGGTCTTGGTGGTGGATTCTGTGGAGGATTCTTGATACTCTCACCGACTGGCTTTCGCACATCCTTCCGTGGAAGAATGGGTTCCCAGTGCTCACCTCGGATAGCTGCCTAGAAAGGAGGGTGATATCGGTGAAGACTGGCTGTGAGATCAAGTTAAACATGACTGAAGTTTGTTATAAAAGGGTTATGATTTTGTTACATGGCCAAATATGGGTGCAATACTAAAAACTAAGCCAACTAGAAAGTTTTCTAACATTGGTTTCCACATTAGGAACTGTTGAAGAACTCTGTCACACCCATGACTGGTCAGGTTTCATAACTACAGGGTCATGTCTCAACAGAGGTATGAGTGTGAAACAGGCTCTTCCTTGTTAGCATTTCCTTGTTTCCATTAACCGGTCACTTCCTGCTTCAGCAAACAACTTTAACAATTTTGAGAATAATGAACTGGCTAGACTGGAGAAAAACCAGTACAAGTGACGGACTTACTCCGAGGTAGATGAGGCTGGCAATGCCAAGACAGACACAGCCAAGGACAGTAGCAAGCATAAAACCTCCAGGTACACAGATTCTAAAAAAGAAGAAAATTAAACAAAGGGATTTAAAGACAATAGACTATAATTCTGCCAGGCTTTTGTTGGTGACACAGGTTGTGAATAAGGGGAATGTTGCTGAGCAAAAGGAAGGTGGCTCAGACAATAGGCTCATTCAATATTTATTTCACCCCAAAAATACATTTAGGAAGATTCCTCATTTAAAAAATAAGCTTAATTAACTTACGCAGCATGTAAAAACGCCCTGACATAGTAATTCCTTGTCAATGGCCCAAAGGCTTTGACACATACTGTGAAACAGTATTGGCCCCTGAAAGAGAAGGAGACACAATAGTGAGCAACATGATTTAAAGGTGATCCACATAGAACTTGATTATTACTGTACCTTCCATATTTTTTGCCAGAATATGTAATAGCTTACGTTCTTTCCACACTTGTGCCTTTGGCTCTCTTGCCTCTGGGATACTCAAGCAGACACACAAACACCCCTGCAGCACTTGTTATTGGTCAAGGCTATTTAATAATACTATTGAAATGATAGACAATCCATTCAGACAAGTCAGACAGGATGTGAGGGTGAATAAAAAAACACATTGCAGTTATCAGAAGGCGGAACAGGATAAGACTATCTGATGAAAGAAGGTACTTCTATGTTCTGCAGTGTTTTCAGTGTCAGTAAATGTAAGTGGGCACAATTTAAAATGAATTAGGCTATTTAGCCTCAAGGAGGAAAATATTGCAGTCTGAATTGCACATACTTGTGTTCAGTCTGTTGTTTGATGCGTCACATTTAAATTATTTTCTTTAAGCCCTCAGAATTTCCAACTTCATGAACATTTAGTTTTGCTTATACTATTGTAAATATGCATGGGTTGTTTTAAAGAGATACATGTGGAGCCGCACTTTTTCTAAGGTGATCACATTTTGGTTGATGTCAGGTGTAAAGGATACACTGCATAAGCAGCAAATTGCCAGCCTCTGAACTGTCCAGCCACCCCTACAATACCTCCAGTTAGAAGAACTGAAAGAAGGAAACAGGAAGAAAAATTAAAACAATACACCTTCTGTGACTCCACGCCATGAGGCAAGCCCATGTTGAACTGTACACGCATTAAGTCCAATACTTATTTTAGGAAAAAAAGAAAGAGGAAAAACACTAGATTAAAAAAAAAAATCTATTTCCTGTTAAATTATTCAAATTTACCTTAAGCTTCTTCTTTAACCATCTCTTAACTTAGAAATGAACCCTCATCCTTTTTCCTTCTGCTTTTCACGTTAAGATAAAGTTTTCATACTCACTGAGCCCCGAAGCCAGAGCCTGCTCATTGGCCCACATCGCCCACTCGATCTTCCCCATTGCGTTCACCCAAACAGCCGCTCAACAGTTTGTCCAATGTCTCCTCGCGGGGAGTCGCGGTTTAAATAATCTCTTCAAGGAAGAACGTGTTTACGAGACGTGGGTATACAGCTGAGCGGCCTGGAAGAGGCAGGGCTTATGTCAGCCAGTCCCAGTTTCAGTCGTCATTTCCGAAAAAATGAAGCCGCACTAAAAAGGAGTGGTCCACCTCACCGGACAGGTGCAATAACCACAGAACCAACTTGGATTACTTGGTCTATTTAAAAGAATGGTCCATTTTGTTCATATACTTAGAAACAAGGTGCTTCAGTGCGGTTTTTTCAAGGACAAGCCAGACATGATCTTGATTAAAATATATTTATTCTCTTTTAAATAATCTCAAATAACTAAATGATGTTCTGCTGATCTGAAATTGTTTATACAGATTAGAAAAATAAAAACTACAGGTAGCCATGATGATGGGAATCCCCTTAAATGCAATGATACACAGACACATTTAAATCATTCTCTCATTTATCTGAGAACACAAACCAGCTCCAGAGGTAAAATACAAAAAAACCCAACTTGAGTAACAACTGATTGCAAGATGAGGAGACACATCAGTACAGTTAGATAGGCTAGTATCCACATCAGTAAGAAAGATGCATGTTATTGCTGCGATTTGTAAAATCTAGTCACACCTGACTAATACATATTAATTAATTGTCTGTTGAATTGACTTTGCTACTGCTCCTTGGGGCTCGTCTCTTCAGGGCTGCGAGTTTCACACAGTTTTCTTTGGCAACCCATCAGGTGACAGCAGGTGCTGACTGGGATCCTCTACAACACGAGGGCCTGGTCCTGCCTTAAATATTTGGCAAAAAGAAGATTGCATAAGTCAATAAAAGAGACTTATCCTCTCTTTCTCTTAGTTAATTATTGTTTTTTATTGAGTGTTTACCTTGGTACTTATGATGTAATTTATTCCCTTTGGCATGGGTTCTAGACCAATACCCTGCTTCAGCTCCTCAGAAAGAGTGGCACGCTTGACTGGAAGACCTTTAATAAAGCTTCAGATAAGGAGGAAACAAACAGAATTCAAAAGTGCTGAAAGCAAACACACCTTAGTAACAGAGTAATTTACCAGTTCATATGAGTCAAATGCACCCGTTTATCACTGCATAGTTTATCTATTTACACTTTTTGTATTTTGCACTTTTTATAGTGATATATAGGTTTAATTCTAATAGCCTGTCAATCTGGAGTCAACATCCAATAAATGAGATGGAGAAAAAATGTTTGTAGAAAATTTCTTTAAAACTAATAACTGGCATCTCACAAATGCAAACTTGTTCAAACTCTAAAGTTACCTTTTCAGACCTTCATGCAGATTTTTCTAGATGCACATTTGGATTTGGGCCCTCATGCAAGGGCCATCACCAGGTCTTTGCACATACAGAATATTATGTGTAATGTTTAAAGACAGTCAAGAGTCATTGCAAGGCTGTTGTTGTGCTGAGTGGTAAACTGCTAAAGTTCTACCCATACAATAAACCTTACTTTTATTTCTTCCACTTGATCTTATTTGAGTTTTTGTCTTTCTTTTATATACTTTTTAATGCTTGTTCATCACCCCACTGTAATTCTTCTGTTTTATGTAAAGCTCTTTGAATTGTCTTGTATATGAAATGAGCTGTACCAATAAACTTGCCTTGCCTCTTTGTATTTGGCTGCATTCAGTTTTTACTTGGTTTTTGACCAGTCTCCCAGTACCTCCTACAGCGAACCCCAAGATACTGATGAGCAGGACCGGGTGTTCCTTTGCCATAATGTATTCCAAATTATCCTATCTCAGTTAGTTTCTGTCTCATTGTTTGTGTTATGTGATTGTCAATATTGTCACCAACATTTTTGTATCTTTTTAAATAGGTGGTTCTGTTCTTGTGTGATCTTGAAGACTGTCAAGCTGAGTTACCCTGTAGGGATAAATAAAGTTGTCTGAACATCTATCAGATGAATTATTTTGTTTGGGAAGATTTTACTTAAAGCACTAAAATGTACAGATATGTAAACTGGATATTTGCTAACATACTCTTCTCCGTTGGTGTCTGGGGGGAAGAAATGCTGAACCACTCGGACAAACTCTGGAACATACTGCTGTAAAGTGAAGATCACAGGATTGGGCCCTGCATCAAAACTGTAGGCAACCTACAAGAGAGAAAACAGGTTATGACCACCATATGAAGAGATGCACTTTCCTGTTCCCATTTTTTTTTTAAAAATACCTCACAGCTTTCACATCTTCATTACACAATCTGAGAAATTTGGTTGCATGGAAATTAGACAAATTTGTAAATAGAGAAAAACTGATGCAGTTGAGACTTTTTATAGACTTGGAGTAGTTTTTAAATGTTTTTCTCTATCAGTGGAGTCATATTGCATGCATTTTCTTAAAAAGAATTGACTTCATTTTGACTGTATTCTATTCTTCAAATGTCTTTCAGGACCTTAATCCATCAGCCCAAATGAATTAGCAAGCAACTAGATTAAAACTGATGAAAAAGAAGTACAGTATACAAAGCAACAACTCTAGAGCCGCTCACCTTCGTCTCCCCATAATGCCTGTTGTAACGGTGCACCAAGTGGATGACCTGCTGAGAAACACTGTTGAGGTAAAAGATAGGAGGATATGTGTCAAGGCAGGTGGCATGAAACTGGTTGCTGTCCTTCATAGTTAGTTCAGCAAACGCAGGGAAGTCCTTTCTTCGCACTGCTTCAATCATCTCTTCCATCCGGACTGGGACGACAGACTCAGCCCGGTGCTACACCAAAGCAAAAACACACAACTCTTGTATTAACTGCTCTGGCTTATTGAGTACAACTGTGTAATCGTCAGTCTTAGGAATATTGATTAAAACTTTGATATACTGACATGAAAAGACGATCTTGAATAAAGTACCTTTAATAGGCAGCTTGTTTGTACACTGGTTTGCATCCCTGAGGTGCTGCCTATTGGCTTCCGTTCAGCACTGGCCTGATGAAAAGCACATCCAACAGTATCACATATAACTTTATGACTTTGAATCAATTTTTACATGTGTGCATTAGGATATATACTTTCTTTGCATACACAAATACCACAGTTCATTCCTGACTCACATGTGGCCTTTCATTCTAATTTTGTCTCACATTCACACATAATCAGACTTACCACTAGTACAAGGATCCTGAGTTCAGGCCAGTGAGTCTCTGGCTCCACCTGCTGGGCCAGACTGTCTTTCCCATCATCTTTGTCTCCCATGATCCACTGGACAAACCCTCCATACATGCTTCTGCAAGCACTGCCTGAGCCTTGACGAGCAATCCCAGACAACTCTCCTTCCACACCAAACACTTCAGCAAGACTATAAACTGCAGCCAAGCAATTAAGATAAAACGAGAAATATGAACATGTATCCAACACAAGGAGAATGGCGGAGGAAATACAGATCTTTACAGTTTTGTATTATAACATTTCTCCACCTAATCAAAGTAACACCAACACACTAAAATCCTATTTCAGAGCTGATCAACATAGACAACATGATATAAGCTGAACTTTTCTTACTGATAGTCAACAAAATGAACAGATCTTTAGACATAAACTATTACACAGCTTACAGACATGCGCACAAACACCCTCTCACCTAGACAAGCGAATCCAGCTGCTGATGAGGCAAGTCCAGCAGCAGTGGGAAAGTTGTTAACAGAGCAAATGTGGACTTTATGAGACAAACCAGCCAAATCTGCAGAATCAGGGTCTCCAACATTACGTCTCTTTCTTGCTAATCGACGAACTAGAGAAATAGATTAAATAAAGATATTTCTGTCCCATGTATGATTTTAAGGAGCAAAAATAAAACTAATATGACTCACTTTCTCTCAGACAGGATTGGAGTCTTGGATGGGTTATGTCCTCCTCTTTGCCATTGAGCCATAACCGATCCTCCAGAAATGCTCTGCTGGTTGCAGCTGTTGTAGTAGTTTTCAACTTAAAAAAAAAAAAAAAAGGAAAGACAGAGAGAGAGAGAGAGAGAGCGAGAGAGAAAGTGCAAGCCAGACCTGTATGAAACTGTACTTATTTCATTACTAGTATAATGTCAGATTTGGTACATTGTATGCTTCGAGACTGGCCATTTAAAGTGACCTTACTTGCCCTTCTAAGTTTATCAGGTCTTCAAATGGCAAAAAAACACTATAATTGTTGCACATTATTTTTTTAACAGGAGCAAACAACACTGAAGGAAGCTCAACCTTTACTTCAATACCTGGTCTTGGTGCAATGTGACGCTCAGGGATGAGTTAATGGGTAGAATTAATTCTTCATTTCTCTTTCCCCCTGAAAAAAAGGTGTTATAAACAGAGCACAACTGGGTTATTCCATTCATTTAATGGCCAGCATACTATAAGACTCACTATATACATACACGATGACTGGGTTTTCGTTGCCTTAGTACTACCAAAAAGGCTAATGTAAACAGAGTCGACGTGATACTTACAGTATTTAATGACCGCTATATTCACGGGAGCGGTGCATGTAGCTATATATGGCTTGTCCATACTGTCTTCTGGCATACCTCTGTCTGTAGACCGAAGTGCTAACACAACCTTCAAACTATAAAACTCTGCACGGGCAGTTTCAGCGTAGCTAAGTCCACCTTAATGTAGCTAAGTCCACCTTAATGTAGCGTTTCGATGCAGATTCATCCGATTGGCTAGTGGTGGCCATGTGATTATTTGCTCCACCAATCAGAGTAGGACCAGTCTGAACAGCCAATGACAAATCATCTGGCCACCGTCGTGCCAAAGTTGGAAGAGAGGAAGAGGTGGAGAGTACCAACCAACCAACTAAACATGAAATTAAAGTGCGTAATATAATCCTAAACTGTTTCAAGATTTATTGTCAAAAGTAAGAAAAAATACTAGTTACCTGTTTGTCAAATGTTGCAAAACGTAAGAGAATTTTTTTTTGTAAAATTAATGTTCATCCACTGCTATATGCTAGTAGTGTACATCATTGACTGTATATTAAAGGTGTACATACACTATTAATGTAGGAAACTGTGATGATCACAATAACTATCATTATTGTAAGTGGCGACTTAACTAAATAGATTTAAATCAATGAGATATATAACCAAATCTCTCCCAATGCTTTTTATTTTAAAAGTTATAGGATACATTTGGCATTTGTTAACTCTGGTTCCAAAATGAAATTCTAAATGTGAACATTGTTTCAACAAATCATTATCGAAAGATACAGCTAGTCTACTTTTTATAAGAGGATGAGGTTACTGTGTATTAATGCTGTAAAGTTTTCTGTGCAACTCAATGGAACATACAGTAACTTGCATAAAAGCTTACATGTAACCTTTCTTAGAGGGCTGAACAATAATTTGTGTGATGAAGGACAGTTAGAAATGGGTCACTAGAACAGCACTCATTTGAATTTAAGGCTTTTTAATTACCTTTTTTTCGTTGTAAACTTTGAAATGACATGTCAGCAAAATGAATATATCCAAGAGCAACACCCAAAGCTAATGCAATGTTAGCCCTGAAACAAAACAAAAAAAACACCCCAAAACAATGTATTCACAAAACAGTCGAGATAAAATGCAACTGCAGCAGTATGTTTTGCATTTTGTATACCTTCTTATGTTTGAATAACAGAAATGGTAACCATGTTGAAAAATAACTATTGTGAAGGACTAAAGGAGTCAAACAGTGCCATCAGGGCCAGAACACAAGCTGTACAAATTTGTAGCAACTTGTGAAAAGATAGCAAAAAAAAAAAACAACAAAAAAACACTCTTGGACACTGTGTATTCATCTCTCTACCAAAGGCCAAAATATCAAACAAATGTCCTTGTTCTTCCACATTGGTATGTCCATTCCAAAGACACAGAAGCGTGTGTGTTTCTTCACAGGACTTTGATAAGACGAACAAACAAGTCAAAGATCCTTTCAGACTCCCATCGTATCTTCTCCTGAACCCTTGGGTTATTCCAGGCTTTCTGTTCAAAGTTAGTAATCGTCTTCATCATCAGAGTCCATCACTCTCCGTCTGTTGAACTGTCAGCCGGGCACAGGGCATTAGACATGTATTATGAATGATTAACTGAAATGATTAACTGAAATGATTAACTCAAAAGAAACTTACTGTGACAGTGGTCTTTTTCTCCGTTTGCTGACTGACTTTTTCTAGGATCTCAATCAGGCCTG
>JBBBVU010000001.1:20192421-20206219 GCA_037177055.1 Atherinosoma microstoma | reverse complement strand
TCAAAAGAAACTTACTGTGACAGTGGTCTTTTTCTCCGTTTGCTGACTGACTTTTTCTAGGATCTCAATCAGGCCTGATTCTGAAATCTGACAAAAGAGAAAACTGATCATTGCTGATATTTGGAAGAATCCTAATAACATAAATCTCTTCAACCTATCAGTGTTTTTTATTTTTTATTTTCCCTTTACCTTTCCTCCTAATTTTCCAAACCGAGCCATTTGTATAAGATAGTTTTCAACTGCATTTGCCTTCTCTGGCTTAACCAATGCAAGATTGCTCACTGAAAAGAAAAATGAGAGAAAATAATTGGTTTCCAAAGTGAAAGATGAGTGAAATATAACATATTTGTATGGTATGAATCTGAGAGCACACTTACATCTTGCACGGGCCGACTGGTCTAGAACTTGAGCCAGTATCGAGTTCCTCATTTCCGTTTCTCTGTGAATAGAGATCAACATTATAACTACAGTTGTTCAACAGAGACTGGCAAAAAAAAAACAGATTAGATTTTTATTTAGGTATATAATCCATCAGAATGTATGTCAGTACTGAATACAGTTAAATTCAATCTTTACACTTGATTTTTTAAATAAGAATTAGTGATCTAACCTTTGTTTGGACTCTTCTCCTTGCTGATTATTTGAGGTATCCTAAAAGAACACAAATGGCAGTAAAGTCACATATTTCATTCAACTAACTGAAGGATGTAATATTGATATGGGTTATATTAGCTAATTATCCAACAGGTTTGGTAATAGCAAAATCTTGCAAATAAGTAAGAACATTCCAATAACTAAGCTAGTCTATACTCTTGATTAAAGCTCATTGGACAATTTCCTGAAACGTAAACTTCCCTTATTCAACTCTGTCAATTATATTTCAAACTATTAAGTAATTTCTGGATGATCCTCCCATCTACTGTATGCTGGGCTGTATTGTCTGTGGATATGGACGGGTCTTATTTGTACTATTTCCAACACAGTAGCAGCCTGAGGAACCCTGAGCATTAAAAGTGAACCAAAACTGATATTTCTTAATATGATTATTAATGTGTTAGGATTTGTCACATTGAATGATATCTGGTCTTTGTGAGGGATTAACCAAAAAAGAATGTCCTCAGGCTACGTAATATTTTTGTTTTGTCATACTGCATGTATAAATGAGGTCACTGTACCTTTAAAAAAAAAAAATCTGACTTGCCAGCTCTCGGCATCTAATCATGACTTTGATTCAGTAACTGAAATATAACGCAGATGCTGCTCAGTTACCATTGTATGAAATGTCTTAACTATTCTTTTGGTGATAAATAACAACAGATAATTAAGACAAATCTTATCCCATCAGTCCATTGTGTAGTTTTCATTTATCTGGCTTCTAAGCAGATGAGAGCTAATATGACACCCCGCTGTCAGAGGGGTGTGCGCTGAGCTGAACACAAAGCTAGCGATGAGGTACTGCTTGCTGTCATTCTATCCTCTTTTTTTAAAAAAAATATTATAATCATTAGCTTTCACTTAAACGGTGCATGGATCTTACGAGTGACTGGTGTAGTTTATCCTTTTAATGACAGACAAATGAATGTATTTTTTGATGTGTGGATTAGGTACACTAGCTAACTGCATACTGACTTAAGTGTCGCCTTATAAGGGGGCCGCAGACACGCTTCCCAACTCATGTTTAGTCCTTACCGCATGCTTTGCCTGCAGCTCCGCCATTCTTTGCCGCCTTATCGCCTCTAATTCGTCGTCTGCCATAGTTTATTACCTTAATATAAACCTTAAAGTCTAAACTGGGGCAGAATACCGTACTAAAATGCACACTACAGTCCTAGCAGGGGTAGGCCCTACGAAGCTCAGGGGAGTGTAATCAACAGCGGAGAGAAAAAAGAAAAAAAGATCCAACACGCAGGGTAGAGTAATCAAACACCGACTTAGGATCGTTAAAAAGAGAAGCCTCTTTATTTTCTACATAGACCGAGTGTATGCAAAAATAGCAAGATTATTATTTAGATGACACTTTTAATAGTTTTGATTAAATTGAAAAAATGGAAGAACATACAAACATACTTTTATGTATTCGACATTTAGAAGATCTTGTCCGTTTACATCTTAAAATGCAGTAAATATTGAAAATGTTTTGAATATAGAATAAAGAATATATGAATAGCAAAAAAAGTGGTTTAACTGTAACACAATATGTGGACCATACAAATGTCTGACAGCCCAACTGCTGCTGATAGCTGTATAAAAATATTTTGTTCATGTTCTGCTGCAATGTAACATTCAACCATGAACTTCAATAAATATTATTGAAGACTCCTGGCTTTGAATAAAATGGATTTAATCAGTAACATCGCAGTCAGCTACAGTGTTCAAAACAAGCTTGTATGTTAAGGTATCAAGAATAAAAAGAAGAATAAGAAGAATACAATAATAAAACAAGTAAAGCCAACAACTGACAGAACCCACATGAGTGTGTAATGAATACTTTATGCACAATACATTTTCAGAATGATACTTAAATGATATAATTTAAATCACCTTTGGAGTATCATATTGCTAATTTCACTTGAGTAAAATATCCAAATATTATTCTTTTTACTCCACTGGGTGCTGTCATGAATAACTTTGGTGAACTTCTGCAGATTTAAAAAAAAAAATGCAAGATAGCTATTGGATGACAGAAACTCCTCACACTTGGTATTCAGCTCCCTCTGTATGTACTGTAAGAGAAACGACTCAGGAGCAGTGGAATATGGTACTTTTGACCTGGATCATTTATAGTGAAGACAATCTGCAACAAAACAGCAAAAAGACAGAAATCAGCCACTACAGGACAGAGCTGAGAATGAAAGCTGTGAATTGTGAGCCTTTCCTCACCTCAACATAGGGGTAAAAGGACGTCTCTCCCAAACTTGCCCAGTACTGAGCAGTCTCAAAATGCATTTTGTACACACCAGATGTAAAGAGTTGTGGTGTGATAAGTCCTGGGCATCGCCCATCATTGTTTGTGGTCCTGGTGGGAAAAAAGAAGTTTGACAATATATGAATGAAAACATAGATTTTACAGAACTAGTTTAAATTCTTAAATGGTGATGCATTTTTAAGGTTATTACCCAGTGGTTATCAAATGCCAGACACTACTGGAGAGGTCTTGTCGATAAAGTTTGAGGGAAACGTTGGACCCTGGAACACCCATTGCAGTGTTCAGCACATGGGTGGTCAGGGGACTATATGACATTGTTGTGATCTACAGAACAAGGAAACAGCACTCATGATTGATCAGCTTTAGTTTGGAGTAACCGAATTTGACGGTAACTTTGAATTTCAAAGCTTACAGAATCAGGAATAAAAGGTTTGTCAACTGAGGGGACATCCCTCCCTCAAAAAGGGATAAATTTGAAAATAATGGAGTATTTAGGAGGGCACTTTTGATTTAAAAAAAAAAAAAGCTGATTTCTTCTTTATGCAGATTTATAATGTTGTCTGGCAGCCAGCTCTAATTTAATATGTAAACTCTTTAGAAAGTTGATCGACAAAATAAGAAATCTGACTTAATTGAAAAATTATATTACAAGTAAATATAAACCCTGGGTACAAGAGTTTATGTTCTCAAATGAAAGCAGTTATTGAATGTGTTATTCCAGAGATTAGAATGTTGTTATTGTCACATGAGCCAGAACTCATCATATAGTCTATATGCAAAATTATAATTAAAAAGAACATTTAGAAATAATTTAGGCTGATTTAATAAAAGAAGAAAATCTTTTTTTTATCCCACATATCTTAAAAGCTTTCCACTTACCTTATTGTTAGACAAAATATGCCCCTTCAGTTGCTGCAGCCTGAATGCACTCATTTTCACTGGTGGATACACTTGAAAATAGGTCAGCAGCTTTACCAAGAAATGTGATTTTCTGGTTTGTTCAACAAAATTAAATTTTACTCACATTACCCGTGTGAAGCTCTGCACAATGTCCTATTCAGTATTACTTGCAGTGCACATGTGCTTATCTTTTCTGTCAACAGTAAGCCAGTTGTGCAAGAGCTGCTTTTGTCACTTTGCTTTCAGCACTTTGAACTTATTGTACATGGGTGACCAGAGTAGGTTGCACTGGTGCTGGGCTTTATAGTAATCAGCTGAATCAATGGAATTAAAGATAACAAGGTCATTTTTATTTAAAATGGTCCTCTTTTACTTAGCACCTGGTAACATACAGTAAGGGTCCAACAGAAAATAGCCTTAGTGGGTAAAGTGGCATGTCTGCCCCTTAAAGCATGTGAATTAAATCTTCAATGTGCAAATTAAATCTTCAATGTGCAAATTAAATCTTCAATGTTTAAGCTGGTTTTCTTTGCATTTACACACTACTGAATAAAAAAGTAAACTTGATCTTAAGTTGTTGGAGGCTACTTTTCCCCGTGTGGACTCATTAGCTCAGATGATTTGTCCCATTAGTAATGATTTATCTCTCTCGGATGTAGCTGGCTCTCCAGAGAGACAGCTTCTGGTGGAGAAGCTGCAGGTGCGGGATCACTACTTTATTTAGTCTTGCATAACACAAGTCTGATTTTGTATCAGAATAATGAATCAGCAGGATGATGTAAGCTGCTGAAAACAATGATGGGTAAGATTACACCAATTTTTTTAACAACTGTCTTTAAGTTCCTTACCTATCGCTGGTCAATACAGCAACCATGTTTCTGTTCACAGAGGTTTAGATTAATGGTTGGGGAAATAATTTTAGGTGGCAAATGCTTCAATCTGAAACTGATGTTGTTGACCAATTTATCTTGTACGGATTCACATTGATCAAATACATCAATAGACACACTGCATTATTGTTACTTAGCACATTCTCATGAAGTTCACAAAGACTTTCACTAAAACCATCTATCTGAGAGCTCAGAAAAATAGCTGTTTTGGGGTATAAATATGTTCACATGCCTCAACTCGAAGCTAGGAAATATAATTCCACCAGTCTTTCTCATTTTTATTTAGATTATATAGTCCCAATAAGTGTATAATTTCTAAACTCAAGCTATAACTTGTGTTTTCAACAGCTTCCTTCCTGTCTTGGCCTCTTAGAATAAAACACACCACAACATGCTGCATTTATACTCAATATGAAAATACTTTTACTACAGAGACAATGAGTATTTTCACTTGGCTTATTGTAACAATGCAAACAGAAACATGTAACACCATAGGAATTAAATAATAGCATCATTATTTTCTTTTAGAAAATGAACACGAGCAGTCCTAGAGCAAGATTAAAATTAGACAACTAAACAATTACAGTAAAGTTTACAATAATACACAATATTACACACTGACCTGGACCTCTGCACATTATACAGTTCCAAAAACATAGAGGAAGAGAGTTGTGGCATTTCTCAAGTACACTCACTTTATCTTTGACAGGTGGAACAGGTATAACTGGCCATTCATACTTATTCTTAAAAACAGAAAACAGTTTCCTCTCCTGAATTATTTCACAAAAACTCTGAACTCTCAGAGAAATACAAAAAAAAAAAGACAAGGAAAAAAAATTTGAGAGTGTGCAGTTTTCAAAGTACAAGTGGATTCTTATTTATTCCAGGTATAGCAATACATTGAAAATAAATAACATTCAAAGTTCCCATGAAATAAAGATCAATGCTTCAGGGCTTTTATATATGTCTTGCACTATATGTCCAAATGCTTCTCAGAATCTGTCCCAGCAAGAAAAAAAAGTCACCTTTTAGACTTTGTGATGGTAATATAGATTTTTGTCACTAGGTGTATAGCCTATGTTTATAGCTTATCTAACATTTAGGGCGCATGTTAGTCTTGGGCCAAAAGAAACAATTAATGAAGAATTTCAGTAAAGGTGATTTGAAACTGTAGGTCTGCTCAGGGCAGTGGGCTGACCAATTGGAGAAGACTTGAGTTTTCAGCTCCTCCAGCATATGTTTTTACAAGACACATGTTAAAAGGCAGAAGAAAATTGCCCTCCACAAGCCACAAGGACTTTAAGTTACAGTTCACACAGTTTATATACCTGTCCTCACTCTCAGCTCATCACAAACTAAAGCTTGGTCAGGAGCCCTCTGCATTTTGTTTTTAATGCTGAAGATACCCTCACAACCTCATTTTAGTCATGCAGGGTTCCCTAGAGTGGTAATCTAACAATTGTGGGTGCGTTGCCATGGTAATGTAGAACATGTTGGTGAAAGTTGTTACAGTCAAATATATTTTATTGTGTGTTTAAACACCTAATCATGATTATTTTCTATCCTTAAGTATATGCAATGCCTAAACTAACCAAGCACCTTTAGTACCTAACCATAATCAAGTACTTTTAATGTTTAACCAGGTACAAATGCCTAAGAAAGCAGTGGATTACAGAAGCAGAATGAAGGAAGGAAAAATAATGAAGGAAGGAAAAATAAAGACATTAAAAAACTTGGGTGAATCACTGTTGCATTTTTTGGGGATCACATGTATATCTTTGTCTCCTTTCAAACTCCTTACCTTGTCTGTATTAGTTGATCATAACTCAACACAATGAAACACATTGTGTGGTCCTGTCATTGTTTACTAGGTATAGCCTGTGCATCACTTACTGCAGCCAAGGGATCACTGGCAATATGCAGCCAAAGGGTTGTTACCTGTGTATGAGAAGCTGATGAAGGCTCTTGACCAAGCAGCAGTATGTAAAGCATCAGAAACACTTTAATCATGTGTATAATTTGATGCTTAAAATTATTTTTCTACTATCCGTGAAAAAAACTTAAATCTGAATAAAATAATTAAAATATTATAAAATATTAGATTAGTTAACTGTACAGTCGTGCTTCATCTGCAGCATTTTGATGACATTTTGGAGTATTGCTGTTCAAGCAAATCTTATTCAATAAAACAGAATTAGCTTCAAGTCAGGAGGTTAAATTTATCCCTTTGTCTCCAGCTGTTCTTTATAATCATGCTTTAGATAGACTCTCAATCTCCCTCTTATTCTCTTAGGACAAACTAAGAAAATCTTGTCAATCAGATGTGTACATACAGTATATGCACTTGGTTTAAAAGTAAGCTGCATCAGTGTTTCTGGGTCATATAAGAGACATAAACTAGAAGTGAGAGTTTATGTTTGTGCAGAGAGGGGTGGGGGTTGTATATGCGCACTGTGTGGGTGTGAGTGTGAAGAATATGATCAAGTGTATTTTTGAACTTAGATGTTTTATACTTGAGTGTGTGAAGGTTTGTGGATTTGTTTATTTTTTCATATATATATTCAAAAAAAATATTATTATGAAAAGCACTTTGCCCTGCTTTTGTATGAAAAGTGCTTTATGAATAAAATTTGATTTGATTTGATAAAACAAGTTGATATGACACAATTGAATGTTCAATGTCATCTGATATGCCCAGCCTACATTGATCCTCTGGTGTGGGTTGCAGGTTTATGTTCTCTTCCTCCATGTTTGGCAATCAATCCAAATTTTTTACATTTTCTCATATTTCTCCCTCATATTTCCTCTTCAGGGTCAGAGCTGTGGTTGCTCATCTGTGACAGAGAGATAGACAGACGGTTAGACAGGGTAATGAGAGGAAAACAAAGAAGAGATTCATTAATGGCCTGGGCAGGATGACTCAGTGAAATTTCATTCTGATAACGTGACATCACAGCAACAGTCTTGTCACATGTATATGCACCTCACAACATGGCTGTCTGCATGTGACTACATGTGACATTTTTTCCAGCCAAAGCAATGCTGTCTGAAAATAACTTAGAAATAATAAGGGGAAAACTGGGTCAACCTAAGTATAAATATCATACAAAAGAAGTGTTTCAATCATGAAAAATTGAGCACACTGATGTTTTCTGTTTTTTTTTCCTTTTCTTTTATTTCAAATTACATGAAAAAAAGGGCATGCATCGTTATTAAGGTGCATGTACCGTGTGGTGCTCATCGCTGCACAACCTTAGGTCAGCGCTCTCCCTGTGGATCCGATGACGTGAACTGGGTGGAGAGAGGGAGGAGAGGGAATGTTCTGGGCTGCTGGTGGACACAGCATACGGTGAGCCAAATGGACTGTCCTCTCTCAGGGGAGATCCTAGGACACAGGCAGGAACAAATGCACTCATAAAATTAAGAGGCTATGGTCCTCTTTGGGTGTCAACATGAAGAAATTGCATGTTTGCCCTGAGTTAAAAGCATTCTGCTAGCTTTGTATTGAATGTCAGGCAGAACACAAGAGTGAAAGAGACAGGATGAAGGACAGATGTGCAGATAGCGATAGGGAGGTGAAAGACAGCATGGATAGAGGGACAGGGGAATCAAGTGGATCCGAAGATAAATTAATATGAAAATGAGAGCTATCAATCGCCCAAGGTCATTCAGCGTAGATGGGAAAACACACACACAGCACACATATTTTACATAAGTGCTTATGCACAGCAGCTACTGCAGTGGGACGACACACATTTGCCTTTTAGCACACTGCCTATATGTACATTGAGCTGATTGTTATGATAATGATTTCAAGGTTATAGTAGTGTTTATAGTCAAGCATATTTTAGTGTAGCAGCAAATGAGGGTTTGGATCTCAGAGGAGGGTGGACTGCACCATCTGAGCAGTGTTAACCGTGCTTCAGTTTATTATCAGTTTAATTAAGGCTGCAGTTAAAACTCTTTCCTCCAGCAGGATAATAAAGCTTTGTCCTGTTCATTTCCTGAGCTTCTGCCAGTGTAATCAAATACAAAATGTCCACATGAGGGCAGCAACATCACTTACATCAACATTAAACAGATCTGCGATCATCCCTTCTGTATGTGCTTTGTAAAGCCTCACCACACGGTTACTAGAACCACACTGTTTTTTGTTTTTTAATGCTTCATAGTTTTCTCAAGATCTTAAATCAACACACCGCTGTTCTAGCTAACATTACCCTGGATTCAACTAGTTTTTAATTCTGACCAAGGGAAAATAATTGCATTTGTAAGATAAAACACGAGTGGCTCCATTCATGGAGCACATTCTCTTTGCCCTGTTTCCCTGCAGCACAGGGGTGGAATAATTTTGATTGGGGTTGTGATTGGAAAAGCTAATCAGGAAGAAATCTGAAAGTGGTGTAATTCTGCCTAAAAAGGATTTTGGTTCATGGATAGATTATCTATTATTTGATCTGCTTTCACCGTCTTTCTGAATGACTGTCTCACCTTTGTGATCATTCCTCTGCGTGTCCATCCTGTCAAGACTGTCAAGCAACCCATCGATCTGTGTCTTTATCAGAGTCAGCTCCTTTTTAATCACCTGCAACTCCTCCATTCCCACTGCAGTGATAGAAAGAGAGAGAATGTAAGAGACATGGGAAATTACAGAACCTGAAAATAACTTTCAATAGAGTTTTAAATGTAGCCAGTTAAACACGCTGGAAAGGCAAGGCAAGTTTATTTGTATAGCACATTTCATGTAAAGTGAAATACAAATATCCACTCTTCAGTCAGCAAAGACAATTTCATTTAGCAGGAGACTTGAACATTTTGAGGGAAAACACACATGTACTGTCTTTATATGAGCAGCCATTTGTAACCTGGTAACAGGAGAAAGAACTTGTTTTTGTCTCTGTCTCTGTCTGTCTGTCAGCAGCATAACTCAGAAAGTTATGGACAAATTTTTAAATACATTTTCAGGAAATCTCACAAATTGAACAAGGAAGAAGTGATTCGATTTTAGCGTGATCCAAATCACTGCCTGATCCAGAAATTTTTTAAGCCCACAATCAATAGCAAATAAATCCCTTAAAACATTACATGGCTTGGCAAAGGTCTGCGCTCTCTGAGTGCTTCTAGTTCTGTCTGACAAAATCATTTGTAATAAGTTTTTCTTAATCTGAACAAAACTCTATGTGTGAAATTGACAGGTGGTTCCTGCACCACTATTGTTTGATAGGGTCAGGACTCTGGCCAAAATCCCTCACAACTCACCATTTAGTAGAGTACATGGATTTTTTCCATTTTGCAGCATTTGTTGAATGTATACACTAATCTGGGCAAACACCAGAAATAGCCTCTCTGCCATTGCTGAGGTGGCATGAGAATCGGACTATTTTCTTAACAATGTCAAGGAAATCTGGAAGGACTTGCGCTTGGCTGTTAGAAACAGCAGTGGAAAACTTTAATTGTGGTGGGAAAAAAAGTGGATTTGAAGAATACAGAGCTTTACTCTATGAAGATTGCTGCTGTCTGTCTGTCAGTCTCTTTGTCTGACACTGAGGGCGGCAGTGGTTGACACTGTTTTTCTGCTGATGGCAGTGTGTTTGCATCGGGATGGAACACTGGACATACCGAGAGCAGAGGAGGAATGACACTGGATTTGAGTGGCATGCGATACCACTGATTTTCTTTCCAATCCAATCCAAATTCAAGCCAGAACTGGCAATATCGATCTGATACTTTGTACAAAAACTTAATGTATTTGGAAAATCACTTTCAAAGCAGCCTTCCTCCATCCCGCTCTGGTCACAATCAGACATTATTTAGATGCAACGACTTCTTCTTGTTTTCTTTACAGTTGATACGCAACGATTTGGTTCATTGCTGAACTAAAATAACAGATATGACAACTGAGTGGTTCATTGTGTGATATATCAGATGGGTCAATCTGCAGCCATCCTCTAAATGTAAGGTTTGAAAACTATCAGAATCTTGATAAATAAAGAGGACAAAGTGGTTTTTGGTGGATTTTGTTCACCCAATGACAAGGCACATACCCAAAATCAACTTCTCTTGCCAAGATAATGCCAAATTCAGATTTTTAAAGTGGCAGAAGAAATAACTTTCTGTCTGGACAACCGATGATAAAAATTCTAAATGTAAGGCTTGACCGCTGTCAGAAACTTCATAAATAAGGACTATAAATGGTTTTTGGTGGATTCGATTTAACCTTGTGACAAAGCACCTATACATAGCAATATCTTTCTTGTTTTTGCATTAATGCATTAAACAAATTAACTCGTAACTGTATTCCAGCTAGTAATACATTTTATATTTAACCCAAATTACTGAAATATCAGTATTTTAACATGAAAATCGATTCCAGTACATAAATAGATCTGAGGTATTGATATTTCAGCATCAATCTGCACATCACTACAGAATTTTATTCCTACCAACAAAAACATGGTAAATTTTTGTGAACAGTTATCAGTCTGACACTAAATTGTAAGTATTCATGTTGACGTCCAGCTTAACGTGAAACAACGGGAAAGGGGTTTGTTATGCTCGTTAATGCTAACGGACTTAGAGACAAGGGGCTGTGGTGTTGCAGAGAATGACTAATTTGGGAGATTCTGTGAAGTTAAACATTTTTTGCTCCTATCAGGGCAATGTTGTGACCAGAAAATAAAAATCTTTTAGGCACAGATCAGGTACACGGTGTCCAGCTGCTGAAATTAGTTATAGCAAAACTATGCCAAATATCTGACAAAATAGAAAATTAACAGCCTTTGAAAAACTTTGAAACTAATTCCAACCAACTTCTGACAACTTAAAACGGATCACATTTTATATTCCAAGGTGATATATCAAAATCCAGATATACATGCTGCTGTCCATGTCGGCAGATACGAGGCATTTAGGACTCGCCACCTCAGTAATAGCGGTTCCACAAGATGGCACAGCACACAAAATGGCCGCCAGATTTGTTTCTAAGAAAGATTTTATATAATGTATTAGGTATACTTAAAATTTCTAATTCACTGTTAAAATCGGTTAAATATTGATAAACTAACGCTGTTTCCATGGTGGCCTCACCTGTGTTTGCCCATATCTCCATGTCATTTATCCGCCAGTGACTTCAGCTAAGTTCCCACAAAGCTCCTTCAGCACAAGACCTTCACTGGCGGTGTAAAGTTCTTGGAAGGAGCTCTACCGTGGGTCATTACTGCCCACAGCCATCAGACTCTATAATAGCTCTATGATAAAATCCACACACTTTTGAAGTTTGTCAATGTCATTATTTTGCAGTAACCTTTGATCTCCTTCATGTGCAATAAATTATTTTAGTTCAAAACATTATTCATTCTCAATAGTCTAAATAATCTATAATCTAATAATCTATAACAAGAAGGGCTTGTGCTCCATCCAAGACCTCCATAACCATTTTGACACACAATGCTCCACTTTTTACATCTGTCTTAAGTTAAGATCTGCTTTAAAGGCCAGTGGGGTTCCATGGTAAATACCTCTAATGCTTCATCCACTTGTGTGGCAGTAAAATAGATTTGAGCTGTTTGGTCTTCATGCTTACTGCTTTATTCTACAGCATGCATTCAGGCCTGTGGCATTGGACATGATATGGTGAAAAATGATTTCTTTGGACCCAGCTCTCTGCTGAGATTGAGTCATGGAATATTATACTTTTGTCTTCTGGAAATCCAAATCATCAACAAACACATTACAATTTTATTCACAGAAGAAACTTGCCTCCAAGGATGCTTTATGTAATGAAAGTGATCTGTGAACCTACAGTATATGCTCCTTTTGCTGTATGATGTTTGCAGGTCCTTACTTTCAAATGTTCTGATTTTGAGGAACAAAACCAGTTTAACTCAATGCAAATTAATTAAACTCAACTCAATTATATAGCACTTTTCAAACACAAGTGTAATTCAAAGTGTTTTGCAAGCGAAAACAAAATTTAGATAATGATTATTTGATGGAGTTTCATTTAAAAAAAGAAGAAAAGAAGTAATAAGACAAATGAAATTAAATAACATAAAATAAAACCCATAATGTGAGGAATTAACCTTGCAATAAAAGTAAACAAAAGACAAACAAATACAAAAACAAACAAGTAGCTCATATCCATGGATTGATCAACCTCTCAGATGTTTGAAATTAGCCCCACATCACTCATTCTGAATAACCTGTCCGCAACAGAGTTGATACTGAGAAAATGGTGAGTAATTTAGAACTGTGAAAAAAAGCTTTTTGTAGCTTAAATTTTTTTTATGAGGAGGTGGGCCTGGATCTAAGGCATCAGGAGTGGATGAGTGTTTGTGGATGGGGCATTTTTAAAAATTATGTATTCAAGTAATGAGGAGTACAGGAAGCACAGGTGCATCTAACAAGGATGTCTTTTGTCAAGTGGTGTGATGCAATCAATTCTCTTGATACATTTTACTTCACACAAACCCATTAAAAAAATAAAAATAAATATTGTTTAAGGTTTACTATGTTAACATGATACATAATAAGTTAACATGATACTAAGCCATAAAGGAATATTGTAGTTATTGGAGAAATAAAATATTTTCTAAGATAAAGACCAACAAACTCTATTTTGTAATTTGTGCTCTTTTAGTTGTAATATACTTAACAAAAAATCAATGTCAAGTCTAATAGAATATTTTTTCTGCATCACAAACTGAATGTATGTTGGTTCCTGTGTGCAGGAAAAGCAACTTTCACAACTGTGACTACATTGCCTTGTTCTGTCACATTACTAGGAAATGACTCAACAGGTTTACATGATGAAAACTGACATCAGTCAGAGAGAATATTGTTTTGAAAAAAGGGTAGTATTTTAATCAGTAGTAATAGTTTAATAAATATAACCTCTTCCAGGACAGGTTCAGTGTGCGGCATGAGTTACCACTGGCAGCCCGGCTGAAAGTAAGTTACCCCTGTGATTCTGAAAACTTTGGCTGTATCAATCATCATCTGTCTCTGGGCAACAAAGTGGCCTTCTAAATTGTTAAAATTGAAAAAAAGAAGAAAAAGACAAAGGAAATAATAAAATAAAATT
>JBBBVU010000001.1:20172853-20186675 GCA_037177055.1 Atherinosoma microstoma | reverse complement strand
TTCAGCTTCATTAGACCAGGTTTTAATAGTCTGTGTGATGACTGCTTGCTGCTGAACGATGGGCTTGTAGGTGGATGGGAGAAGAACCAGATTATGGTCTGATCTTCCTAAAGGAGGTGGGCTGAGGAGCTGTATGCATTCTAAACATTTGCATAAAATAAGTCCAACATCTTATTTTCTCTGGTGGAGCAATTTTGGATGTTTATATGCAGATTTCAATGGTCAAATATTTCAGGAATCTTTGCTAGACATTCCTGAATATCTATAAAAGGAATATCAATTCACATGTTGAAGCATTCACAATCTAAATCTAAATCCACCTTAATACAGATAAATATTTAGTGTTATTATTAGAAGACAATTCTTATTGTCTCCATAAATGACAATACTGCTTGCAGTAAGTCTTCAACTGTCTTTTAATGGAAATGTATATTTTACAGGTTTGTGAGTGTGACTAGTAAGCTTCTGTCTGCTGAGTAGTAACAGGCAACATTATAAACAAAACCAGAATGACTGAAAGCTGTGAGGCAGACAGCAGGGAAGAGTGGAGACTACAGACTGCCAGGGTGAAGAATCCTTTTTAGCTTTTTCTTTTAGCCTCCTGTGACAAATAGACAAGTAATAAGGTGTGTGAGCTGCCATGCTTAGCTTTCTGACAGTACCTGTCATAGTAGTCCTCCTGATAGCTGTCGTAGTCCAAGTCAAAGTCAGATCTGCAGGAGAGGTGGAAAAAGAGTCAGAGGAGAAGGCTCCTAAAATATTTGCAAAACTTCATTTAGTACTTTTACTTGAACTGTCATACATTTCACTTAAAAAGTACAGTATGTGTAGTTCGTAGTTAATGTGTGTGAATCTGAATGGTTATTTATAACACAGTTGTATGTATAACCACTTCATCTGGAAAGAATACTGTGCGCCCCCGAGCTCCAGCCAGATAGAAAAAAATATTGGAATCGTTCTGTTGCAGCATCCAGGTGGAAAATCCATAGAAATTGGATCGTGCTCAAACTGTACCACCCACTGAACACCTCGATGAGTGAGCTTGGTGGGGTAAGCTTTGAGGCATGTGTGTGAGCAAGCAAGAAAGAACAGATGCAGGTGAGGGTTGTGACAGTGAACATATATGGGCAGGTAGTTGGTGCATACCTGCAGAACAGTCTAGAGGAAATGGAGGAGAGAAAGGTGACACTAAGCCACGGCAAAATCACATTCTGGTGTGTCAGACCTCAGCATTCCTCCCTAATCCCTGCAATGAGTCGCTAATAATCCCTCCGTTTGCCTCACCCTCATTCTGTCTCTTTGTCTGTGTCCCTGACTCACTCCTGCCTGCCTGTCTCTCATCCTACCATTTATGTTACGTTTTCTCTTTGTTAAACTGACCTCACTCTCAGCATTAATTTCTAAATCTGTTCTAAAGTTAATTCTGTTCATGCCAAATTAGTTTATCATTATATTTTGAAGCATGCACAGCACAGAGTACATGATGAAAATTAAAAGTTAGGTTGATCATCTTTCTACCATGTACACTGCCATTTTTATGTTGATGACACTTACAAACAGATAAAACCCACAGATGTTGCGATTTTCACAGCTTGTCTTTCTGACATTGTGACATTAACTGATGATTCACAACTTCACTGATAACTACTGAAAGGTCATTCTGTTTTGTCAAATTTTCTGATCTTGCCAGTTTTTAGAATATTAGCCAGTCTTTTTGGAGTCTAAAAGTAATATTTGATTCTAACCTCAGTTTTAATGCTCAAGTCAAACATGTTGTTCAGTCTTGTTTTTTCAGCTTAAGACAACCTCAAGAATCAGGTAAATTCTATCAACTGCACGCAGTCCATTCTCACTGAGTCCTGTAATTGATTTTATTATCAAAATACTGCAGCTAGCATTGCTAGGGCAAAATAGCACAAGCGCATCACTTCTGTGCTTACCTTCTTGCAATGGCTTCTGCTTAGATTTCATACTGATTGTATTTGTACAACTGGCTGAATTCTCTGGACAGGCTTTGTCTAGAAGTTACTTAACAGATTTTCTGTGACTGTGTCACGAGTTGACACAGTCTTACAATAGAACTTTTACAGACTTTTACACTTTGGCGCCCCATAACAAAGGCTAATTAGGCATCTGTCTTGCATCCTTTTACTTCCCTGAGGTCTGTCTAGCTAGTCTGATGTTAACATACACTTCCAACCTTTAAACATGTGCTTCTGACTAATTTTGATAGTACACCAACATTCAGTATGCACATCACTAGAGTCAGAGTCTTTTGTAAATATAGAGGTGTTTTTATATCTTATAGGCTATCTTTTATATATGTATATCTTATCTTTACTTATCTATGTGTGCCTGTGATATTTCTATTTTCTTATGTTATGCTTAAGCCAAGAGACTCACTTACTTGTGCTTGCATAATGATAACATTGCATGGCTGAGAAACCACATATTGAAACTTTTTTTCCAGCTTAGAGCATCACATTATAGCTGTGCTTTGCTTTACATCACCACATCAAACGTCTGCAATTGGTAAGCAACACATTGATTGTTTTTAATGTGCACTCTGGCTGATATTATTATTTATTATTATTGCAGGAGAGATTCAGAAAAGAGACAGGACGCTAGACGGATATATGGAATTTGCCTTCGTCAGGGGTTGCCAAAATGCAAAAAATCTTTCAAAGTTCAGTATGATCATTTAATTAACTGCACTGAAAACCTTTGGAATCAGTATCAGAAAATAATGTGATTTTATTTTTTCTTAGAATATCTCTAAAACATTTTAAGAATCTAACTCGTTGAGGTTCCCAGCCATCGATTTAGCAATCTGCCAGGAAGTTGGCAATTCGTCTGATTGTCTGCAGCTCTGCACTAAGAAAAAAAGCTTTTGTCAAGTTGAAATATCAGGGGACCAAAATGGACACTAATACATGGTCAGAATCAAACAGAGAAAAATGAAAAAACAAAAAACAAAACAAACCCAAAACAATTTGAACAATCTCTTTGCGTGCGTGCTTATGTTACTCTGAGTGTTGACTTATTTCGGAGTGGACTGTAATCACATCTCCTCCAGCACTTCTCACTTTTTTTTCTGTCTTGTGCCAGCTGGTTTTCAGAGCTCAGAGCTCAGGGAACAGGAAACCTCAAAATAATTCATAATAAGTGCTCATTTCTGAGTGACACACTTGCCAAAAATAGTAGAATTTCAGTTTAATTTCAGTTCAATTATGTTTTCTATTCCAAAGCTCTGTGCGCTGTTTAAGCCCATTTGGTCAAACTACTGGACACATCTTTGTCATGCATTTGAAGATATAAAATTAAGAAATTTTGAAACAATTAGCTTTTTTGCATCCTGCACCAGTTAAGGGTTCATGTATGTATCAAAGGGAGAGATGAGTATAGAGCCAAGCAATTCCTCAGTTTCTCAGCTGAGTTGACCTTTTTCCTTTCCTCAGTGAATTCAAATGAGAGAAAATAACAGCTATTCACCAAAATCCTCACTGAGGGGGAACTAAGCCGCTGCTCACTTTCTTTTTCAGTACTTTTGTTATGGCATTTATTCTTTTTTATGGGGATATTGAGTTTGATGTGTTTAGTGGCAAGACTGTCATCTGTTAAATTACTTGTTTTGAAAAAAAAGAAAGAAAGAAAAGTACAAAATATAGCTGTTATTTATGACTTACTAATGGTTTCTTGTCTGTTTAATGTTATAATTTGAAGTATTGGGAAACATTCCTCATTTAGATGAGAGGTCTGTTTGATTCAACAATATCTGGTGGCTAAGTGGTAAATTGCAGCGTGGGAGAATATACAATGCTTGCAAAATTCAAAATGCTGTCTGTATGCCCCCCACCTCCCCCCCAAAAAACCAAAGCAAATGTTCTGCTTATATTTCTGTAGAATCACATTAGTGTGACAACTGTTTTAATTTGAGACATATCATCTAATTAATTTCATCCTGTTGATTTGTGTTTTTTATACACAAGTTTAGCTGTCATATCAGTCCAGATATTTGATTAACTCAAGCCCTGTGCTAAAAAAAAAGAAGGAATTATCAATGTTACACGCGGGTATGTCCAAACTTGAATAACATCTTACATACATTGATGTTTTGCAATATATTTACAAAACTTTCTGAATAATTTTGGAGTGTGTTGTTCTGTTAAATGTTAAGTGTGTTGTGAATTTTGAAAGGCAGGGCTTTTGCCTGCAGGGTGCAACACAAGGCAGGAACGCCCCTGTACTCAACAATAGTTTTTTATGTTGATTTCATATTAAATTAGTATTGAACATCCACAAATGTGAAATTACTAATATGGGTCTTCATAATAGTAAGGTTTGTGGCAAAGCTGTTACATTGGCTTTCATACATGTGCCTGTTAATATGGCCTCAATGTACATAACTATTACACAGAAACCTAGAAAATAGTACAAGTTGTATTGTGTCTCTTTAAGTCAACATATCTATGAAATAAAGCTTCTTTTACAACCATTATAAAGTAAAGGGCTTTTTTTAAAAGTGACTTCTTGATCAGAATTTTCTCATTTAAAGTGAAAATATCTCAAAGAGTGTGTTCTTCCAACTCTGTATTTACACGTTAGTTTAGAAATTAATGAAATAAAATAAAATGAAAAATGCTTCATTTATGCCAGAGAGAAATTGGAATGAAGTAGTTGTTTTTTTTCTAAAGAAATAATAAAAAAAATTATAATTTAGTTACCTTTCTCAAGCATGCAGGCTGCTGGCAGGAATGACCTCCTGTATCTTTCTGTCTTGCTGTGAATTTGATGAAGCCTCCAATTGAGCACACTACTGTTTTGTTGTGAAGAGGATGTGAAGAATTTTCCATTATTTTCAGCAGCTTGTGCAGCATTTTTTCCCTGAACAATCAGTTCCAGAGTTATCCCTAGCACAAACCAGTCTTCTTGAATAGTTTGTTCATTCTCTTTAAGTGTCTGGTTTGGATGCTGCTACCAGAACAGGTGGCTATAAAACTGACTGCACTTTCTACAACAGATTTATAGAAGATATGCAATATCTTGGTGAAAACATTAAAAGATTTCAGCTTCCTTTTGAAAAAATCTGAGACTGCTCAGTAGGCCTACTTTCTTGTAGATGGCTTCTGTGTTGCATTTCCGGTCTAGTCTGTTGTCCACCTGAACTCTATGGTATTGTGTTCCTCCACCACCTCCACCTCTTCTCCAAGGAAGTAAACAGTGTTAAGCTTATACTATATGCCTTATAGTATCTTGCTTTGCGTGAAATTCAAGTTTGTGAAACTCCACTAAAGTTTCTTATTTTTTTTCATATTCATTTTCTTTTCTCTCTCTGTGTGTACACAAGCAAAAAAGCAAATGCAAATAAAATTCATGTCTTATGAAACTTTATGAAACTTTGATGACATTTGTGAATTTCAGTTTTATCAGATTTAAAAAAAATCTTGGGCTCTGAATGAATTGAAAAATAATATGGCCCTGGTAGTCAAATGTTAAAGAATTATATTAGATTATTTTTCAAAGAAAGTCCATCAGATGAAACGGGATGATTCTAGTCGAAAATTTCCAAGTGCAGTTAATTTCAGAATTTATAAAATCATTTTCTTTGTTTTAGGGAAGAACTAGATCATAAAACTAGATCATAATATTTTAGATGCTCAAGATTCTTCGTGAGAAAACCTTTATCATTATCAATTATTGTTAATTTGGTCATGCAAAAAACATTAATAAAAATACTGTTTATTAGCAAATCAACTCCATTGCAAATTTATGAATAAAATTTACAAATACAAGTTACAAATATTTTATTCTCTCTGTAATTATATTTAGGCCGCTAAGATGTCAGGTACACTAAAAAAGTTATGGAACTGTAAAAAGTAGGTCGATAGGCTGCAAAGCTTTTCTTTAATAAAGGTTTTTTGGCTTGTGTATTGCAACAACATACATTAGTCAAAGTCAAAGTGTAAATTTCAGTTTGTCTAACTGTGATGGCAGGCTGAGCAGCCACACACTACTTCAAATGTCTGGTAACTTTTGTTGGTTTCAGTTAAACTTACAAACACTTTTGTTTGTTTACATATCTCATTTTTCATAATTCACATTTTTATTAACAATTGGCAAGGTGGTTAGCTAATTGGGTGTACACTTTTGGTTAACTTATCTTGTCACCTTGTTTATTTGGTTTGCTTTAAGTTAATACATTTTCTTTTGAGTTACCAGTTCCTGGGATGAGTCTGGCCTGAGGAAAGAATTCCAGCTGCAGATGATCTCCTAATTGGACTCTTCCATGTTTTAGTATGAAAGTGTAGGAAGGGTTTAGGACTTCCATGTTGTTACATTTGTTTTGCTTCTTTTAGAGTTCAGAGTTTGTTATGTTTAAGTTTTATTTCCCCCTCAATAGTTTACTGTTTAGTACAGTATGGATTAGTTTAGTTTTGTTGTACTTTGATTAATATTTTATTTCCCCCTTGTGTGTCAAAATGGTCTGATCAGCCAGTGTATATGTCTCCCTCATGTGTTGTCTGGTCAGTTAGTATCTTAGTTTCTTGAGTATTTATGTTGAAGTTCTTTTCTGTTGACCTCTTTTATGGGCCCAACATTATTTTGGAAAATTGTTTTTTTGTTGTTGTAATAAAATCAAAATTATTTTTTGAAGTTCCCTGTGCCTCTCTGGTTTTTTGGCTCAGTCCCACACACTAACCTAAAATTTCTACTCATATCTACTCATTCATTTAAGTAAAAACATAACATAAAATTTTGTTTTTAGATATCCTTAATTCTATCATGTTAATGTAGATTCTGAGGTTGCAGGCAGGCTCATATTTGAACCAGTAACCTGTTCTAACAACAGCAACAATACCACTACGCAGAACTATCTCAATACAATATGAAATGTCATAATCTGATATTAGTGTACAATCTGCAGGTAAAAATGTAAGTACAGTTTTTCTCATACCTGTCAGATTGTATGTTAATATCATATTTTAGCTTACAAGCAATCAGTAAAGGAGGGAGACGAATAAAAGGTTTGATGGCTTGGACACTGACTTGATTAACTCGATCAAATTAAGCACATTTTCTAAATTTAAAATATCTTTTTTTATCCTTTAGTTGGTGAAAGAAGTAGCCTAATCCTGAATTTGACAAAATGACTACTGATTTTAAATTTGACAAATTTTGCATTACACATTGAATGACTGTCTTGATGTAATACAAACCCCTTTAGTTGAGTTTACCCCCCTAAAACCTTACTTTTTCATGTTCTCCCAACTTTTCTTGTTTTTTAGAGTGTACAGTAATTACATGATGTCAGTTTTTTTTCTCCGTGTGATTTAGTCAAGATAAATCTGCGACAGGTAAGTACAGCCTATTAAACTGCAATTACAAGCGAAGAGAGCAGCCGAGCGCTTCAGCCAGAAGAGAGAGCAGCAGATGGACAACGGGGTCACTAAAGGCTAATTAATTTCTTTTCATAATTTCTCAAGTGCCAAAGCAATCCATTAGACGTGCCTGGCTATAAATCATCTCAGCCTCAGTGTGCCCATATGTGTGTGTTTGTTTTGTGTGCGCTATGGGAAAAGACGAGTTTGATTCTGTGAACAAAGCATCCCAGAAATTTCCTGAAGCACATAAACATTCAACAAGCACAAATGGCTGAAAAATATCAGAAATTCCCAGGTCCTGTATAACAACCTGAAAGGATTGTAAAATGATTAGGATGCTGTTGAACTGGTTGGATTTTGTGACGTTCTTGGTGCCTCACAATTAGGCCTTCCTTCGTGTTGAACTTATGTGCAAACAGAAAATTGTCAATAATTTTTCATTTAGAAAGTTGGACAAGTTAAGTGATTTTGAGGTCAAAGCAATATTCAAAATGAATCATTCAAATGATAACATAATTTCAGTTGTTTCCTGAACAATGGTAGAAACATAATACAGTGAATGCTTAAAACAGACCTATAGGAGGATTTAAGGACAGGTCAGGAAAAGCATCTATGTACCTGTGTACCAGCTATGTGCTACCTGAAAAAGTAGTAAGTAGTAACCTCTTTGGTCACAGTTGGGTCAAATTGAACCCCACAAGAAACAATATAAGTAACAATAGACTCACTATTATGTATCACTGCTTCCAAAACAATTTACAGTATATTAGCATTTGAAATATGAGTGTTTTGAGAAAGAAATCTTTCTGAGTACCTAAAATAATTTAAGATCAAAATGTGACAAAGTGATATTTAATCTAAAAAAACACAGACTATACTGGGACAAAAGAACTCTATGCTCAAAAGATCAATATATTTACGATATAATGAAATACTTTGAAAAAAATTGAATTAGTGGTCTGAATGTTGGACACATCATAAAATGGGATAGTGTTTTCACTTAGATGGACTCAGCAGACCAAAGAAATGGACCAAATATGAAATTAAGTGAAACAATACTGTATCATCAGAGAGGCTCAGGTAGAGCAATGTTACAAACCAAAATACTACCATGGGATTAAAACAGAAACAAACAAGAAATGATGGTAACTCAAAGCACAACAAAACACATGCAAAAGCTACTCTCCTATTGAACCCCTCCCTTTGATACAGTCAAATGTCTAAAACAAAACAAAGGACATGCAATGGATCAGCTAAACAAATACCAAGGGAAACTAAGAGTGGGACAAACGGTGGTTCGTTCTGATGCTGTCCTGAAAAAAGAACTACAACAACATAAAACCCAACTAAATAACATAAGATAAAACTGGCACTATACAAATAAAGCTGAATTGAATTTAAATTAAGTAAAAAATATATCTATAATTTAGAACCTTTTATTGAAGACTCCACAATGGCATGTTGTGTTGAAAAAGCTTCTTATTTATTTACTTATTTGCTTTAGAGATTTTAATATCCTGTATTCAAAGGTTGTTGCATTTCAAACTTCAATATGTTTCTTATGTACACAAGTTTTTCCCCTGTAATTATGGTGCACAAATCTATTTAATATTTATCAAAATGATGGGCTAAGAATATATCTCATTGACCTTTTCTTTTTTTTACATGTGCATGTTAATGTTAACTTAAAAATTGTGCTTTTTTATTCTTTCTTGGATGCAAAGCCAGACGTACAATTGGATCCACAATTTTGTTTCGTCTTGGCAAGAGAAGATATTTCATGTACATGTATCAACCAAGAAGCTGTGTGGTGCAATGTATCCTGCAGCACACGGGGAACACTTTACTCCAACACTGATGATCTAGGATTAAAAATAACACTCAGGTAATTCCATGTCAAGCAGCAATATAGGGTAAGGTACATAGGAGCATTACTAAATTGCTTGGCTTGGATCCAAGTACATGAACCTGTTTAAGGGAGATCATATATTTGCTATTTTTGAATATGGAACAGCTCTCCCACCAAACATCTACGGACATTTTCATGGCTAAATCAGGTCGATCTGTCAAAGCCTTTGTTAAGCTGATAAAAAGAAGTTGAAATTTTGGGCCATGTTTAGATGTCCGACTAAAGACTAAACTCTAGTTAACGTCATCCTTTGAGACATTATTTCTGTCAGGGTGATGACCAACAACCTGATATCCTCCTTCAACATGAGTGGACATGGATATGAAAAGAGATTTTAGGCAACTTGCCTGTACTCTGTAATTATTGGTATGCAATTTTAGTGTTTTATGTATCTCAAAGTAATAAACTCTATTTTTTTAATACACAGGGATATTACAGTGAAACTCGTATGACAAATACTAACAAGTTTAAGTAAAAATAGTTTTTCTCTTTGTAACTGCAGTGGCAGTCAGAAAATGGGGCGGTGAGACCACAGACCACCAGGTTACAATTGGCTGGTCATTTCAAACATCTTCCTGGATGGTCTGGAGGTGGTGCCTATGCAGCAAATAAAAGATTAATTTCTTTTGGTTTTACAACTCAATTTTTGTCTTTTTCGCAGTTAAATTTCACCATGCGGAACAAAAAGAAAGTTTGTCATAAGTCGTGGTATAAAATGTTTTTAAATATTTTAGATGTACTGTATTTTGTCAGCTATTTATTTTCTGATCATTGATCACTGAAACAACTTTAAGAGAACATATTTTCTTTGTTTTTGGAAACTATGTCCTCATCTTTCACATCTGAGCCAGCTGCATGGTGTTGCAGTGCTTAGCGCTGTCGTCTCATCCATAGAGAGTCACTAGTTCGTACCTTGGCTGTGTTGTGTGCAAACACGTTCTAGTAATGTGTGTGTTCTCTCTGGGTTAATTGGGGGTTGTGAAGTTCCTTTATCGGTCTCTTGACAGATATTTATTGTCTGATATTTAGTTAGATTCATATTGATCTAGCACTCTGTAAAGGCCAAGGTTTGTTTTTTCAACTGTGCTAAAGGTTTGAATGTTGCTTCCTTACTTGTGGGTTGCTTTTGATAAAAACATCTGTTAATTGACTAAATATAAATGTTGTTTTGAATCAATAGAACACAGAAAATTGCTCACTGCTCTTTTTTCTTTTTTTGCAATCATATAGTAACCAGAAAGTCCTGGATACTGAGAATAAATCTACTCAAGGTGGACGTTGAGATGAACGCTCACAGTAAGTAGAATTTAATAGTGCCCTCACTGCAAATATAATAGCACTGTATGATTTACGAGTAAGATCTGTGTCTCCAAGCTTAAACACTAATTCTTTTATTTATTTATCTTTTAATGTAAGTACACCAATTAAATGCTTCCTACATGCAAAGAAATGTGTTAAAGCTTTGATAATATTTATAATTTGCCAAACACATAATTAGCCAACAGGAGGATACACTTTAAGAGATTCTGATGGGTTAGAAAGTAAAATAATGAAGGGGATTTTGTTTCAAGTAAGGATTTGAATGAATAACAGAAAAGACAGTAGATGATTATAAGCCTTTTTATGTCTCTTCTGGGATTCATGGTCTCTTAAAGTCCCAGCACCAACTCCCAGAGCTTCATATAATTTGTGATAGAGAGGCAAAGGTCAAACAGGGCTGTGTCACTGTGTAAGTCAGAGTTGAGTGCAGTGAAACATGACAAAATTGCAGCTAATGGAACTTTGGGAGAGACTGTTAGATTGTAGGGTAGAAAAAGGTCTTGGATGAGCCAAACTTTGGAAAATGTATTAGAAATGTATAAAAATAAGTCAGCATGCTGCATCCACGGCAGCTCATATTTCTTAGTATTTCAGAGCTGTTTTAACTCTATAGGGTTTGAAGGTTTCTTGCTTTCCTATTGCCTGCATGCTGAGGTCTTGTTATCACTGTCCTGTGGTGTGTATAGCATCCAGTTACAACAGCTGTCAGAGCACCATCCACATTAGGGAAAAAAAATCCAGTTTGTGAATTTGTCGATTTGTAAATGTTGGGATAAATAATTACAGGTTATAATCAAATAAATGAACAGTAAAACACAGCATAATAATGACAAACGAACACAACCCATTGAACACATAGCATTCGAGAAGAAATGAGATATGTGTAAAAGAAACTTTGAATAGAGGTTTTTTTTCTTTTGGTCCATGAAAAATGAGAAAAAAATGATAATGTTCACAGACTGACAATTAGCGTAAAGATAGAAAGAGAAGAAAGAGGGAGCACTGGATGATGAGGATGAGCATGATCAAGATGAGAGGAGAGAGGCTTTGATGGGGGAGGATGGGAAGATGAAGGGAGTGCTGGCAGCTCGTTCGCCCTCTTAGACACTCTAAGGACGGACTCTGAGCTAATCTACTCCCTCTTTCCCTTTCATTTAATCACTGTTGCCGTTTGTCTCTTCATTCCACTCACATTCACAGTTTACTCCTCTTAGCTGCTCTTGTTTCTTGTAAAATGCATCAGAAATTCTTCAGGCCACCTCCTTTAAATACACACATTTACTAGTACCTAAATTAACACATGGAAACAGGTTTGTAGGGCGATAAAACTGTGTTCTCTAGTACTTCAGATGAACAACAGTGCTTTGTGTATACACAGAAAAGACAGCAATTATCTCTAAGCCTTGTGTTTATGTTAGAAAAGCCAGTTTTCTCTGTACTTGACAGTCATTTTGTCTATACTGTTTCCACAGATCTTTGTCTACTGTTCCATTTGAAGTCATCTTTCAAACCAGCAAGCTTGACTGCTTCATGGCAACATTAGAAGGTTTTTCTTGATTGTCAACATTATTTAACACATAAATGATTTATCTGTGAAAGATCTCACATGAGCTAATAAAGTGAATTATTATGACAATGTTTTGTATTCAGTTACATAATGGGAAAATATTTCAGCCATACCCTCCCCTCACACATATAGCAGCTGTAGCTCAGGAGGAAGAGTAGTCATCTACCAACTGGGAAGTCGGTGGTTCGATTCCCGGCTTCCCCTGACTACATGTTGAAGTGTCCTTGGGCAAGACACTGAACCCCATGTTGCCTCCCGGGTATGAATGTGTATAGAAGCACTTAATATGTGTGTGTGTGTGTGAATGTGACATGTAGTGTAAATGGTAAATTGACTGTACTTGTATAGTGCTTTTCTAGTCATTATGATAACTCAAAGCGCTTTGACACTAGCGCTATAAGCGCTATTCACCCATTCACACAGCACTTATATTGGATCATACTTAGTGTTTTCTACACATTCATACCCCCGATAGGCACATCGGGAGGCAAGGTGGGGTTCTTGCCCAAGGACACTTTGACATATAATCAGGGGAATCAAACCACCGACCTTCTGGTTCGTAGGGGACTGCTCCTCCGCCTGAGCTACAGCGCTTTGAGTGGTCATGTGACTAGAAAAGAGCTATACAAGTACAGTCCATTTACTATAAGCTCTCACAGTCACAACTCAGGTTGTTCTAAAATATGACAAGGAAAATCTTTACCATTTTCTGAGAACATGCTTAAAGATGCAGCAGTCACACACTGATGCTTTGATCTATGACATGAGTTGGGTAGTAAGAGATCAATAACACATCATCATGAAATCTACTTTTATACATCAATTACTGCTTGGCCTAGTGGTCTGCAGAGAAATGGCAACCCAAGGAGCTCATAAATTCATATCCTACATGCATCAAGGTTAAATTACAACCTGACTGCAATTTATTCAGTTTGAGGGATGGCAGGGTGAAGGTTCGAGTTATGTGCCAGATTGTAGTCATCCCTCCTCTCTTTAGTGAATAGCTGACAGCCCTTTAGGTTTGATTGCACTACCACAATCAAAAAGAGGAGCAGAAGAGCAGTAAATTCATAGAGGGGAGCTGAGGAGTGCTTCGGCATCAATAAGGCATTGAACACTAGGAGTAGAGAGAGAGCATAACAGGCAGTAAATTTCAGACAGCCGGCTTACAGGAGGGAGGAGGAGACTATATATGGAATGTCCTATACAAGAGACATTTTCATGTGGGCCTCTGATACAGCTGTTAATGAAAATTCACCTTTTATTTCTCCTTGTATTGTAAACTCACACTTATCTACAAAAAGAGGCCAAATTGTCAGAGCTCTTGAAAAAGACTGGACAGAATGAAGAGGACAACAACAGAAAGTGGAGCATTTGTTAAAGAGACAGTTGGAAGGAATGAGTCAGATTGTCCTACAGCTGTCAGAGTGGGGCCATTCCTAAAAGATATGATGAGCTTGAAGGATCAGCCGTGGCAGGGATGAGTTGTGGTATGGTTACTGTTTGGTTAGCCAGCCAGCTACAAAGATCTACATGTGTGTGTGTGTGTGTGTGTGTGTGTGGGGGGGGGGGGGGGTCTTAGCAAAGAAGCCAAAAATAAAAAACCAAAGAGCCCAAAAAAATCCAAAAGGTGAATTTAAATCC
>JBBBVU010000001.1:20157796-20169425 GCA_037177055.1 Atherinosoma microstoma | reverse complement strand
TCTATCTATCTATCTATCTATCTATCTATCTATCTATCTATCTATCTATCTATCTATCTATCTATCTATCTATCGTCAAATTTGCTCTAAAAACAGAATACAGAGAATCCAATCACACAAAACATTATAATAGCTAATTAAGTTGCTTTAGAAAAATGATCCAATACAATATATATGTTGTTTGCAAAAATATGCTAAACTTTTATTGATAGTTCATTTTTAAAGTTGTAAAAGAGTGAGCTGTTTTTAGTCTGTGGGATGACACACGTGTGTATTTCAAGTTTATCTAAGAAACAAAGATCTACCTAACTCTGAATGTCATGACTGGATTGTGGATACTCTTGCACATCACTCAGATTCTCCATTAGACTGAGATCTGGGTAATTGGGACCATCTCATCTTCTTTTTATTATTTCATCTTTATACATTAAAATAATATTTACATCAATTTCAGGAGCCAAGTTTTTTCTGCAGAACATTACCCATTACCCAGCATCACACTTTCTGCTGTTTTGACTAGCTTCTATTATGCATCCTGCTGCCATCTATTTACCAGTTTAACAGTTCACATGCACTTAACTCCCAACATGAAGTACAAGTATGTATGATTAATTCGATCAGGTACCTACTATCATTTCTCCACGATCCTGTTCTTATACTCAAGTCTGCTGTAAACGCTTTCAGAGGTGAGTACTTGGCAAGTCTGCAGATGTGTTTTGACACCTTTCTGTCATAACCAGCATTAACATTTTCAGCCATCTGATCTACAGCATCTTCTCTGTGGGACTGAACCAGCCTTCCCCTGTTATGTCTCCCAACAAGCCCTTTGTGTTAATGACATCATAGACTCATTGCTTGTGCACCACTGGAACAAACCCACAATTCTTAAACTGATCCATTTTTTTCTACTTGAAGCTTTTCAGTTGCAAGTTCTGAGTGCACATGCTGCCTAACATATCCAGCGCCTTGACAGGTGTTTTTGAAGTGACCTGATCACTGTTATAAACTTTATCTGTCAGTGGTTTTATTGTTATGGCTGGAATAGTGAAGGCCACTAGAGTAACCGATGGTGCTGCTTGTACCCATGCACTTACACTTTTTATATATTCACATGCTCATTTTTGCTCCCCCTTTCCCCCCTGCTAACCCCCATTACCCCTCTGTGCTGACAGAGAACATTTCCAGTCCCAACCACAGAAAAAGGCACTCCTGATGTTTCACAAATGCTGACATGCTCACACAACAACACCCCCCCCCCCTTCCTCTCATCACTCCTTCTTTATCACACTCCCTTAGTTACTGATTGCTTTTATTGCTCCCGTTGTCCTGTCTTTGTGTCATTTTGCAGCTCTCTCTGCCATCAAAATGAACTCTGTTAGTTAGTTTTCTGTGTGTTCTGGTCCCTGGTCATGCTCTGTAAAGTCACTTTCAGGTTCAGTCTGGTGACCCAGGCAGTTATAACAAGTGAGATAAGGCAAATGAAAGTCAACAGCACCTTAGAAACATAATGTGTATGCTGGTAACAGGCTCCCCTTTTTGGCACTTACAAAAACGGCTCTTAGTCTACAAACTGCAATATTTCATTGAGCTTAAGAAGCTGTGACATGCACATTTGGTGCTAAGATTACTGCATAACAGTTTTTTCTACATTTCCAGATATACTGGCAAAAGTCACTTTTGAACAACTGTTTATATGCCTTTGTTTTTTACTGTGCCTGAAGAGGCAAGTTACTCCCCCTAAGCTGACTGAGTGTCTAAATGCAAGCTTGTATTGATCGTCCTTCCTCGGGCATTTCACACAGCTTTGCTGAGGACACATTAAATGTGTTATAAGTCATTAAGAGCTCCAGGCCTCGAATCTAACCATCTAACTCAAAACATATTGACATATTATGCTCTGGCAAACTTTGTATTTTTTGAGGCAGCCTGTAGGTGTGTAATGACACCTGGGCTCTGTGTGTGAGCTTGTGTGAGTGTGTTTGTGTATGTGCTTCTGTCTATGCACAGCACACCCTCTCTGTACTGTGCTGAACACTGGGGAGCATGTGTCAGTGCATGGCTGTGTTGCGTACATGCAGAGACATTGAATCTGTGTGAGATTGTGTGTGCGGTTTGTGTGTGTACAGGGAGCAGGCTCGTCCTCTTGCTGCCCCGGGGGCTCAGAGCCCATTTCCTGTTGTGCAGTGTGATAAGTTTCCCTGTCAGATCCTCCCAGCACCACTATATTTCTGATAAGCTCCACTGCTAGTTTTCCCGACCTCTGGCACAGAGATCAATTTGAGATTGATTCAGAATGCCCTGCTGGGCCGAGCTGGAAGATCAATTTGAGATGGATTGTTCACGCCAGGGGGCCAATGACACGCAGTGCAGTGCTCACTTGCTTTCTCTCCTTCACTTTCTTCACCCCTCACACTCCCTGACTGATGTTATTTCTTCCCCTCTCTGCATTTTTCTCTCTTCTGTACTCTTCTTTCTTTCAGTTGTTTCACACTTGTGCTCAGCTGCTGTGTACTACACCCTGCTGTCTTTTACCTTTTTGCATCAATCTTTATTCGTACCTCTTTTACTCACTTTTCCACCTGCTTGCCTTACTTTTCTCCTTGCAGCATGGAGTAGGCAGTAAGGGTAGAGATGACTTCATTAGCAGAGGGACAAACCCACACAGAATGATAAGCCTGCAGGATAGGATAGCTAACTCATTTGGCTTGGTAATGCATTGAGCCACAGTATACAGGGATATAAACAAGCAGACACTGAAATAGCCATAAAATATTTTCATGTCACATGATTGCATTTATTCATGCTAGTGTGCCCCAGCTGAACCACTAGTGTCACCACCACTGCTCATGAATTTTTCTCCACAGAACATCACGTCTGCAGCCAGCGTGTCAACCTATCCACCGTGTCCTATTCTCTGTTGTTCTCAACTGTCTCAAAGGCTTTGTCAGTGGTCCTGAAAACAGCAGATGCACTTTCCTCCCTTCTCTGCAGGGAGTGACCTTTTCCTCAGTAGTACATCCACCTCAGACTGCACTGACCTTTACCTACAGTATAGCCCTAGTCACCTCTCAGGAATGGACTGCAAACAGCACATTGTCTGTGTATCCATGCAGAGAGAAAAATGTCAAGGGACAGAGAGGGAAGCCTGGCATGTAAGTGAAATAAGCAGTTATGCTGTAAAATTGATGTTAAAGTGAAGGAGGAGGGGACAGTGGGCTTTAATGAATAGTTAGTGGGCCTGTTTTTGGCTGCAGCATGATCAAAACCTGCCATGGCTAGAGAGTAATTCAGTCCACCTTCTGTTTTGCTTCTCGTGATGTTATGACACGCAGGACAGATTGACAGATCTGGAAAAGTGACAAAAACATCCATATAAACGGAGAGTTGGAAGGGTAAGGGGGGTTGCTTTTCAATGTGCAAGTAGTTTAATCCCTTAACTCTTCAGAACTCTTCATGCTGCTCTGCTTTGTTAAACCTCTTTTATGAGTAGCTATCTCATTAACTATTATCGTTATTATATTTACAAATTGCTATACTCTCACATGAAGTTCAGTTGATTGCATTTCTTGATGTCTTCAGCTTCTCTTATTTTCCCATCCAGATGAACATATAGATTGTACATATAGTCCTGCTAGATCTGATTCTGTATATCCAAAAAATGGAAAAGGATACCAAAAAATAAGTGACCTGTTAAAACATAGCTGTAGCATTAGTTAGAAAACACAGAACAAGTCAAAGCACTACTAATCACTTTTGTGGTGTCATACTCTAAAATGATGCTACAAACAGTTAGCTGCTTGCATGAGCTAGCTATGGAAACAGAGTGCTTCAGTCAGGGGTAATCAATAAAAAATAATTCTGACAACAATGTGAAAGACACTGCATAATGTCAACATCTATCTATGATTGCATCCAAATTAGAACAAAAAACGACAAAAACAGCTCTGATTGCTCTTTGGCACAAAGTTGACAGTAAATTAGCTTACAGGTATGAAAATAATCCTGGTAAATACTGGAACTGCATTCTTTGGTCAGATGTAATCAGGATTGTTGGAAAAAACTTGTACAATGCTAGACTTTTGCATACTTAAACATTTTCTATGGCGTAATGTTAAATCGGCACAAAATTATTTTTTTGTGTTATTGGAAAAAATGTTTTTGTAAGTATTTACATTAGACGGACAGAAATTCAACTCGGGGGACAGGTTTTTGACAGTCTCATTTACTTCCACAATCTGTTATCAAAGCAACATGATCTCAAGACAAATTGTAAAATTCCTATGTTTCTCAATGGCCCAATTCATTGTGTTTTCAAAGTCAATACTTTTGACTAGCTAGGATGAGAATAAATCTCCAACTCTCGAGGGAGAGATCACTTTTAAGTTTGAGATACAGTAACTGTGTTTTTGTTTATACTTACTTCTGTACTTGTTTAATGATGATTGCATTTATGCTTTTTTTGTGAAGTGGGTGGAAGTCCAGATGCAATGTTCACAACATGGCAGTGGTGAATAAAGTGAGTTTTCAACTTCAGAAATGAGTTCTTAATGTGTAACATCGGGAACAGAGGATGGTTAGCAACTAGAGAGTTTCACCATTTTTTGATGAGGTCAAACCATATGAAAGCTGGAAGAATGAAGTTGCAGTTGGGACCCAAAAGAAGTGGTGAGTGAATAGGAACACTTTACCTGTTAAACTTGATGATTAGTTTCTATAGAAGAAAAAGATTGGACTTACGAGGCTTGAGGTTTGATCGGACCATGAGAGATGGTTATGTATCTTTGATTGACTATATAATTGATTTTGAGCAGCAGTATGTGCGAATGCACAAGATGGAACTTCCTGATTCGTTATTGGCGTTTAAGCTGCTAGACACAGCTTGTTTGGATGTGAAAGACTGACAGTTATGACTGACAGAAGATTTGACTTTTGCCTCGATGATTTCAGCACTACTAAGGATTTTTGGAAAGTAAAGTTCTGGTTCAGTGCTGGAAATCAGCAGGATACTGCCTATATAGCCAAACAGAGGAGACAGATAGCCCAAAAATATAAACAGAAGACCCCACTGCCGGGCACTAACCCTCTGGATAGGCATGGTCACAGATCAAATGGTGTCATTTGTCAAACTACATTACGTTGGGCCAAGGGTTGTCTACACAGAGGTGAGGAAGTGCAAGTGACTGAAGATAACACAAATTATGTAGTAGAGTGCAATATTATTCTGTGAAAGTGGCACCTGAAGCAGAGATCTTTTAGTGCTGCAATTATTGACACTCAATGGATCTGTTCTGTGTGTGGACAAGAATGGCTAGAAAGTATCAGTAAGATAGGTGAAAATAAAGTAAAAAATCTGAAGAACTTGGAAATCCACCGTTGTAGACCCTTCAGATTTGGAGATGGAAAAGTTGTCAACTCTACCAAAAGATTGACAATACCTGCAAAGGTTGGAAAGACATATTGAAACGAAAGCTGCCCTAGCCAAGATTCCACTTCTTCAGAGCAAACCATCTATGAAAAGAGCAGGAACTGTGCTGGATATGGAAAATGACCATGCAGTGATGTTCAAACACCCTGTAAAGCTTGACTTTATAAGCTCTGGTCATTACTATATGAAATTTGGACAATGTAGGCCAGTACATTCAAAATAATGACCTTGTCTAAATAAGTGGTGATAATGTCATCCAACAAAAGCAAAGGAACAAGGAACTGTAGAGTCAGTGTGAAGAGGAAATACTGACTGTCTCAGAAAAAAATTACCACTGCGAAAGAAACCACAAGTCATGCCTCTGAGACAGTGGCTTCTGATCAGCTCAGCCAACAGAGATAAAGAAGATGGGGTCATGTCAGAGATCTAGTAGAACCAAATCTAGTAGGCCAGCTATTGGTCAAGGCCACTGGCATCTCAGTACAATGAAACGGTGGCAGTAAAACTTCAACCAGGTGTGTGGTATCTCCATATTATTGACTAGTTCACATGATTTAGTACAGGAAGCATTCTGACCACTGCAAAAGTCATCTGAAATAGTGAAACACTTCATCCATGCCTGGATAAGTGAGCATGGTCCACGTCAGAAACTGTTCAGTGACAATGGAGGAGACTTCAATAATGATGAGATGAAAGATATGGCAGAAAACTTCAACTCAGAAATAAAGACAATAGCTGCATACAGCCCTTGGAGCAATAGACTTATGGAATAACACAACCAAACACTGAGATTTTAATGAAAGTGAAGGAAACTAGCACTTATGCCTGGAACAATGCATTGGACTGGGCTCTTATGGCCAAGAACACCATGCAGAATGTACCTGGCTTCAGTCCTTATAAGTTGGAATTTGGACAGAATCCCAACCTGCCCTCTGTCTCGACTGACAAGCCACCAGCTTTAGAAGGAACCACAAAAAATGAGTGAGTGGCTAAACATGTTTCTGCTTTGCATGCATCAAGAAACGCTTTTACAGAAGCAGAATGTTCTGAAAGGATATGGAGGGCACTGCGTAAACAAATACCCCACACAGAATAAAGATATGAAGTATGTGATCACATACTTCATATCCGTCTAAAGTGTACTATAAGACAGCAGACTGCCATGAATGGAAAGGATGGTATTTGTCAGACATGGAGGAACATGGAGGTAAGTGGGTGGGCGGGGGAAAGGAGGGGGTGGGTGTATGTAGATGGTTGGAAGGGGGAGGAGGGCAGTGCCATATGTGGGTGGGTGGAGGGTAGATGGGGACACTGGAATGGGTCACCAGGTGGCCGTCTGGAGCAGCCTGTTCCTCCTGGGCGTTGTGCGGGCCTTCTGCCTGGGGGGGGGGTTTGGAGCTCTGGGGCCTGTGCTCTGTCTGCGATGGGTGGCCCGTGCCCGGCGGAAGCGGTGGCTGCCAATATTAGCCTGCTGGGGCCTGTGCCCTGTGGCTGCCGGGGACTCCGGCTGGGGCCTACCTCTGCCGCCTCCTGGACGGATGGTCTTTTTGTGACGTGTTAGCTGGGGTCCATGCTCCGGAGAGGGTGCAGATCACCCGGGTCTTGGGGTACCCCTGGCCTGCCTCTGACCTTTGTGCAGGCACGGTCGCATGTGCATGATCACTCCTCTTTGAACCCTCTTCACTCCGTATATTCTGCATGCTGACACAGTCACTTCACTGTATATAGGTTTATTAACTAATAGATACTTTCAGTTAGATCTCTTTATGTGTGTTTCTGGTACTCTGGTTGTAGTTGAGATACATGGTTTCTTTTCAGCTTCTTTATCTCTCATTGGTGGTTTTCGGCTTTATCCTTCTGCAGGGCTGTGGGAGGTTCTTTGTGGTGTTTCTGTACAGGTGTAGCAGGTTGTCTAGATAATGTGGTTGGATTGCATTGTTGTTTATCTGGTGTATCTTTGTCATCTCTTTTTTTTGTCTATTCTCCTTTTTCTCTGGTCTCTTTCTTTCCTTTTTCTGTCCCCTCCGGTTAGGTCCAGCAGTATTACGTATGTAAATTCAGTAACAGACAATTACTCAAAATAAACAGATAAAATAAAAATTCAAAAATGGAAAAAAAAAAATTCTGATTATTAAGAGGATAATCAAGAGGATTCAGATTATCTCATAAAGCTCCTCTTGGCAAAGCTAATTTGCTTGGCACAACACAGCAGACAGACATCATTCTGCTTGCTATGATGCTGGACAGGACAGGTAAAAAGAAAAAAGATATGGAGGAACATGCATTTGGATACATCACCTCAGACTTAGAAAAGCAAATACAATGAGTGAAGATCAAAACATTAAGGATTATACATAAGGTGACAAAAACATTTTCCAAAAACAAAAGATGGCTGGAGTCACTGATGACAACGTGAAGAACACAAAAACTTGACAAGCAGGAGCAACCTCCGTGGTACAGCATGAAGCAGAACAATAAGACACTAATGACAACACAGGGGGTACACAAAGTTATAGAGCTAGAAAACAATGTTTAGCTCAAAGAGGAACAAGTTCTGAAGTAAGGATGGTGACGGTGGGGTTCTACACACAGCACTTGTCATAGGGCGTCTAGGTTAAGCTACAAGGAAATATAAAAACTGGTATCATCTTGCATTCATGGAGCCCACCAGTGTTGAAGGCAACACAAATTCAGCTTACATCTGGAGAGCCTTCAGATAGAAGTAGTTGGTCTGGATGATGATACAACAGCGGTCAGTGATTGTGCATTTATGACAGGAGGAGACTTATCATTTGACCAAGACAAACAAGAAAAGATAAAGAGTTGGTAATACAACTATGCATTTGTAGTAGTTCTGAATGAGGGGCAAAAGTGCATCTCCACTAGATCGGTGTGTACTCTTAAAGATACACTCGTTAGCAAGAGGATTTGAAGAGTTGGAAGTGTCTGAGGGGCAAAAGTATTCATCCACATGTGCATCAGAGTCCCTTTGGCTACATGTGGTAGTTATCTGTCAAAGACAATGGTCACTTCATTCCAATCATCATTTCTCCAAGGACTAGAATTTTCACGTGACATTTGTGTCAGGCCTTCTCTTGGGGCAGATTCTGATGGAACATTATGGAAACTCAAAAAAAATGTGCATATTTTCTATTGGTACAACAGGGTGACGAAGATTGTGCTGGTAGTATGAGGAAAAATGTCAAAGGTTGGTCCTGCTGTTTTTCTACTGGCTAGATTAGAACAACACTGTAACTGGCGTACTTGCCAGCCATTTTGATTACTTCATATGAGGAAGGGGGACACACAAAGTTTCTCCACAACTATAATACCCGAACTGAGATCTGCTTTTCGAGTTGGATGTGAGAAGCTGTTATGTGGGAATAGATTTTGTGTCTGTTCACAGAAACGTTCGGATACACCAGGAAAACTTTTTCCAGCACCTGCAGCCCAAACACATGGATCCTTGACGGGCTATACAACAAGACTCTCCCCTCTTTGCAGAAAAAAAAATCTGTTTAGGTCCAAGGTTGACCAGATCTCTGAGTTGCAAGGAAGAGCCAGCCAGATGTCTTTGTTACACTTTGGCATTTTGGCATCGAGCATTAAAAATGCACACAATCCATGGAGAGAAAAAAACAAAACCCGTGTGCAAGTGAAATCCAGGAAGGTGGTTTCAAACTTTGAACATTTAGGCAGGGACACTGCTCTTCAGATGATTGTGTTCAGTGATGCCTCATTTGGTTATCTGTCAGATGGAGGTAGTTAAGGAAGACACCTGATAGTTTTTATGGGAGAACATGGAAAGTTTGAGCTTTTCTCCTGGCAGTCAAGAGAATGAAGAAGATCGTGAGGAGCACCATGGCTGGAGAAACATTTGCTATGTCTAATGGAACTGACAGTGCACTTTTACTAACACCTTGCAGTGCAAAGCATGCTCCACCAATAGTCTGTGTTCCAGATAGTCATTCTCTTGCTGATGCACTGAAGTCCATGAAGTCAGTGTCTGAGAAAAGACCCCGCCTGGAGATAAGCACCGTCGAGGAACTTGTTCAGGCACAGAAGGTTGAGCATGTGTTGTGGTTCAACACCAAAGAACAACTTGCAGACTGCCTTACCTTAAAAAAAGTGGCATCGACATAGAAGCTACTTAAGGCATTGAGTGAAGGACAATGCAAACTTGGTTAAAGTGTTAAATTTCACCCTGTCCAGGTGAACATGATTCTTTTGGATACTGCCTATACTTAGTTATTTTACTTTTATTCCTTTTATCCAGTTGGTTGTAGCTGAGAATTTATTCTTTTTTAAATGTTTTTACTTTTTTTTATTCCAGTTAGTTTTAGAATTAATTTAAAAATCCTTTGATTTGTTTTTAAATGTCTTCATGGCCTTGCACCACAGTATCTGCTTCAGCCCTTCCATACGCCCCCTCCCATTCTCTCAGATCAGCAGATACATTATTGTGTGTTGTCCCTACAACCAAGCGGAAGCTCAGAGGGGACCGTGCTTTCTCAGTCACTGCTCCAATACTGTGGAACGATCTACCGTTATATATAAGGCAGGCCAATTCACTTGCTGTATTTAAAGTCTTTTCTTAAAACACATTATTTTTCATTGGCTTTTAACTCAGCCTGAGATGCTGGCTTTTACTGTTTCCTTTTAATGTCTTAATGTTTCAATGGAGTTATTATGAGTTTTTATGAGATTTTACCTTTGTTGTGTACAGCACTTTGGTCAGCAGTGTTATTTTTAAAGTGCTTTACAATAAAATTCAATTGGATTGGATTCCTGAAAGATAGTGAGTTTGTTAAGTTTGAGATACAGTAATTGTTTTTTGCTAACACATATTTCTGTACCTGTTTTGCTCTGATATATATCGCATATATGCTTTTATTGTGAAGTGAGCAGAAGTCCGGTTGTTATGATGTTGAGAACATTGCGACGGTGAATTAACTGTCATTTAACTTGAGAAATTAGTTCTTTATGTGTAACAATCACAAGTTTAAATCCCATCCAGAACTATATTTTCCGATGTCAGGTTTACATATTACCAAATACACAGTTGGGGTTAGAAAATGGTTCCATATAAACAAGGTGTCACTAAATTCAATTTCAGTTCATCTAAAAAATCTAATTATATTATATTTACAGGAAAAAATAAAAAATATAGTAAATCCAGTGCTAATAATTGGGGAAATCAATATAACCCAGGTTTCTTCTACTAATTTTTTAAGGATTTTGACTGATGAGAAGTTCAAACATATTAAGCTTGTTAACAACAAAAAAAATGAAATCCATTGGTATCATCAGAAAAATTAGGGGTTTCATGTCTCAGAATGCTCTCAGCATACTCTACTATAGTTTAATTTATCCACACCTCAGTTATTGCAATATTGTTTAGGCTAATACATGTCCTTCTAATCTACAGAAATTATTTATTACCCAAAATAAATTTGTTAGATTGGCCACCTCCTCTGATTACCTGCCTTCATCTGCCCCTCTATTTAAAAAAATGTCACATTTTGTCAGTATATGATATTAATATACTTCAATAATGCATATTTATTTACTATTTTATTGTCCTTGTTTCATGGTAAAAAATGAATAAATTAATAGATAAATAAACAAATAAACAAATGTGTTGCAGAATGCACAGTTTAATGGTTGTGGGCTTAGTTGTGGCAACTGTCTTACAAAACATTGCCACATTCTATCTTCGACTTTTCTTGAACTAAGTTTAACTGGACCTGCTTTAATGATGGTTATTGTTCATGTTATTTTGTTCACAAATAGAATAGAAATAACTGTAGAATAGACTGTCATTTTAATCTTGTGATATATTGGCAAAATTGGAACTCACTTTTGCTATTTAATGTATATTGAATTACAGTCAAAATCCAATTAAATGGGTTGAGCCATCATATTAAATGTGAACACACTCACATGCATGTGAATATTTGTTAGAGCTGAGTGGTCTCATTTTCTTCCAGAGCAACATTGCTACATACATAAAAACACTGATATACAGTATTAGTCACACAGGCAAAGAAATCTAGGCACACTTGATTTAACTTCGTTTTGCCGCCTTGGCATGCTAGTTGTGAGGAGAAAGTAAATAGTGATAGTGTTTTGGTAACAAAGAGAAGAGGGTCAGCATTGGTAAACACCTGGAGACTAGGTCTCTTAGAACCACCGACCAGGTTC
>JBBBVU010000001.1:20140529-20153546 GCA_037177055.1 Atherinosoma microstoma | reverse complement strand
TACGTTCAGGTTATACGGAGAGAGGGGTGTCTCAATTCATAGGGCTGAAAACATTGCCCTTTGCCTCCACACTTTGGGGTAGGGGTAGGTCCAAGGGCTGAGGGGTAGGGCTAAGAGGGGAACTGAGAATGGGCCTTAGACAGCTAAGTGCCCCCTGGAAAACAACAGTAAAATGTGTGCTCTTTGAACAAATGAATCTCCAACTTTTTTGGAGAAGCATTGATACACAACTGCCAGGAGAGGAAGTCGGGCACCCAGACATGTGGCATCATCACTGTAACAAAGTCTGACAGGTTAGGATAGTGGTTTGATGGCCATCTAGCTATATGCTAGAATAAAAATACTATTTCTGGGCCCATAATCTGGTATTAAAAAGATGTGCTTATTTTTTTTGAGGTTCTGAAAGATTACAGTGATGACCACGATGATGTGGATTTATTTCCCACTGAAATCTGTTGGTATCAAACTTAAATCCCTGTATGTATTCTTTTGTTTGTTTCTTTATTCTAGTTTCTGTTTCTATTTTGTTTGTTTTATTTTTACTTTGCTTTAATTTCTCTATCTTTAATGTACAATTTAATGTTTCTTTTGCATCTTGCTTTAAATGTAATGAGTTTAATGTTTTATGGAAACCACTTTGAGTTGTCTTGTACAAGAAATGTGCTAAACAACTGCCTTTCCTTGAAAGACCAAGCTGTCCACTAATGTCTGCCATCTATCCTATCAGGTCATTCCACAAATACTTGTGCTTTAAGCTACTGTATGGAAGTAAAGACATGTCTGAGCAAGATGGAGATAAGCAAGGAAGAGGGTGATACACATTCCACTGCAATGCTACACATGGGCCTAATTGGTGGAGGTATGCATCTCTGGTGATCCCTCAACTTTTTCTCTGAGACCGAGATATGCCATTTGAAATGTCGTTAAAACTTTACACACCCACATTCACTCCACCATTATGTCAAATTTAGATCCTTCCACAACTCTGGGTTATCAGTAAATACATGCAAAGTTATACCTGCATACCTGAACAATATGCTGCAGGCGTTATACGTTCATTACAAAACTTTAGCATGCTAATAGCTATGGCGATTTTGCTAATACTATACTTGTTTAACATCAGTATGTGCCTTGTCACTGTAAACATGTATTAATGTAAAGATTTAGCTCAAAGGATGGTGCTGTATACAGTCTTTTCTGAGGCTGGAGAGGCTCTGTTGCCTGTCATCTCTATAAAATATCAGGTTGGTTTCATCAGGCCATCGCTAGGCCTCAGGTGTTTTCTGTTGTGTGCATGCATGTGTGTTGTATGACTAAACTCATTAACGCATGGATGCATGCTGTTGAATAACTGAATGTAGGAATGGGTGAATAAGCTTTCAGGTTCAGGTCAGAAGGGATGGAGAAAGAAGTGCAGGCAAAGAGCTGGATTAACTGGAAGTACATGCTGGGGGAATAATAAATTTTATGTCAATCATATTACATGTATACATATAACCTAAATACTGCTGTTTGATATGAAAAAAACCCAACAGAAAATGTCAATATTTGTTGTGGAACTGCAAACATGCGGACATCCAGTTGCACTGAAGTCAGAATAATAATGAGATTTGCTGGTTAAGCTTGACTTTAACAACCAAATATGTATGTTTTTTTATTATTATAGTATTTGAATTCCTCTGGTAGATGCCCAGTAAAATATTCTAATAAAAACATATCCCTTCTAATTATAGTAGGCTATCTACGTCCTTGTACTTTCATGGCCTCTTCTTTAATTCAAAGTCAACGTTATGCTTTTAAAAACACAACAAATTCTGTCTTTTGCTTAACTGAATTTAGGACAACATATGAACTCCCAGAGCACCTGCCAGACATGCACTATTTACTTCAGAGGGATAAAAACTACAAAACAAGAGTAGCCTACTTTATCTTGACAGAGAGTATTTTGTGGTTTGTGCTCATTAGTGGAACTCAGACACAAGGAGTAAGAGGTTCAGTTTAAGGTGATGGCTGGAGTTAAGAGTAATGGAGGCATAAGCAAATTCAAATTAGCCCAGACACTTTTGTCTCTCCTATAAGCCCTCTATTCCCTTCCTCAGCCACAGCACAGAGTTAGCGTCGCTCCACAGTGTTATATTGAACTGCCAGCAATAAACAGCAATCAGCTCCAATCATATGTGTGCACTACATCAACAGACAGATTAAAACATTGACTGATAGAGACTGCGCCTCTGCGCTGAAATCAATAGCAGCTTACATGCACAGCAGGTATGAAGCTAATAGCAATTTATTGGAAAGCTGAGATGCATCCATTGAGTTACAGATAAAGGTCTGCAGCAAATAATAGACCGCATGATTATCTCTGAGTGTGTTGGGGGTAGGAGAATATTTGTGTGTGTGTGAGTGGTTGTTTAATGTGTGGGGAGGGGGAGAGAAAGAGGTCATACTCACCCATAAGTGGTGTTGCTGGCCCTCTTACTGGTTGCCCTAGAGCGGCTCGACTTCAACTCTCCACTCATGCTCATGTCTGCATGAAAGAGCAACCAATTAACTTTGTGCTGATACAGTAAAGAGCAACAAAACACAACAAAGGAAGTGGACAACACACAAATATTGTTAAGGTGGTTAACTAACCTGCATGCCGTGTGGTGTTCATTCTATAATAAGTGTATTTTATCTGAGGAAAATAGTTATCATATATAGTGCCTGTTGTCATTTTTGACATGTTCATGACATGAGGACCAGCAGAGACTGACAGTAGCTGTTTTCATGTCCATCCTCTTTCACTTCCTGTTGTTTGCCTCCTCAAACAAGCTGGTCACTTCTGTTTTTGTCCCTGTTGCAAGAAGCATCAGAAATTTTTGTGCAGCCATGTCTAAAAAGCTACATTGCGTCACCATGTCTCCTCCATACCTATGTTCCATCCTTCCACTTAACCATATACTACTTTGATTACAGTGTATGCTAATAGTTAAGAGTTTGCTCTGTGGTCCTGCAATGTTGATTTATCAATGGACACCACAAGAGAGAAAAAAAGGGGGGATGGGAAGAAGAGAGAAAAGTCCAGTCTGACATGGACAGATGGGTGGTGAATGGAGTGTGACTAGGCCAGCTGCACACACACTCACACAGCATGACTGTCAAATGGCTGGGAGCTACAATTAATTAAGTATGGGTCTGAACGTGTGAAAGGAAATTTAGACGTGTGTATGCGCCTTTGCCTCCCACAGCAGAGATAATTTCCTGACAGTTTGTAGCCAAACAGTGCCCAATGAATGGCTCCTCTGCAGCCAACAATGTCTCTGCTGGTGGGCAACTGGCCCCTGCTGCACACACCTTAACTATTATTTCTCTGAGCCATGCACTTATGCACACCCAATAAACTCCAAGATAGAATATAAGAAATCATGTTTCAAATACCTAAAAATGCATTGAAGTTCACATATTTAATGTAACAATCTTGGCATGTAAAAGATACAGTTTGTAAACCACTTAAAAATCACATGAATACAGTTTATTTTCAGGTGAAAAAAAGGCCAAATGGAGACAACTCCACTAATTTCAATCTATAGACAAGCTATGCACTTTCTGTACATATTGCACAAAAAGAACCACATGCACACCACGTTTTTGAAATATAACGAGCAATATCCTTTTTATGGGTTCAGAAAACAAAACTAGTTTTATGATGCATTTGCTGAGCAACACGAAGACTGCATGATTGACTGCATGATGAAGCCATTACACAGGACGAGGGATGAGGCTGCTGCTGTGCACAGTTGTCTCTGACAACAGGAGCAAAAACCTCAGGAGGTAATCAGACTGACTTTTGGTAAACAGAATCCTACGCGCCATAGTTAGCTTTACTGGTGCAGATATTTGAACACATATATACAAATGTATTTTGTGTTGTTTTGGTATTTCTGTTTTGGGCACAGATAAGAGAATTTACATTTCTATCCATACAGCATCCAGAACTCACAAAATCTTCACTATCTTCAGTTATTGCGCAGACTGCAGTGGTGGTACTCATAATGGTGGGAAAAAAATTACATTTGATTTTGTTGTAAAGGAATATTTACACACTACACGGCAGCTACTAAAATTCAAGACCAGAAGAAAGTGTGTGATATATTTTTGAATATTGCATGATTAAATAAGAATGGTTATACCTCCTGGGATCAGTACAGTAGTTCTATGAATGTAAAATTATAGACATGCTAACATTGTATAATGAGTCAAAATTCTTAAAACAAATCCAATGACAATCCCAAAAGATCTTAAAAGCCAACTGTTATATGTATACAAATCAAATATTAGTTTACAGTCAGAGAGTTAGTTTGTAAATCAGGAGCAAATGACAAATCAAGGACACATAAAATCAGCCATAATGAGTTATAAAGCTTCAGCCTCAGCCACAGTCTACAGTCTGTCAGTCTGTGTGCGTTGTATCAGGCTGAGTGCCAGACTTCCGCTTCACAGAGCCAGAAGGAGAGCTGACTTAATCAAACTACCTGGAAAAGAAAATTACACAGCAACAAAACAGAAAAACTTTTCTTATTCTGAGCCTCTAGAGGAAGCAGGAGACCTGATACAATTTGGATTCCCCTTGAAAGCCTGTGTCACTCAATATCAACCTTGCTAAAAAGATCCTTAAATTCTCCTCCTCAGACCTGGAAAATCTGAACTACACTTGAAGTAAGAAGAGATTTTAAGCTATATAACAGTCAAGTGTGACACTTAACAATAAAACATCCAGACAGTCAGTGACTGAAATGTGTTACATGCTTTGGAGCAAATTGTCCCAATTTCCTTGCTGTACCCTAACAACCTTTTATTTTAGCTGGCCAGTTAATATTCTGCAGAATATTCTGCACACACTTGTAACCACTGTGTGGGAGATGGGATAATGACATGATCAGATAAAAGCAGAGCAAAATTTGCTGTACTCTATCATTATTTCCCTGCCTGTTTCTTCAATTTTCATGCATTGGGTTGAACTGCTTCTTTCAACGTTTGATGTTTTTCTTAATTGAATTCAGGTCAACTTCAAATTCATGTATTTCATCACAGATCTAACATGCCTGAGCTGATAAATGACACTAATTTTCAAAGCAAAAAGCAATGACTTGCTTTGTTATTCCAACCACTTTTCTTTTTTAAACCTTTTAAAGCCTGACCTAAGAAAACATAGGGAGAAAAGTCTAATGTTTTAATCTGAAGTCTTTATTTGCCCCTAGAACAAAATGTTAAAAAAAATTAATAAATAAACAATAAAGTTTTTTCTTTATATATTTACCATTTATTACCATGTTATATGTCATAATTAATGCAGGGCATTATTGTATCCACCAGGGGGCAGAAGACAAGTATCAGATTGTGTACAACAGGGCTTTGAGCCAAGTTTTTACCATAAAGTGTTGCAAAAAGTCTCAGAAACAAAATGTATCAAATATGATACAAACAGCATTAAAGGGTTAAAGACCCCTCTCCAAAAGTAAGTAAAGTAAATGGAAATACTTTGCAATAAACTGTTAAAGCATCCAACATTGAGATCTTTCTTAGTGAGTAAAATTTCAGGACAAAATACAATTTGGTGTTGAGAAGTATAAATGAATTACAACAAAATGAAATTTGTCATTTGATATTGCCTAATGCTGTCATTCTTTTGCATTTTGCATCAAAATTATAATTATTCAGATGATCAGTACGTTCTCATTCTTTGTCTTACGAATAAGAAGAGCACATGTATTACAAGCCTTACTGTAGGTTTGTTAATGAATCTGCAGCTTGTTATTCTATTCAATGGTAGTTTGTTAGTGAGCATACCACTTGCTGACACGACCAACCCTCTACATCTTCCCGCATTGCTACCAACCTCAGGTCAAGCTTAGCACTAAATGGCAACCATAAAACCAACCCCATGAATAAATACAATGCAATCACAAGCACTACTGCCAAAATAATAGCATTGATTTTAACCCTATTTTCTTTTTTTCCCCAAAGAAATAGGTAGGAAAGATAGGTCTGGCGATTTGGTATAATGACAGAGATGCTGACAGATGCAGTGAACAAGATGCAGAAAATGAAAGCTCTTGTATTATAGTGAGGGACCTTCAGCAATGCCTTGAGCTAAGTTATGCAGATAAAGCACATCCCCCAAAATTCCACAGAGACAGCCAAAGATGAGTCTTATTTTCACTGTGTAGTCTATCAACCAAAACTGAACTAGCCAAAACCATTGCACTGAGGAGTCTGGTTTCTGCCCTAGTGTGAAAGTTGTAGGTAGATGAACATGCTCTGCCTGCATGCCTGGTAAAACATACTCATTAGGAATTAGTTATAAAAGATGCCATTTATTTTACCAGTAAATAGAGAAAAAATGAAAAAAAGAAAAGAAAATATATGCTTAATCCATCACTAATGACTGGGAGTGACATAATCAAGCCTACAACAGTTTCAGTCTCACAAGCCTATATGCTCAGAGACCAGGTGCTGTCCTGGCTAATGTTAGAACAAGTTTAGCTTTGATCAAGCCCCTCACAGTTTTGGAATGACAAATTTGTCTCAACACCTGATTGCATGTCAATGTCATTAAACAGAGCTTCATTTATGTCTACAGGATCCTTTCCAAACAACCATATGAATGGGTCCATGTGTAGATATGAAGCAAGCCAGAGAGAACTGCAAAAATGGAAAGGATCCTGAGTTGCAGGGTGAGGTGCAGTGATGAGAAACTACAGGCTGACATGCTTGAAAGGGGGGAAATGGCAGGAGCAAACACATGAGAGGAACTGTTAAAATTATTGCCTTTCAGAAACAGTGTAGCATGCAAACAGCCATTAACATATGTATGCACACATACAGGAATTTGCTCGTCTATACTCACATCTTGGGCTGAACAGGGTCATATCAGGGATGCAAGACAACCAGAAGACTGAGAGCAGAGATGCTGTAGCCAAATGATTTCTTTGTTCCTCTCTTGTAACTCTTCTAATGTCCTCACTCTTGGTGTATGTGTTGTTTTGATTGTGTGTGTGTGTGTGTGGCTACGTGTGTGTGTGTGTGTGTGGTGAGGCTGCCGTTTGGCTGACTGCTGTGATACTACTGAGTCAGTGACAAACCAGCCAGAGAAGCACCACTGGGTTGTACCAAATATTTTCTTATGGTGGGGGTGGACAGGGATGCACTTGGCTGTTCCACTAACAGAAAAAACTGGCAGGAGGACTGGATAAATGTGCAGCTGGTTCCCCCTCAGCAACAGGAGCTTGGATGAAGCTCAGTTCTTACAAATTCCAGCCAGGCAAAGAGGAAGCTGCTGTAGCATGTGTGCCTTAATACACATGTCAAAGAGCAGAAGCCAGAAAATTGAGAGTCCACTTGCTTCACTTCACATTTTTTTAACACTGCTCAGACCAAAGTGACCTGTACTCTTTATTATTTGCTAATGATTTTTTTTTTTTAAGTGAGGCAATTGGGCAATAATGCATACATGCTCTCTGAAGAAAGGAGTGTTTTCCCCCCAAATGTAGTTAGGTGAGACAGGAGCCAAAGGGACTCCCATCAAGTACAGCAAAAATATTAAATGAACTGATAAGCAAATGCAAATAAAAATGCTAAAACAGAAATACTGCATTGAGGAGAAGACACTGAAGCCCTCATTGCATCAGAATAGCCATGTCACTATATCACTTATCACATAATTTTTATAGCTGAATTTCTTTTCACAATTAATTACTTACTCAATGTACATAATGCACTATGTATGCTGTGTGGCCGTTCCATTTTTGTTGTGTGGCTATTGGAGTACACTTTAGGACATTTAATCTCTCTTTCTCCTGAGGAGGAGCTTTTATGTGGGTTTAATTAGCTTTTTTAACAGCCAGCACAGGGTAAGATTGGCTGCAAGCCAAACTTTAATCTTAGTCAACTCTAAAATGATTATTACGTCTTTTCACACTACACTTAATCCAGACACAATTGGATTATTAAACTGTTAACCCTTGAATAACTGTTCTCCCAGAGCTGTGACAAGCAGCTAAATTAGCAAAGGGGCCATGCGTCTCTAAGGTATAATATGATTTCAGTACTTCTAAATACGTTCTGCAACTACTTTTTGAAAACCTCCTTTTATAGACTTTTGCTGCTGAATATTCATTGATAGACTACACAGTGATCCATCACAGCTTTCATTAAGAGCTTTCTTACATGTATTTTTACTGATCTGAAAGCTGCACTTATTTCTATCGGTGACTATCTATTTTCTATATTGTATAAATAACCTGCTCCCATTGCAACCCTAGTTGAAGTAGACTTTGACAACAGATAATAAATATACATGAAGACAGGTGCAAGACACACTACCCAACAGATTTAACTTCAAATACATTTGTGCAAATGACTATGCTAGCATAGTGTGCCAGCATATTTGTGACTTTTGTATCCTTGCATTTATAAACTGTATATTTGAGCAAACAGATTTGTACCTCCTGAACTAATTAGGTGTGTAGGTTTTAAAGTGCCACTACTGAATTTTAGCACCTTTTCACACTTTGACACCCCGAACGAAGGATAATTCGGCATCCATCTTGCAACCTGACTCTTCCCTGAGTTCTCTTCAGCTAGTAAAAATCAGTCAAATGTTGACTCCTGCTCTGTCATTTTCTCTCTTTCATTTCCCACTTTGTGTTACTTATTGTATGAAAAGTGCTTTAAAAATGAATGAATTTGAATTTGTATGTGATGACTCATCCATGGTGTGAATTCAAAACATCCAGTGCGTTGATATCCAGTTGCTGGTGTGTGACAAATGTAGTAAAGCTCTCAGCCCCTGGACACTGCAGGGTAATAACAGCTCCAGGAATTTGCATAATGAATGTCAGTGTGCCATGAAAACGAATCAGAAGCACAGATTTTTTAAGGTCGGCCACTTATGTAGTATTGCTTTAACAACACACATAAGATGGAAATACCCATCGGATATTTAAGCCGAAGTAGTGAGTCAGACTCACTGGTCCACTCTTTGATAGGAGTTTTGCATACATGTAAACTACTTACAGGCTGGCATCCACGGCTTCTGTTGACAACTTGTCATTGTGAAAAAATCTTCTTCTTATATTTTGCCATTACTTTTTCTAATTCTCTTTATTCTGGTTAGTATGACTTTAATTTAGAACCTTGAAAGATATTTTTGATCTGGTTTATTTATTTTTGGTTACTTGATGCTGCATCACACATCACTACCTAACTGCACGTAGCTGCATTTTGGTGTGCATCTGTTGGTAACCTATCTTAAAGATTGAAATTGAACCATTTATCTCTGGACTGGAGCACACATTACACCCATAATACAGCCAGACATCATCATATGTACAGTTCAGACTCTGTAAAACTGCATCACAGGCCTGTGATGCTCAAGATAATCTAGCAGTTCTCATTCTGAACACACACCAATCATAAATACACTTAATGATTGAAAACATTTATGATTCTCAAATATTCTCTTGATTTCTTTGTAGCTCTTAATTCATTCAGTTGTTTTCTGGCTCAAGCTTAAGTGATCACTGTGAGTTACCACCTAAATTAAAAACAGAAGCAGCAGAAAGCTCAGGGGGTGAGAGAGGCACAATAGGGAGGGAAAGATTAAGCAGAGCAGAACCAAGCTTGATGCAGTCCAGCAGTCTTACTAACCTAAACAGAGAAACTGAGAGGGGTGGGGTTCAGCAAAGAGAAATGAAGGCATAGAAAGGGAAAATTAGCCTACAGGCACGGGAGGTGTTTGGAATGATTGCATAGGTAATAAGAATGCAGTAAATAAAGACAGAGTAAAACAGAGGAAGATAATAAGGAAAAATTAAACCAAAGCAGCATTAAGACACAAGGTATTCTGGAACTTTATTGAGAATACAGGAAATATTATACATTTTAGAAAATTACCAAATACCTTGAAGATTTGATATTTTCTAAGTTAAAGGACAGTGGAATATTTCTGTAAGGTTAATTTGTGCAACTTTTCCACTGTTATTTGTCTCCCAACAGAATGACAACATAAATCAAATCAAATGTTATATATAAAGTGCCACAAAGCAACACAAAGTGCTTTACATCATAAAAACAATTTAAACAATCCTTCATACAACAAAATATACAACAGAGCAAATATTCTAGTTTCTCTGTCACACAGTCACGCATGCTTACGCACACAAACAAAATGCTTTGCTCAATCAGCCAAAGTGCGCATTCAAAACGGCCGGTGTGTTGATATGCACTTGCTAGCGTGTGTTGCGGTGTACAAAACAAAACTCAGCTGTAATGTCACACAGTGTACCGGAAGCTAATGTTGTGAAGTGCAGTTTCCCAGCCTCGGGATGCTGCTGAGCAGTAATGGCTCCAGAAATGTACATACTAAATGTCACTGTGCCATGAAACGAGTCAGAAATGCAGAATTTTAAGGTTGGAAAGTTACATAATGTGCCTTTAACAGCCATAACAACAAGGGTACTGGCAGCTTGGGGTCTTAATCATCTTCAGGGTCTGTAAGAAGACTTTCCTTGCTTCGTTTTTTTCTCTTTGGGTGCACATATGGCTCAGGTGGTAGAGTAAGCTGACTTCTAATTGCAGGATCCAGGTTACATCCTCTTTTTGTCAGCAAGATGTTTGGTCTAGGTATTGAACCCTAATGCTATGGATGGCAGACAAGCAGCTCTATTGCCACTAGTGTGTGTGTATCTATGTGTGTGTATCTTTGTGAAAAAGGCAATAACTCGGTAAAACATTGTGGAACACTGAGGGAATATTTTAGTATAATGGTCAATGAAATAAAAATGTTATACTTGGACAGTTCAGCTACCATTTTCATAAAACATTTGTAACTATATATTGAAAAAAGATCCGTTCTAGCCTCTTTAAGGTTGGATGAAGATCTCTGTATGTCTATGAAATACAAAAGACACTACCAGTTTTTGCCCTCATTTTAATTCATCTTGGTCTGCTTATGAGATGACTTGGAACCAACATGTCCCTCAGACACCCTCCTGTCCTGATTAGCCACTCCGAGTGTTAACATCCAGACAGATGGAGCAGAGGACCAACAACCAAAGAGAATCAGTGTTCGGTGAGGTAGGACTGTATCTTGACATGATAATCTTCTTTTTAAATGCACTACTGCACTCTTTCCCTCACCGTGGAGCTCTGCAGACAGCTCATACATTATCATTGAGTGCCTTTTCTTTTTCCTCCCTCTTTCTTTCTCCATGTCACACCCACTGACTCCCCCTCACACCCACCCCCACTCCTCACCACCACCACCACTCTCTCTAGCTTGAGTATCTCAGTGTGAAAACCTCATTATGTTCTGCTGCTGGACCTGTAAACTCTATTGGACAGCAAGTTATAGTCCCAGACTGAACCAGTGTGTCAAGTATTGAGTTGTGTGAGTGAGGATCATAACTTTGTACAGGTCCTCAATCAGTACTAATTGAATAAAAGAGGGCCTGGTCAGAGTGGAATTTCCCTGGGTTGGGTAATTTTTTTCTCTTTATTTTGGTTTTTAGCACTGAATGGCTGTGGTAGTGGAGCCATTAAGTGTATGTTGAGAGGCCTGTACTCAGCTATATGTTCACAAGGCTTTAAGCAGCACCTCATTCACTCAATTTGTGACTGGCCTCAGCTATTGCACACACTCTCAGCTGCTCAATAAGAGCTGTTCTGTTGGGATATTTCGTCTTGATGTGCATTGGTATGCTGTGTATTACCAACCCACTCTCTTGGCAAAAGTTTAATCTACTGATTCATGTCCACGTACAAGAATTTGTGCTATTGAACATGAAATTAATTCAGTAAATACACAGTGTCGGGTTCAGCATTTTATGAAATAATCACATCTTAATTGTTGCTTCACATTTTCTTAACAAAAATTTGGAGGGGAATATTTGAAGGTCAGAAGGTTGAAGGACTGTTATGCAAATCTGACTGCCAAGTCAGCTGAGATTGAGACCCATCCTGACCACAAATTCATTTAACTTTGATGTGTTGTGTTTTCATTCAGTCTGTTTCCTTGAGCTTTTAATCACTGTTTCAGTGCTGCTTTGCACATTACATTAAACTTAAGCACAGGTAAACATGAGTTATGTGTTTTCCATAAACTGACCTTTGTATGTTGCATTAAAATATCCCTTGGATAACTGATTGCTGAGTATCGCCCCCTTTGCTTCACAGACCTTTAAAGGGATACCGCGTAACTTTTGGGCACTAGGGGCACAAAACCTGTAACTTCCCACAGGCCACAAGACACTCGATCCCTGTTTTGGAATCGTATTTGCAGACCACTTTGACCATCTAATAGTGAAGTAATTTGGATTCAGGAATTCAGGCAAAAACTGCCCCAAAAACATTGCTAAAAATTATAGTTTTGGGTATCAAATGAAGCAGTAACTTTGGCAGAACTCATGTCAATAACTTATAGTTATAAAAACATCAGCATTAGCCCTTAGCTTATGGGACATTACAGCAGTGTTGTTTTTGGCAGCCATTTGAGTTTTAGTCTTAGTCTTAGTCTTTTTGACGAAAATACATATTAGTTTTAGTCACATTTAGTCATTTCAATATGTGATAGTTTTAGTCCAGTTTTAGTCGACAATAACTCAAAAAGGTTTTAGTCTAGCTTTCGTTAGTTTTTGTAGGATAAAAACAGGGAAAAAAACAAAGTATCGGTCTTTAAACAATTGAAATTTGCACATTCAACTGTGAAATAAAATCATGAAGCTTTGCTGGTCTCTGACGTTTCCTAAAACTATGTGAATTTTTATTAAAAAAATAATCCTCACATTAAGTAGCCCATGTAAATAGAGAAAAAAATATTTTTTGTCTATTTTTGCAGCCTCGGGTTCAGATTTAGTTCGTTTTGGTGGCAAACAAGGCTACAGATGCTGTTTTAGTCTCCTTCCTTTTGTAAAGCAATATTTGATTATAATCAATATTATTTCAGCTGTAAATGGGCCGTGCTGGACTTCATTGCTG
>JBBBVU010000001.1:20092403-20102694 GCA_037177055.1 Atherinosoma microstoma | reverse complement strand
TTTATGTAAAGCACTTTGAATTGTCTTGAACCTGAAAATGTGCTATACAAATAAACTTGCCTTGCCTTGCCTAAAGAATTTCCACAAGAAAAGAGAGAGATTTTGATAAATATCCGCTGTCTGCTTCATGCAGGATTTACCTCACGCCAATTAAGATGCATATTGTTAACAAAAGGATAATGTCAAACTTAGGCAACAGCAAATGCAGAATTCATACAGTATGGACAGAGGAGAAAATAGGTGCCACTAACCATTTTTTGCATGTTAGCTGCCATGGGTCTGACCCCGCTGCGCAGTCTATTGTGCTGGGCAACAATCTGAGAGTGCTCCTTCACCCCAAGCCCTGGAAGAAAACACAAACGCTCATTTACTATACCTCTGCTGCCGTTGTCGTGGCAACAGAATGCAAATGTGCAGGCGGTATGTTTGAGTGTCTGATGGAAAAAATTTGAAGCAATGTCTGTATATCACCATTTACTCTTGAGAAGTAGGCCTAAGAGAATCCTGCTAAAATATAATGTTACATTATAGGAGCAACTGTAGATGTTGAAGATATTCTTATTTACACATTTTAACATGGTTTTCTGTCTGTTTATTACAAAAACATTTTAAAAATTACGCTATTTTTAAGTGCCTCATAAAAAAGGGGGTTACAGTAAAGCAGACTCTTACCATTTAATGCTACTTTGCTCTGCATGCTGAACTTAAGCTATTAAAAAGATAAGTATTGCTTTCTCAGGATAACAGAATAATCAACTCGTGATCTAATGAGGATATAATGACATCAAAAATAAAAAAATAACAACATAATTATTGTAATTTCTGGCTTGATGAGGTAAAAAAAAAACAAAAAAAACATTTTTATAAGTTCAGAATGGCCGTGCCATGATAATAAGAATTTCTCATGTATATATACATTTTTAAATTTGTTTAGCAAGATCACATCTAGTAAGCCTCCGGCTTGAATATAGATTTTTGAATTAAAAAAACAAAACAATCAGTGTCTCAACATCCGCGAAGTGGGTTAATCATTTTGTCCTGTGTTTCTAAAAATGCAATCAAAAAGAATAATTCCGGTAACGCCACCCTTCAGTTGCCCAGCAGGCAGGTGGTGCTTTGCCAGATCTGGGCAGCTTCAAGTCCACGAGAATCTGTACCCTAAAGGACTGCCACCTGCTTGCCAACATGATTAGAGAAAAGTCTTTTTAAAAAAGATTAAACTATCAAAGAAGCACTTCCTGTGACTAAAAATAGGCTATAGTGAGAAAAGACAGTATAAATTCTGCAAACTGTTTAAAATCACCCGGCTGGGATGACCCCCCGCGTGACTGATTGTCACTTAGCTATGCAGTTTGAGATGAGTTTACCGGTGATGGGAGGAATCTGTATGTCCGCCGACTCTGCGATAATCCGGTAGAGTGAGATGAATGAGGCCAGCAAAAACCGAACGGTGAACATATGAAAACTCCAGGGAGATGTAACATACCCCATCCTGAAGTTCAGAAATGTCCTCAACAGCAGGCGACACTTTTTTAACTGACAGTTACGCTGACTCTCCGCTCTCCTCCTCTCCTCCTCCTCCTTCTCTTGTCCTCATCCGCAAAGGAATTCCCTCATTGACAAGGACCGTGAACCTTCTGCAGTTTATTGTTCGGCATGTTTTAAAACATTGTTTAACTATTGAACTCCAACCAGGCACCAATAATATCTCTTTGCGCAATGGCGCAATTACGCAAAGCGCACGGTTTGAGTTTCCATCGTCCACATGAAAGGAACATAGAAATCAGTGACTGAACTAATTCCTCACAGGATTAAAGGGAAAAGCAACAATCTTAACTCTAGAATTTTGCCATGTTAGATATAAAAGAATAAATGAATAACAAACCTTTTATACAAGCCCCAAGTCATGTCTTAGCTCACTGTGATTTACATATAAAAATTTTAATCATAAATATTTCTTAAAACTTTGAAATATTTACTAAATGTTTGTGCAGGTGTTTGATGTAATGTATTGTAGTAGGCTACTGTCATATAAAACAGGAATTGGTTCTTCTAATTCTCAAAGTTGCACTTAATTGGAAAAAGAATGTACTTTATTTTTTACACAACTGTTAACTAAAGTTTTATATATCAAGACATTTTTTTTTAAAAACAGGTAGCACTTTACATTACAGCTTGGTAATAATATGATAATAGTGTGGTAACATGATGTTAATACACTAGTATTAACTGGGTAATATCCTGTAATTACCAAAGTAATAGGTGATATCCTGGTCATACATCATGGTAACAACTGACTCATGTGTTGTTCATCTGAGGTTGTTTTTGCCTAAATTTAAGACCTGCTTAAGATGTTTTTTTGTTTTATCAGCATGTCCTAATATGCAAAACCCTAGAAATGGAAAAGGGTGTAATTGATGATTGTCAGACTCTGAATCACTCATCTCTCTACCACAATTTCCCACCTAAATGACTAAAAGAGCACTTAAACACACTGACAGCAAGGTCAAGCAGGAGTGTTCATCATTGTTATTGATGGGAAGTTGGTTTTAAAGGACTGATATTTATCTTTCACATTGGTCACTGGAGGTGAAGCTTTATTTGAGCTTTGGGTAAACTGAGGTGCCAGATATAATTTTTCAGATATGACAATTATGGAAGATGAAATGATAGAGCTTAAAATGATACAAAGATGGGAGAGGTTTAGGAATGGAAAGGAATTGGATAAGCTGCCTAGGTGACTGTTTAAACATGGTGACAATGTTATTCATTCTTTCTTTCTTTTTCATGGATCTATTCTGGAAAGCATGAATCATGATGCTCACTGAGAGGTGATTCACTGTCTGGAGATGGCTGCAGTGCAACACAATAGATTCATGCCTCTCCATTGTGGGCTGTGTGTATATTGCAGTGAGGATTCAGTCCCCAGGCTGTCTAGATTTTCTTTTTTCTTTTTCATTAGTAAGGGCCTGTCTGGCCCCACCAGGCTCACAGTCAGTTCTGAGCTCAGTCCAACTCCACCACCTACTTAGATGTTTTCTAAAGTAAATCCAGCAACAGAAAAAGCCACTTCCTTTAGCCCAAACAGCACTTAAAATCTCAGTCTCATCAAAATCATCACAATTTCACCTGCACACTGCTTACACTTTACACAATACCCCATCAGCACAAGATATATTGTGCATAGCATTTATCTATTGATTTAAGTGATCAGATTTCCAAATCACTGTAGTTTTATTTAATCCACAGCCAACAACTGAAAAGAAAATTATGTGAATGGCATGAAACTCACTAATTAACTTCAGAGCCATTTACGTCTTGCTTTGTTGTCATGGTCAACCAGGTTGAATATAACCCACTGCCTGATCAAAACTTCTTAATCACAGCTTCACCAAGGCAGCTCGGCACACACAGAAGCAATCATTTTTACAGCATACAGATATAATTGAACCCTATGTACATATTGTGCAAAATAGGCCTTGTTGGTGCCAGCTGTGAGTTTTGGATATTGCTGTCATGATAAAGCCCAGATCCACTGTGGCCCTTCGCTTGGAGCCTAAAAGTAATTTGGACTATTTGTTTTGCATGTTGTCCTGTTTTTGTGTCTGTATCAGGTGTTTCAGTTACCTCCCAGTTTAAAGACATGGATTTATAGACATGGCACGTTTATTTATATAGCACATTTAACGTACAACACAATTCAAGGTGCTTTACATAAAATCTTAGAAGCATTACAGTGGGGTGCAGAAGAAGCATTAAAAGTACATTAAAAACAAAAACAAACTTTTAAAAGAAAGAAATGGAAAAAACTGAAGAAAAGAAGAAACCATAGGTAATTTAAAATCAAAAGCAAGAGAAAAGGAGAAAGAAAGGACAACATTAAAAACATGATCAAACAGATCAAACATGATTTTAGGTGAAAAGGTGATTCTAACTTGGCCATAGATACCAACATGTATCTGTCTGTAACCTCTATGAAAGACTTAGCATTTTCAAGGTCTACTCTGCCTCTTTCCCAGTATCAGCTGTGATGGGCAGAGGCCCCCTTGCAACTCTTAACAGGATAAAACAATAAAATGAAATAAATGGATGGTTCTGCCCAACTAATTTACAGAACAGGAATGTGTCTACAGTATGCACGTACTCCTGCAGAGGGCACAGCTTCTCTGTAGATTCTCACTCTATCAAGCTGCTTTGAGCAAAAAGGAAGTACACTCCAGTTTAAGTAAAAGGATAATAATGCAGTCACATTTTCTTCCAAGTCTCTTTTTCTGATTGGCTCCTGAAGAGTAAACCCAGCATTCCACACTGTTTAGCTGCAGCAGCTTTTCCACTGCAGACTTGTGGTCTTTTTCCCACCTGAAGTCCCCGCACACTCTGAAGGCTGACGACTTAAAGTTCGCTCTGCGACTTCTAACACATCTGAGGACTACTCATCGATGGTACCTTGGTGTTAGTGGAAAGATGTTTGTGTCAGCAGTGAATGCCATCATCTTGCTGTGTTTCTGTTCACTCCATCCTGCTTTTGGACAGGTAAGAACCTATGCAAAAGCATATTGTTAACTAATAAGTAAATGAATGAATCAGATTCTCAGCAGGGACCTTGGATCACATAAGTTCATTTGAAATATATAAGAGCTGAATCATTTTGAGCTACGTCAAAAATTCTTTGCCAAAAATATGCATATAATTATCATGATGTAGGATGATTTAATGCTTAAATTTAGATAAATTCTCTTTCTTGAAGCATTCGACATATTCTACTGTGAATATCTTTACTGTACTCCATAGAGAAAAATCTGAGAGCAAACTTTCAGTCACCTCTACTTTGCACGCAAACTTCAGAAACAACATCCCACAGGCTCCAGACACTGAATCCACTCACTATATCTATGGTGTGCTCCACTGCAAAGCTGCTAAACATTTCCAGGAAGCTGCACGTGTCTGTGAATGACTCTCTTCAGGCCTTTGCATGCATGTCTGTATCTGCGTTTGTACAGTATTTGTTTGTCTTGTGCTTAGATATATAGTCAACATGAGAATGTTTTTGGGAGGGTCTGTGAGAATGTAAGAGGGACAGCTTAGGTCCTTTACACAGTATGATAGTGCATGTTTTTCTTTCTGTTTCATTTGATTAGATTAAGTAGAACTTTACATTCATTTTGAGCTTACTGTTGTATCATCATTGAGTTAACATCAGGCCATGCGAAATGTGTAGGACGAGTAGAAAGAGGCCTTTGACAGCTACACTATAAACACCAGCCACCTACAGATGATTGAAGTCTTTCCAAACCTCATTTCAGAAAAGGTGTTTTCAACAAATATTGACTTTTCTTATGTAACCCCTGCTGGATGAAAACACTAATTGGTTGTGTGAAAACATGCAAGAGAGGAGAGGGCAGGTGGGGAATGATGCTGATGTATGAATGAGAGTAATGATGGAGAGAGTGTGGTCAGAAAACAAGATTGCTCTACTCCCTCGACCTTCTAGCCAATGGAAAGAGAAACTGTAACACAAGTGATGTTTGAGCTGAAGAGGTTCATAACCCACTGACTGACCCCAATCTCAGTGAGTAATTACCCATAATGCAAACTAAGCACAGTAACTTGTAATACTTACGACTGTCCTAAAATGGTAGTTACATAACTTTTCAAACTTTTACACTTCAAACAACATCACAAGAACACACTGTGTTGCACAAAGTGTTTTCTGTTTAAAGCGGCACTAGGGGATCTAGCCAGCTAGCTAATGAGGCGTTTTCTGTTTGCGAGTACACAAAGTGACCAAACACACTCTGATCCTTTCTGCATTTACTCCCACGTGTAAACACTTAAGCTGCTGTACAGCACAGATATTCATTTAGGGTATTTATTTGTTTTCATACTGGAGTTGGTTGTGTTTTGTTTACAAATATGGTGCTGTTTTATACTATTTTCACCGGAAATGAGTGTACAAACTTTAAAGCAGAGTCAGGTTTCCATGTGTATTTTTGATGGTGATAATTTTTTTCTCAGAGTAACGAACAGAGGGACATGAAGATGTTTATTTGAGATTAAATGAAACATTAAATGATTCTATGGAGGGACTCTCAATTATAAGGTTGGTGGTTTGATCCCACACTTCTCCAATTCATATATTGAAGAGTTCATGAACAAGACTCTGAACTTCATAATGTCCCTGTTGCATTAATCAGTCAAAGAAGTAAAGCTCTGTATTGGCTGAAAAAGAAAATACACAAGTGTTATTTCACTTCTGTCTATTTATGGTGTTAAAATTGTGAAAGCTTTTTTGTAATCTAGGATGTTAGGAGTTTTTGAATAGCTGGAAACATGAATGGGCTGCTAGTTTTCTGGCTCATAAATCAGTGACACTAGTGGTTTGCGGTCCTGTGGTCTCTCACTTCAGCATAGTTTTGAAGCTGAATCATGTTGATCAACTATGTTGATGAATATTTATTTTTAACTGATGTGAGTCAAAGGAACAGCTTCTCTGTAATCATAAATGAATCCAGTGAAGCTTGCATCCATTCTAATGAAATTCAAAGAAGGTGGCTCAGTAATTTTCTTGTTATGATATTATGTAGAGCCTAATCAACAAGCTGGTGCAAGACATGGGGGTCTATTGTGATGACTGCAATATTAGAAAACATATTAAGATACTTAAGCAACTTGTAATTTTGAGACTACACTGTGTTCATTTTCTACTTACTTGTCATCCTCTGATATGGAATTTTTCTGATGTGTAGGTCTACTTCAGTCTTAACTGTGTTGTTTGCAAAGAGTTCAGATCACAGCAGCCCCTCTTTTAACAGGTCCGAAGAAGCATAAACACCCAATTCCAGACTTGACATCCCTTCACTACTTCCCCGTTCATTTTTGGACTGATTTCAAGATTTCATTCTTTTCTTTTAAAGTTTTAAATTGATTGGTGCCATCTTATCTAACAGGTCATATTCACATCCTCACAGCTGTAAGAGCGCTACAGTCCACCAGTCAGATACTCTTCAATGTTTTGAGATACAGATTAAAACACAGAGGTCCTCAAGCTCTGCAACAGTTGACCTTTTCAGATTCAGACTATATGCATAATCAGATTGCTGCTGTAGACTTGCTTCTTATGATTATGAGTATGACACCAAAAAAGATATTTTTGAGCTGTTGTTGCATTACATTGTGTTTTTACATTTTATTATCTCTTATTGCCTTGTTATTTCAGATGATCATTTTATTTGACTGGAAAGCTTTGGTTAATTTTGTTGTTTTTTAAATGTGCTTAATAAATACAGCTGACCCTTAATCTTAACATTGATTTTATCCATAAATGAAAAACTAAGAACTGAAAAACTCAGAAAAGTGTTGTATACTCAGGCTTAAGTGTTTTATTTTCTTAAGCAACGTTTGGGCCACTTGGCCTTTTCCAGGATCAAGCTCTAGCACTGATTATGAAAAAGGCTAATGTGTCCTCAGTATGAATTACTAAACAAAAAAATACCCCCAAACACTTGTGAATTTGGTTAACTTCTGTGTTTTTCTGCAGGACTGTCCAAGTAGGCTGGAAATACAAGGATCTCTGAAGCAGGTCCAGAAGCTTCTGTCGGCCCATGAAGCCTCCTACTTACAGAGTCTGCGCAACCTGAAGAAGAAAATTAATTTACTGCAGAGCAGTGCGGGGAAGCAAACAACAAAAACAGTGAACAGTAAGCCATAACCAGAGAAAGAGTGATGCATTGAAAAGTTGAACTATTTTAAAAACCATCTGCATTTCTATCAGGTACATGCGCAAAACTGGATGCTCCCATAAATGGGAGAAAACTGGGCAAATCCCATAACGTGGGCCATGAGGTCCATTTTCTCTGTGACCCGGGTTATGAACTTGTGGGATCAGAGAGCAGGGTTTGTCAGGAAAGCCTGACCTGGAGCGGCCAGCAGCCCACCTGCCGAGGTTAGAGACCTGTCCTCTGGAGCCTGGCCTCTCTTTGATGGTCATTTTTCTCCATCTCTTTCCCCTTGTTCTCATTCCACCCTTGTTTCTCCATTTATTCTCTATGGCCATCACTCATCCTGTTATCTGACCCTCTGGTTACTTTACATCCCTGTCAACATCCTCTTTGTAATCTCTATGTCTCCTCTCCTCTTTTTGTGCATCAGGCATGTCACTATTTTCTATATAGAGATAACTTAGCATGTGATCTCTGATCATATTTCTCTTTTTTATGTACCTTGGTTGCTGTCCAGAAATCTTTTTGAATGCTTGACATGTGATATTCTATTCAAGCCTCTATGGCCCTTTGACAGCTTGCTGACTTTAAGATAACAGCTGAAAGGCTTTTTGATCAAGCTGAGGCAACCCTGTAATGTTGGCTGCATCTAACATTAACTCATATTCCACCATTATTTCTTCATATTTCTCTCTAATACACCCATATGTCATGATGTCATGTCCTCTGTGGTTCAAGCATCAGTTATTAAGTTGCATATGTCATAGTATCTCTGAAGGGTTCAAAGATAGCAGCCCTGCAAAACCTCTTCTCTGTCTAATTCCCTTAGACATCAATGAATGTGCATCATCTCCCTGCATTAATGGTGGGACGTGTGTGGATGAGGTGAACCAGTTTTCTTGTATCTGTGCCAAAGGTTGGTCTGGAGCTACCTGCCAGAGTCCTGTGCCAACATGTGAGTATGGCATACATCATAAGTTCTGCATAGGGACTTAAGTCTTACTAAATATTAGTATATAAATGCAGGATTAGGCTACTTTACATATACATTAAATCAAACAAGCATTTAAAATGCACTTAATTTTATAGGCTAGGATCCAAATCTTCCAGTCTGTGAAAGGAGATTACACTGACCAATGGTTTGGCTCGCCAATACAAGCCAGTGCTAAATACCACAGAGTGTTTATTGAATTCCAGCCTGAAGTCCAGGACAGAGTTGGTTGAGATGTAGTGGTCTGCTCCCTGATTAGATGGTGGGTTTAATCTGTGAGGCCTAGTTTGGTTTTGTTTTTAAAAATGTATTAAGTATTTGCAAATATGCTGTAATATCCATTCATTATCTACATTGAAATATATCATCACTGTTTTCTAAGCACATGTCAGATTTGCTTTGTAAAGAATTTCAGCAGTAATAGCTGCAGCTTTTATTTATTTATTTTTCTTAAATTAAATCATCAAAATGATCCTTTGCAAACATCTGTAGTACTTTTGAACAGACTGTTGTTCTGTATCAGCTAAAATACATTTATATCTAAGCTTATATTTCTGTAGCTCATTAAAGGGTTAGTTGTTGTGGAAACATCTTAACGTCAAATTCCACAGAGTAATTTGTGAGTATACATAAACATCAGAATGAATGTTTTCTTAAACACATGTTGAAAAGTTTTAATTTGTTTATTTTGACTTCAAGACAACATTTGAGGAAAATTCCTAAAAACAATCGGAAGATATTGAATTCACAAGACTACAATGGACATATTTACCTGTCTTCATAGAAAGAGCCAGACAAACAGATGGATAGACAGAATGTCTGACAGATGGACAACTGGAAAACACAATGCTTCAAGCAATGGCTGTTATTGGTGCAAAGGCATTACAAACTAACAATGATAATAATTATTAAACTGATCCACAGGACATTTTATTGAATTTTAACAGTTCTTAAAATGTATTTTAAATCTAGTTATTAAGAATATCTGCACAATGCATTTAAGTTCATATTGTGTTGCTATGACTAATGTGACCCCCTTTTTTTTCAACAACTGTATTTGATGCTGCCAGTAGTGACTGACTCGTCTCAAGTCATCATGAACCCATTTGCCGCATCTGTCACATGTTGTCAGCTGGATAAATAAACACTGATGGTTTGGGGTTGACTCAGAGCTTCGGCTCTCAAAGTATCCTAACAGGTTGTGAAAACATTTTCCACAGCTGACTACCATTTCTCATCTGATTTCCTCATTCAGTCTTTATCACAATGACAAACACTTCTGCCGCCACTGCTGCTGCTACCACCTTACCAGCTGCCACCACTGGTCCTTTTGTTCGTCCATCACGTTGCAGTACAGTGCAAGGAACCACCCACTGCACCTGTGAGCCAGGATATACCATCTCTGGCCGAGACAGCTACACCTGCACCGGTATACCGAAAACTTTCCAATTAATCAAACCTTAATTATAAATGATTACATTTATAATGTTTCTGTATAGGATGTTTACTTTGTGTGTGTGTGTGTGTGTGTGTGTGTGTGTGTGTGTGTGTGTGTGTGTGTGTGTGTGTGTGTGTGTGTGTG
>JBBBVU010000001.1:20064140-20092303 GCA_037177055.1 Atherinosoma microstoma | reverse complement strand
TGTGTGTGTGTGTGTGTGTGTGTGTGTGTGTGTGTGTGTGTGTGTGTGTGTGTGTGTGTGTGTGTGTGTGCGTGTATTATGCATTTCAGATATAGATGAATGTGAGCTATTCCATAATGGACAAGCTGGCAGATTGTGTTTACATACTTGTGTTAACACTCCTGGAGGCTACCGCTGTTCCTGTCCTGCCGGGTACAATGTGACCCGAGATGGACGAAGCTGTAAAGGTGCACTCACCATTGTTCTTTTTGGTTGTTTATTTATCAAGTCTGTTCTCAGCACTGCTCCATGGGGAGATTGCTCAATGTGCCTACCAGGGAAAGTCTCAAGGGCTAAGGGAGTCATACAGCTGGTATTATCCTAGAAATATATGTCCAAGAAAAAGATCCAAAGAGCTTAAAGGGACATAAATGACCTAAGATATGAGAAAAATTCCAAAAAATGAGACACAAAATATCCTAAATATAACTGAAAAGAGATGCAAAAGAACCAAAATGAGAAACATTTAAGTCAAATATTGAAAACATAAAACAAATTGCCTAAAAGTGAAACAGAATTTCTGAAACAAGATGCATAATGCCAAAAGTGTGATAATAAATTATAAAGATTTGAACTGTGAGTGAACTTTTATCCTTTTTAGTATTTTTTAGCATAATTTTATTCAAACTAATGGCTCTTCCTTTTTTTTCCAGATATTGATGAGTGTGCCACCAGGCAAAACAACTGCACAAAGGACCAGATATGTGTTAACACATATGGCAGTTTCCAGTGTGTTCGAGTGGACTGCCCCAAAATTCCTAATGCTACATATGTCAAAACATCACCAATGTGAGCGTTAACATAAAAGAATTTTGCTTATTTCTAATTTAAGTGCACAGTACCAATAAATATGGGAACAAACTCTTTAGCTGGTTCCATTCTCACACTTCATTGTTTAGCTTCAGCCTCTCACAGTTTTCATTTATCATCTTGCAGGCGTTGTGAACGTAACCCCTGTCCAGTCGACAACAAAGCATGCTCTCAGGCCCCCAACTCTTTCTCCTATCATTACCTGGCCGTTGTGTCCAACCTGTCGGCTCCTCGTGTGATGTTCAGAGTCTCAGCACTGCGTCCAATAGGTGACACACTTCGCTTCTCCTTGCTTGGCGGAAGGCAAGCTCGTCGCCACTTCACGGTCCAGCGTTCAGACCGCCTGACAGGTCAGCTGATGCTGGTGAGCCCCGTGCAGGGCCCCGCCACTCTGGATGCAGAAGTGGAGATGAGTGAGCTGGAGAGACGAGTCCAGCTAGGGAGGTATATCACCAAAGTCACCATGTTTGTTTCCCAGTATGAATTCTAAAGACAGGGGGGGGGGAACAAAAACATATTTATTGTACAAAGAGGAACAGTGTAGAAGATTAATGATGAACAATGAAGTAGCAATTAAGCTGGACCAGATAAAGACATAGTCCATTTTGAGATAGAGTATTATTTTAGTAAAATGTTATCGTAACATTCATGATATTTTTAACATGCAAACATCATGCGTGAAGATTTTGTAATCCTCTTTATGATCCTGTTTTATTTATACTCTGTTTTATTTATAGTACTAGTACAGTATATCTTTACTTCCAGAACATCATTAAACTTAATGTAAACCTTTAAAAGTTTTGTGTTTTTTATTTGACAAATTACAACATCTTGAAATTAATGTATTTTCCAGTCTGAATGCACCTTCTCTGTTTTTGAAATATGCTACAAGAGCAGTCTGATATACTGTAAGAAGTGATATCTATGTGTGAGTAGCGGTTGTTAAACTCCTCAGTTCTTGCAGTATTGAGTAACACTGTTCAACAGGCAGTCTGGTAACTAAAAGAAAATAGTCTCTGTGCTCCTACGGTGTATCTGTTCTTTTTGCACTTATATATTATATTTGCAAAACAAACATCAACAGAAGAAAACATGTTCAAAGTATCACAAAGGTTCATTATGTGTGATCATTTCCCAGTGAGATGAAATGTGTTCCTTCTGTTCACCAACAGCTATCTCTGTATTTCTTGGTGTTAAACTACTTCGGGAAAAAAGAGACTACACAAAAGTGCATCTGTTGATAGTGAAGTGGAGTTTAGTTTCACTAGAAACAGGATGTCTTTCGTTGCAGAGGGGGCTCTGTACTATGGCTGAGATTCACTAGTGATGTTTTTTAGAGTAAGGGAGCTTCACAGGATCCTAAAACAAAACTACATGCAGACTGAAGAAGAAAGTTATATAGAGATGGAGAGGCAGATAATGATGGATGAATAGAGAGAAGAATGAATAGAGGACAATTCACATCAGCCAGTCAGGCACTATCTGAAGTGCAGGCTGAATTAAAAGCAGCTGTCTTTATTACTACCATAGAATAGACCCCTACTGTCCTTTAGTCTATCTCTCCCTCTTCTATCTCAATGGACGAGTTGCCAGAAGCAGAGCTGAATGAGAGATTGCCCTTGTGTCTGTCCCTCTGGGATCTACAAGAGGTGACAATTCAGTATTAAAAGTTTGCCCAAACTGCTTAGCTGATACTCTTGTCCTGCCGTATTTCCTATTCCAGGACCCCAATAAATCATATCAATATTCATCTTATCCGTTCTGTGTTTTACCTCTGAATCATTTGTGAAGGCCAACCTGGTACACAACCATGTAAACAAATATCTACATACTGGGATATGAGGACATTGGTCTGTGGGAGCACCTGGTTTCATCTCTAATGAGCCTTCAATTCATCTCACTGTCCTCTCTTTTTCTGCCCTCCTTGACCTTATTATATTTCTCAGTGTCAGTCTCAACTCCTTCAGACACGCCAATTTTCTTTAGAGTTCTCTCCATTGCGGCTGATTAAAACCCAACTAATGAGTGCTTGCAGAGGACACTAAAATGAATATCCTTATTTCAGTCAGGTTGCAGGAGGTGCTACCATTAGACACAACTATGCTCACTTTGAAGCCACCTTGGGTTATCAGTGATGCTTACTTTTACTGACAACAAATATCATCACCTGAAATTTACGGAAACAAAGGAGTGTTACTGTGTATTTTGAGATACCTGAGACAGTTGAGTAGAGATGTGAATACCAGAAAGTATCAGATACAGTTTACTTTAACTTTCACTAAATAATGCTGAAATAGCTGGAAGGAAGTCCCAATTGAACGTGATTTTCTATTCCCTAAAAAATCTGCCTTGATCATGCATCAGAAGTAACTCACATTATTTTTCTCTTTCTTCATTGTATTTGCATAATTCCTGAAGAAAACCTGTATACACTGCACTGTCACACAACAGTGTAACACTACAACAGTGTAACACTGCCCTCTGTTGTTAAGAGTTTAGACATGTTGCACACCACTTAGATGTTCTTCCTGTTTCCCCAGCAGTTGATGCTAACTTCTAACAGATTTATTGGCTGCATCACTTCTTTGGAGAGTTTTATCTGAGACTGTAAAAAGGCACAACAACAACAACAACAAAAAAGACTGAAAATCAGTTGTTTCCGTACTCAACCTAATATTGTGTTCTTTTCATTAGACTGAAATTTCACATTGATTTGTTGAAATCAAGGTTGAGTCAACTGGTATAAAACATGTTTACTTCATAATAGCAGGGGACAAAATTAATGACTCTTTTTGGTGTACTTGTGTCAATATTTAGCTGATTCAGTTGTCTATATGATTCAGCTCCTGGCTGAATTGCTTAACTGTTTTTTTCATGTCAGTCAGCTCTTCAGACATGACCCTGATGGCTGTTCCTAAGGCCTGCTGGATGATCTGAAAAAAATTGGAATTGCTTTTCAAAAGAAAGAGTTTTATTATCAACATATCTTCTCACTTTATTTCATATTTCTTCTTGAAGAGATTATATCTAATTTTGCATCATTTTGTCTAATTTTGATAACGCATTTCTTTATCACTCTTGATTTTTTATTCCCTCTGCCCTGAAAAGTTCTGATTCCAATCTAGGCAAGTAAAGAAATCATCACTCTGTTTTTTAAAGTAAAAAAAAATGTGAAAGGTTTATCATTCCATTAAACAAAGAGTAAAACCACACAGTTCATGTAACTACATATATTTGTGACCAAACATATAATATAATATTGAATGAAACACAGTAGTCTACAGCTGTGGTATTTTTAAAACCATGGCCATGTTTTAGGTTGTGAAACTTCATAACACTTAAGACTAAAAGCCTATTAATTTTAATAAAAGCAGTAAATTCACAGCATAATAGGAAAGGGGTACTTTTGGTTGACTGACAACTACAGCTGAGGGCAGAATGTCACACATGTTTTACTTTTAAAATTTAAATTGATCACATCTTTGTAACTGGCTCCTGCCCTCTGTAAAGATGAGAGCTATATCCAGTCCATGAACTGAGGTTCAGAGCAAACAAGGTCAACAAAGACTAACTGTCACAATACTTTCTGACTGTAGTGCAAATTATGAAGACCCTAGCATGGACCGCTAGTCAACTTGTTGCAACCAGTCAGAAACCAGTCTTTACACCAGACCCTGTGTTTCAATGCTCTGTTTGAAAAGTGTCTGTTTGTTTAATTTGGCTCTGTTGGCCCTGTGACAGACTGGGGGCCCATCGAAGGTGTACCCCACCTTTCGCTTGATTCCAGCTGGAATAGTATTTAGTCCTGCTGTGACTCTGAATTGGATAAGTGGGTATAAAAAGATAAATGAATGATGGCTGGATTTGCTCTTGGGTTAGTAGTGCAGTTTTATTAGGATGCAATATTCTGGCTTGAAGATTTTTTGTTTGGTTTTTACCTATTTTGCAATACAAACAAAATACTTTAACACATCTTTGTGCAACAGGCAGAATTAATTTGAGTGGCGGTGTCCGCTATTACTGATTAATGTCCACCAATTCTTTATTACTTCAACTTTCGAATATGTCTACTGTTTTCTGACCCATTCAATGACTGACATACAGTCCACTAATTTACTTTGTAGAAAATAACCAAATAGAGGGAAAAAAAAGAAAAAAAATTAGACTAAACAAATAAAACACACACAAACACGGCCATACAATTATCACAAAAAATTTAAAATGACAACATTAAAAGACAAAATGACCAAGATGGAAAAGAGATCATCAACATGGACAAAATATGAGAGACAAAATTAGCACAAAGAGACACAAAACTACCAAAATGTTTCAAATGGGTCATGGAACAAAACAATCCACTGATCCACAATAAGATATAAAATTACAAACAACTAGTTGAATAACCTACACAAAACAAAAGAAACAAAAGATGAGGACAATGATGTGTAGTTACCCACAAAGTGCAACTGACATGAAAAAAGATGCAAAAATGAAAATAAAATACATTTTTTTAAAAAGCAAACGACATGGGACATAAAGGGAAGCTATACAGAGATGCAGCAAGATACATTTAATTTTCTCCAGGTTTACAGTAAAGTAGCCTATGCTGTTTAAATACAAAGAATACGATAAACGAACAAAGCTTATAACCATCTCTTTAATTCACGCGTATAAAGTACCAAACTTTAACAGCCTTGGAGTTTCAGGTTATTTATAAACTATGTGACGCTTCCGCCCCTCTGCGTTCAGCTTTCAGCACTGATGCTTCGCTGCAGACCAAACCCCAAACTCAAAACGCCCAATCTCTTGAGCTCCTCCCCTTCGCCTGCCCCCCAGCTTCCATTCCTCCCAAAAAAAAAGAAAAAAAAAGTCCTCTGTTGTCCAGAAACCATGTTGTAACTTCTACTTTACCAAAGTAAGTTGTGTTAAGTGTTATAAAGTCACGAAAACCTTCCCAGTTAATGCATGCAGCGTGCGCTATCCATTTCTACAAAACACCGAGTATCAGTTATTCTAACATTACCCAGCTTCATCTTTTTGATTGTTGTTCGGACTACTGGCTAACTTTAGCTTAGCTGCAGCAGCAAATGTAGAAAACAAGCACCATAACAAGCCTTTGAAGTTTTTGATGCTGCATAACAGTACAGCAACATGACTTTAGTTTGTGTGTGTGTGTGTGTGTTTATCGAGTTTGCTTTACGGACCTGAACAACACCGAGTTAACATCACTTTGCTAACTGACTGAATACACAGGCTACAAACAGCTCCGTGGTCAATAAGAAGACTTTACACAAACCTAGTTACCCGTCTGAAGAAGGATTGAAGTAATTTGTGTTTTACTTTTAATGGATGCTTTCCAACGCGTAACATTGGTGCTCAAAGTAACGTTAACAATTAATTGCACTACTTTTTAATGTTACTTGACCTATTTCATGACCATAAACTCAGTACATCACGATTAAATGTAAGGGATTTTTTATTTTTTGATCATTTCTCTCCTTTTACAACACCAACTGGTGTTGTAATAGACATCGTTGGAAATCCCGATTAGTCACTTTTACACGAGATATAACTGGTAGGGATGTGCTTCTGTACCTACCTGTGGCACTACCCACCGCTAAACATGTGGGCATCTCCCCCCCACAGGAGGCATGAGGCCAAGCTGATTTGACTGCATATGGATCTTCCACATGCTTCTAAAACCCCTCCGACTGAAATTGATAAAGAGTAAAAATGGCCTTGTTCCCTTATTACTGTGGAAAAGTGCAATCTTCCACCAAGCAACTCAAAGTAAATACCAACAGGAGAATATTGCAGGGGATAATGATACATTTTCTGGGGGCACTACCCACATGTTTAACTGTGCTGCTCATGTTCCACAGAAGCTCGATCCTTTGTATCTCGTTGTATACATTGTGTATACATCTCATTGTGTGAATCAGGCTTTCCAACAATGTTAAGTACAACACCAATTGGTATTATTAAAGGGGAGAAATAACTGACCAAACACACATTTCCATACTTTTGTGCCAATTTTATATAGTTTGCTGTGTTTTTAAAGGGGAGCAGTAATTGAATTTTGTAGTGGCAGAAGATTGAGGTTTTATTATGGACCATTCAGATACAGTGGTTTAATATTGTTGCACTGAAAAGGCATCAGAATGATTTATTATAATTGATTTTAAATTGTACACATTTTTCATAATGCTTCAGTCAGTTCAGGAAGTATTTGGTCTTGATGTTTGATGTGTTTACTAAAAATTGTTAATACTCCAGCTGTATACTCGGTGTATGTTCAGCTTTAATTTGATTACATTTTCATTCAATTTGAATGTAGGAATTAGGACTTACATCTCTTCTATAGTTTACACCCCTTTCTAAGGAGATCAGATTTACAAATGTAAATTAATCAATCAATATATTCATAAATAAAATGCTTGATATTTAGTCAGAGATCGCTTGCAATAAGCATTTGAAGTCTGGAACCCATGGATGTCACCAAAGAAAGGTTTTCTGGTGTTGTTCTCATCTTCTGCTCTTGTTTCATTTTGTTCATAAGCTGCTCAAAGCCTTCTTTGTAATTGCTCTCTTCCCACCATACTGGTACAGGTGAGAATTAGTTTAATCTGTTTAAACTTGAAAGGCTGGTGATCCAGAACTTCTCTGGCTTTTGGCATAGTGTAGTTTGGCATTTCTATGTAAATCACTTGCATCTTGTTGTGAACCCTCTGTATCTTCTCTAGGCAAGTTTTTTCTTTGTGGTAGAATTGGATCATGATCTGTCTTCCTCCTGGAGAGTCTTCTTCTCTTGGCCACTGTCTGTGTTTTTGTCTTCTCCATGGAAAAGATTGATTCAATTTTTCAAGTGTCTCAGTGGTTGATCTAGATTAGCCCAAACCCACTGATTATTCATGTTATTACCAGTTACCCACTACAGTAACTAATATTGCATTTTGATAATGCTGACTTACAGAAGTGATGGAGGTGAGACAGGAATCTCTTCTAGCCTAAACTGAAAACTGAGAAAGTAGGTTGGTTTGTTACAATATTATACCATCAGTCAAATTGTCCCTAAATTTATACTGTAGCATCCATCAGCCAGCTGGCATGAGATGTAAAAAAAAATCTTTATTGACAGACAATTTCTCTTTCTTACAGTGGCACAAAGATGATCAATACATAACATTGGAACACAGAGGAGCAAGAACGGTGCAGAAAAATGTCTCCCAAAGTGCCCAGTGGCCATGCCCGAGGGGACTATTCTGCAGTTCAAGTGGCCATTCGAGTCCGTCCCCTGCTGCCAAAAGAGCTTTTACACTGCCATGAGAGTTGTATCACCGTGGACCCTGAACTGCACCGAGTTACTCTGGGCCATGACCGACACTTTGCTTGTGACTTCCTGTTTGAAGAAACTTGCTGTCAGGAGGAAGTTTACTCTGCGTCTGTCCAGCCACTCATAGATGCCTTCTTCCAAGGTTTCAATGCCACAGTCTTTGCCTACGGGCAGACAGGCACAGGCAAGACCTACACCGTTGGAGAAGCTAATATATGTAAGTTACATAGTTTTGATCTTGTAATGTCCACCAAAAGAGTATTTTAGTGCAGTAACGTGTACTGTAGATGCTGTCAACGTAAAAACATTTGTACTTTCTTGTAATGCATCACTATGAAAGTAGTTTTCCCTCAGACAAATAGGAAAGAAAGTAGATATTATTTGGAAGTCTCTGCTCACAAAACCAGTTTCATGCAATAATACATTTTTAATTGTATCTTTAGGTTCCTTCAGAGATGAGGAGCAGGGTATCATTCCCAGAGCTATTGCAGATGTCTTCAAGCTGCTAGATGAAAACGACCTCACAGACTTCTCTGTCCGAGTCTCCTATTTGGAGGTCTACAAAGAGGAGTTCAAGGACTTACTGGAAGTGGAGACTGCCAGCAAGGACATCCATATCCGAGAGGATAAAGGCAACATTGGTATAGAATAAGCAGCCAGATTTTTATGAATGTAATGCACCATTATTTCTTAAAGGGTTTTCTGTATGTATTAATCTGAGTTTATTTTCCTGTCTGTGTGATTTTATAGTTCTGTGTGGGGTAAAGGAGTGTGAAGTGGAGGGTCTCGATGAGGTTTTGAGCTTACTAGAGTCGGGAAACACTGCCAGACACACTGGGGCAACCCAGATGAATCCAAACTCCAGCCGGTCGCACACCATTTTTACTTTGTACATGGATCAACGTCGTGGAAGCTCTCGTCTTTATGGGACAGCTGCAAACTCTGGACCACAAATGTTGTCTTCCAAGTTCCACTTTGTTGACCTGGCAGGATCCGAGCGCATCTTAAGGACAGGTAACACTGGAGAGAGACTGAAGGAGAGCATCCAGATTAACAGCGGCCTCCTGGCTCTGGGGAATGTAATCGGGGCACTGGGAGATCCAAAGAGGAGAGGCTCTCATATACCATACAGAGATTCTAAAATCACAAGGTTAGTTTTGTTAAGGAAACTGGTATATACAGCCATAATCTAACAAAGCCTGGTTGTATTATTTTGATCTAATTTTTAATATCCTTTTTCTGAATAGGATACTGAAAGACTCTTTGGGAGGAAATTCAAAAACACTGATGATCGCCTGCATCAGCCCATCCTCTTCAGATTTTGATGAGAGTCTGAATACGCTAAACTACGCGATGAGAGCTAGAAATATTCAGAACCGAGCTACAGTCAACTTCAAGCATGAGCCAGACCGCGTGGAAGGGCTGGAGCAGCAAATTAAAGCCCTTCGTAGAGCTCTCGAAAACCGTCAGCGTTCAGAGACCCGCATCATTTCTCATGCGGATCCAAACAGGAGACCTCGACTTGGAGAGGGCGAAATCAGCAGGTTGCAAGCGCAGAGCGCTCACTATAGGACTTGCACAGACACCGCCTACAGGTTGGTGCACATTAATGGAAGGAATTCAATTTAAACAATTTTTTGTTTTTTCGGTGGCACTCTGTTGTGCAAAATATTTAACCTTGTTTGTTTGAAATGATAAAACACATAAGTTCTGGTATTTTTCCAATAAGTGGCACATCTAAGTTAATTCTTTTTAATAGGTTTCAAGCTAACAAGTTTTTGTGTTTCCTCTTTGAAATTTCTCTTCTGTTATGTGACAGATTACTGCGGGAGCTCCAGAGTGAAGGGGGTCTCACAGCTGAACAGAGTCTGAGAGTGAAGGAGTGGCTGTCCTCAGTTGAGGAGGAACGTAGTGGGCTCACCACTGCCTCCGGACCAGACAGCGGTATCGAGAACAGCTCCACTGAGGACAGCATTGCATTAAGGAGAGGCAGGCCTTCTATCAGGAATCAGGTATACCTTTTCCACTTTTCAAATGAATATAAAGTTCGCTTCAGGCAGACTTGACCAATTGAGAGATGCAGCATTGGTTTGTTTATTATGACTGTTACCATCCAGGACACAGAGGCTGTGGAGGAACGATGGAACCATGAACATGAATGTGAGAAAGAAGATAGTGTTGCTCATCTTCAGTCACAGATCCAGCGGCTAGAGAAGGAGAACACAGACTTTTTAGCAGCTTTGGAGGATGCTATGGAGCAATACAAGCAGCAGGTTAGATACAGTTTGATTAGGTATTGCTGTTCCATTACAGCGGTATTTCACAGTTTAGCTTCAGCATGCCGCATTGATTGATTTTTCTTTTGTAGTCACCACAGAATTCAGTGCATTAACTTTGAACTTGACCCCCACGCTAGCTTTGTTATTATGCTACACTGATTTTTCAAACAGCTGGTCACCTCAGACGATATGTTACTGATTTTGTTTCCTTCTGTCTTAGAGTGATAAGCTTCAGGAGCAACAGGATCTGATAGCAGAGCTACAGAGTCAGCTGTCAACTCTTGGACTGATGGGCCTAGGCCTTAATTTGAGATTGCGACCACACACAGCCCCTATGGGCTCCATGCAGCATAGTCAGAACGGAGGCCCATACAGACAGGTAATTATCCAGCACAGCCAATCAAAAGAAAAACCACAGCTGATTTGATTTGGATGTGTCCATCTGAAAGTAAGTCACCTTGTGCTGTCTCCCAGTCCTCCTGCCACACATGGTCTGTTCCCTTCATGTCCCATTTTGACCACCAGCAAATATGTATTTACAATCTTACAGTGGACTTCAAGCTTATGCTGGAAAAAACACCAAATTCTATGTCAAACCTCTGAGGACTGAGGTTGAGGCATGAGTCTAGTAGCCCTACAATCCAGAACGCTACATGGCAGTGTTCTCAGGAAAAGCTCACTGTCTCCAAGAGTGATGGCATTGAACATACACAGGGGTCTCTCAGATGTTTCCACGTAATGGTCAGACTGTCAACAATGAGTTCTACTGTAACAACTTGAGATGTCTGGCAATGTTGGGCACAAACAACCTAAACCGTGCCAGTGTCATTCACTAATAATACATTCAAAAACAGATCTTTGACCACATAAGAACAAGCATCATTCAACATCTGCCCTACACTGTGGAAAATATATGAGTCAACACTGTACAGGTGAAAGGGTTCAGAACTGGACTTCCAGGTGTCAAGACTGCTGGGAGTGGTGTCCTGCCCCACAAGGTGACCACTTCAAAGACAATAGCTGCCAAATTTGAATAGGGTACTGATGTTTCAAAGCACAGTCTTGAAAGATTTGGTTTGCACCTCAGATAGATTGTGTCACAGGTTGTTCATTTGTTATCTGTGAGTTTACTTGTGTGATTACAGGTCAGTCCAGTGGGTCACATTGGTCAGGGTCCTGATCAGAATGGAAAACATTATGAGGAGCAAGAGATGCATTACAGTGAAAAAGAAGGAAGTCATTCCAGTCTCAGCCAGGAAAGATGCAAGTATGTTGTGTTTGAGAAATCATTGATTTGAACTTAATTGGGTGTTACTAAAAGAAGTTCTGCAATTACAGACAGATGGAAATTTCTTTGTACCAGTGCTCATTTAATTTGTGAAATGTATTGGAAGCACTAAAATACCCATTGTTATGTCAGGCAGGTGAACTTAACATGGACCAAACGGGACGTGATGTCAGGAGGACCAGCAGCTGGTGGCAGAGGTCCAGCATCTCAGCTCCCTGAGCCATACCGACACCCCACTTTAGCCAGAAAAGGATGTAGGTCTAACAGCTTTCTCAGTAACAGATTGTTTAGACTTGATTTGATGGAACAGGGATGGGGGATGGATTTGGACTGTTAACATAAAGATCTGTCTCTGCTAACTTCACACATACTCCCTCATATCTTTGTATAGCCAACTCCAGCACTGTGGAAAGTCTGAAAAGTTTTGAAGGCATTTCAGAGCGGGGACTTCTTCAGGCACAGCAGAAGATCAGAGAACTGTCTGTAACCATCCGCATGAAAGAAGAACTCATCAAGGAGCTGGTCAAAACAGGTAGCAGTTTCAATACATCTCCTTAGCTGCTTTGTATCCAAACTCCTGTGTTTGTGTATATCACTTGTTTGTCTTGTATTAAGGTAAGGATGCTCAAGCCCTGAATAAGCAATACAGTCATAAGATCACAGCCCTGGAGAGTGAAGCTGTGCAGGCTCGGCAGGAGCTGCTGGAGGCCCAGCGCCAGCTGCAGGATCTAGAACGACAAGAGAGAGAAATAAGTGCAACAGACAAGACCAGAGCCCAGGAATGTCGCAGGAAGATAGCTGCAGCTCAGAGCAAAGTTCAGGTTTGACCTCTGTATTTATACATTACACAATGCAAGTGTTCATTATTCACAATGTCACATAAAATGATGTCAAAGAAACATCATTGCAGGTAAGGTTCTATTTAAAACCAATGTTTTTAACTTATGTCAATTTAACTAGATTTACTTATTGCCAAACATGAAACCTTTCAGACCTGTGAACCTCTGAATGAAGCCATATCTATGCACAAATATTAGGTATTGAGTCAGCGTCAGAGGGATACTGCTCGTCTGGCCAACCTTCCTGTCCTGAGTGAACGCCGTGTGTTGGAGCTGGAGAGAAGCGTCCAGTCTATGAGACAACAGCAGGAACAGCTGCAAAGGCGGCTGCGGGAGGAAAGTCAGCAGAAACGGCGGCTGGAGACAGAAATGCAACGAAGGACTCACAGAGTTAAGGTAGCACTAAGCGGCACCAGAATTTTTGGAAATTGGTTTAAAGCCGAGGTTGTAATTTATTCAACAATATCCCAGTTTCATTGAACAAATGTGAATTAATGCCCTGTGCAATGCTGCAGTTTTAGTGGAAAATAGGTCTTTTTGACAGTGGCATAAGTTTGATAGCAGATTTGCATATGGCAAAAGATAAAGTTAAATGGCCTCATTGTCAGGATTATTATTATAGTTCACATTTTCATTGTCTACTAAAATGAGTTTAATGTTAAAAAAGGCATTATTTTTCTGTGCATGTTGCAACAAGCCACCTCTTGTAAACAACTGCATGAACTGCTCAGTTTTAGTGCTTGTTTCTTTAAAGCGTTCTATTTGAAAGGCCCAGTTTCTCTGATTGGTGTCCTGAATATTGAAAAATGACAGTATGAGGGGGCTTTCTCATTGCTTTTCTTTTTTAGGTGCTCCCATTTAGCTAGTAGACAAACATTATGCAGTTGTGCTTGCTGTTATTGTCACTAAGTAAAGGAAGAAAAACCTGATGTGCAAACATTTCAGGCAGCTGAAGCCATGCACTTTTTGAAAGAGAATAACTTCCTTTGGTCTGGTTTTTGAGTTTTTTAATACTGCTGGCCTTTTAAATGATACAAATATCTGTAGAACATATCGAAAGAAGGAAATGGGTTTCTATATTCTGTTAGATGTCATTTTTTACTTCTGGCTTGGCACTTGATTAATCTTTATCTCCTCTCTTTGCCACTACTACAGGAACTTGAGATAAAGAATGAGCAGCAGCAGAAGATCCTGAAGATAAAGACTGAAGAGATCGCAGCTTTTCAGAGACAGAGACGCAGCGGCAGTAATGGCTCTGTCATCTCATTAGAAGAGCAACAGGTGCGGCAAGAACTGATCTATAAAAACATTAGTATTCATTTTTTTCCCCCAGTAGTCTAAATTAAAACATTATTTAATTTCAAGTCTTAATAAATTATTCTAATCATGGATCTTGAAGATTGGTGAATAACATTTATGCCAGTCATGCCTGCCTGCAATTTCTGTACCAACAAGCTGTTTGACAAATGTGCTTAGAATGACATTATCCATTGTTTCATTTTGTTTTTTTGACTTTGTGAGAGAAGAAAATCGAGGAACAAAAGCGCTGGCTGGATGAGGAAATGGAGCGTGTGTTAGAACAAAGAAGAGGACTGGAAGATCTGGAAGGAGAGCTGACTAAACGTGAGAAAATCCTGGCCAAGAAGGAAGCCTTGTTGCAAGAACGCAGTGGACTGGAGACCAAGAGACTCCGCTCCAGTCAGGTATTAACAAACACAAATAATGCAGTCAGTGATGCAGCAATCTGACAGATGCTTAAGTTTTGCTATTCATCGTTCTTCTAGGCCTTAAGTAAAGACCTAGTGACACTTACTGGGCGCATTGAGTCACTTGAGCGAGAGCTGAGTGAGAGGAATGGTCTCCTTTGTAGCAGCAGTGCTCAAGACTCCCAACAGATTCGACAAGAGATCAACAACCTGCGTCACGAAAAAGATTCACTGCTTAAGCAACGCGTTGAACTGGATGATAAACTGCGGCAGGGTAACCTGCTCTCACCTGAGGTCAGATGTTGTTACTTCACTTTTCTAACAGCTCAGTGCAATTTAATTGTCTCCACACTTTAGATTAAGACTTTCCTCCGCAGGAAACAGTGAGTAATCACATAGCAACAGCAGAAACTATCAAGATAATGGGAAGGATGGCTGGATATTAGTTAACACCCTCATGCTCATTGTGATGTTAACAGGAGGAGCGAACCCTTTTCCAACTGGATGAGGCAATTGAGGCTCTAGATGCAGCTATTGAGTACAAAAATGAGGCGATCACTCAGAGACAGAGACAACTGAGGGCTTCTGCCACAATGCTCTCCCAGTGGGAAATGAACCTAATGGCTAAGCTCAGTTATCTGTCCGCCTCTGAGACCAGAGCTCTGCTGTGCAAGTACTTCGACAAGGTTTGTGTAAAATACCTCATTCCAGTGCAAGACACCATTATATGCTCTAAACGTTTATGTGGATGTGTTGTGTAGGTGGTGTCTCTGCGTGAGGAGGAGCGTAAGCTGCAGCTTGCCCTGTCTGAGCTGGAAATGCAGCTGGATGAGCAGCAAAGGCTGATGCAGTGGTTGGAAAATGCTCTAGATCGCACACAGCTCGACACAGATCGCAGGCTAACGCAGCAGCAGAAGGAGCACGAGAGGAGCGTGCAGCTCTTGTTGCAGCAGTGTCGAGGTGATGGTCTAACCCCATGAACGTATAATATATCTCACCACAGGTTGTCTGTATCGCAATATATCACAACCCCAATTCCAAAAAAGACATCAATGTTGTTGCTGTCAAATTCAAGATATTTTTTATGAAGTAGTAAAATATCTCATTTGCAACATTTGATGTTTTCTATGTTCTAGTGTTCACAAAATATTGGTTTATGAGAATTGCAAATAAGTGCATCCAGTTTTATTTCTATTTTTACATAGCTACCCAGCTTTTTTGGAATTGAGTTTGTAGAAATTTTTCATTCAGTAACCTACAGAGTATACTTTAGGTTTACAAGTAGTATATAAAGTAAATTAAAGCAACACTAATATCAATTGTACTTTTTGTTTTTTATGTCTCTTATCACTTTATTATAGTGTCTTAGTAATATTGATAGTAACTGTATACCTTTGTGCACGTGGTCACACCATACCAGAACAAATGGATGAAGGTCTGGCAGGAAGGCAGCGGCAGTATGAGGGATGGATCCATAACCTCGGGAAGGAGCTGAACCACTATAAAGCAGCGAATCTGGAACTAAGCAACAAACTGAGAGAGCTTTGTGGTTCTGTCAGTCAGCCGAAAGAGCATCCTAAAGGTAAAGGTATCATCCAGTCAACATACATATTTCTAAAATTACGACTATGATAATCATTTTGTTAAGAGTAGGAAACAAATATCTCCAGGTAAATCAAGTTCAATCGTTCATGTGTCTAACATCTTTATACATTAGCATTACTTGATAAGCTCTGCACATGAACATCTTTTAACTATTTCTTTAAACCAAAGAGCGTGTACTTTTAGCTTTACTTTTAAGACTCAGTGGTTAAACCCATCTTTTATGAACAGCTTTTGTTTAAAAACTTAAAATGCCAGGATATATATATATGATCCAACTTTAACCATTAACCACCTTCATTTAGTTTGTTGATTAGTTGCAAAGAGTTAAATGCTTTGCCTTGGCATAAGTATGACAGGCATGACACATAAAGTCCTGTTTCTTGGACATTTGCTGTGTTCATATATACATATATATATATATATTCTCTCTTTTTTTTCCCCACTATTAGATGTAACTAACAAAAACATCTAACTATTCTGCTGACATGCTGTGTGTTTCAGCATTGGCATGTGACGTTAAACCCACAAACGCTGGCAGCATGGAAAAGCTGAACCGCCTCCATGAGGAAAGCCCAGGAGGCAGAGGGACAGGGCAGCTTGAAAAGTCTACCAGGTCCAGGGAGGAAATGCGGGAGCTGGTGAACACTCCTCTCCCTTCCACATGGAGACGGTCTTCTCTTCCCAATGAAGAGCCTGCTGTCATGGAGGAACTATTGCTTCAAGCAGCAGGTGATGCGCCTGCTAACCGTGTAGTTCAGGCTGGACTGGGGCCCTGTAGTGGACTGACATCCCTTCCGGCTGTGAAATCTCGACGAGAGTCTCGTCGCTCCAGCCTGAACATCGGACCACTGACCTCCAACAATGCATTAATTGATGTACGGAAGAATCCTGTCTAAATGTAAAAGACTTCTCATAGACATATATTTTCTGATGTCTCAATTATTAGTTTTTTAATTTGTGTTTTGTTCTTGGATTTCAGTTTTTGTACGTGTTAATATGTTTTTAATGAAAGCCCTCTGATTTTTCTGAAAAGCACTTTCTCTAAGGTAAACTATGTTGTCATGCAGATGGGTACATACAGTATATATTCCTATCCTATGGATCATTGTTACAAAGTAAGGATATCTCACTCTGTTGACTATATAAACTTTTTTTCTTATCCACAATAATTTGTATTCCACTTTTTTCCTTTTTTGCTCATGTGGATAGTCTCTTAAGTTTTTCTGCAAGTTGGGGCTGGACTATTTTGTTCATATTTTATATATGTAGCTTCAGTTTTGTTTTGTTCTTTTCTTTCCAAAAATTCACTGAAAAGTAAATAATTTTTGCTATTTGCTCTGTAATTTTATTTAAAAAATGTTTCACTAATACACATTACTGTCACAGAAAGCACACATCCACAAACATCCAAGTATTAAATATAATCATTTGAAGATCAATGTGTTTGCATTTAAAATTGCCGGACCAATTTTGATGTTGTGTAGATCTGCAGTATGTTATAATTTTTCAATTTTATTGTCATCCAGGTTTGTCTCCCCTGAACTTGTCAGAAATAAGTCCTCAGTTTATTTATTGTAGGCATTACAAGATATTTCTTGGTGTTGTGGAGTACAGAGAAAACGTTTGCAAAACAGGGATATTGACTGACCACTAGAGGGCAGTGTAATATTAGCACTGAACACAATGATTAATTTACCTTGTTTCATGTGATTGTCTCTCCCATTTGAAAAGATGAATCATTTTAAGATCATTATGTGCTATTGCTGAATTTTTTAAGTTAAAAAGTATAACTAATGAATTCATTTATTTTTGCAATATTTCAAATTGGATGTTTAAATAATAAATCCAGAGCTTTCAATTGTTGTAGCCTGAAAATAGTAAAGATTATGCTGGCAGTGGTGTTCAGGGCAGCATGCAAATAACATTTTAGAGAGAAGATGCAAATTTTCTGAGAATCTGGGTATATCTACTTCAGCCTGTGTCTTATCCACAAGAAAAAAAAACTGCTACTCCATGATAATGGAGCCAGTTTGTGCGATTTGAAATCAGTGAGAAACACATTTATATTCAGTGTTGTTTTTGGTTAACTGATCTTTTAATCAGCAACCAGTCAGTAATTTTTCATTATCCTGTTATTTGTGGATGTTCAATGGTGTTTTTCTACTTGTCTAATTTTATTATTATAGATTTTTTTTTCCATTTTTCACTATTCTTTTTATGTTTGTATACTGGTGGGCTGATTAGTTTTCCAATATTTTTTATTTAGTTTTTACTTATTTAATGGAGCAAAATAGTATGGTTTATTTAAAAAAGAACCATTTAGCACTGTTATAACTATGAATTTAGCAATGTTTGTGCTAAATTTGTTGTGCATAACATTTGGTAAGTAATGTGATTTAATGTGAAGATTTTTTTTTCAAACAGATTCATCATCATTATGTCACCCTAAAATCGATAGATATTCTACTCTTGAGCCCACGTACTATTTTAAATAAATGTGTTATATGTTTGACCACCATGCTGCAAACTGTAAAGTTGTAATAAGGAGATTTTTAAACTTTATAAAAATCACAAACAGCAAGGAGTGAGCTGACCAGGGCTTTGATATACACCATATGGCAGTTAAATAGGCACATGACCCAACAGAAGATGACAAAACTGCAAGCAAAGATTTCCTCCCATATAGTGTAATATATTTTTTACTACCGTTGGGTGTCGCTAGTCACGCCCTTTTCACATCTTTATTGTGGTTTTAATAACATGAACATTATAATCCTTCATATTTAACTGCAAGACAAAATTAAATTAAACTGGGTTTCATATAGAGCTGATCTTCACGCATTTTCTTTAGTCTTTGTATTTTTTAATTTCTTCTTTTTTTTCAATGAAGTTTTCATTTTTCATAACAAGGACATTATTTGTATTGGTATGTCCCACGCCATCGCGCCACCAAAACAGGCACATACACACACATAGGCGTTTTGCCATTGGCCGAGAGCAACTTACCGTCTGTGTGACGTGGGCACAGGGAGGAGGAAGCGTTCAGGAAGAAAAAAAAAAGGCAGTGAGGAGGTGAGAGGAGATCATTGGAGTGTCTGTCAGGGGGCACATCGCAGCTTCAGAACCAGAGACGGAAGTGCGCCTTTGTACAAGGCGGATGACAGGCTCCTGTATGAGCAGAGCATCCCACATCTCTGATCGTCTGATGGAATCCAGGACCCTGGAGCCTTCTCATCACGGATACAAAAACACACAGTTCACCAAGGGTCTCTCATCCACAGACCGCCTCACAGCCTTGGCGCAGATGGTGTGGGATTTATCGATCTGATCCACGCGCTTGCTCACCTGTTTGCCAAAGCAGGGCTTCACAGAAACTCATGCACATCTGGAGCCTGGATGATGCCGAGCCAACCATCCCTCGTTACCACATGTGGATGTTTTAATCTACAGAGGCGAAGGATGCATCTCCAATGATGAAAAGTGAGGCTTTTGGATTGAATGCTCTTGACTAGTTTCCACAGATCAAACCTGCTACAGCGTGTTTGAATCGTCTAATTCTCAGTCTGCAGAGATGATGGCAGAGCAGTAGGATGACTTTGTTAGAAGTCGTATTCATTTAACTGGTTTATCAGATTTAATCTGAAATCGGGTTCATTGTCAAATCCACAGCCAATAAGGATTCACAGATCAATAACGCCTAATTAACAGCAGACAGAGCCGTATTTCAAGCCTGAGTCCCACAAAGAGCATCTAGTGTAGCCTGTGTGACAGATCTGTTGTACAGGCCCGTAGACTGTTTAACCAAGAGCTCCTCTCACACACTTTTCCAATAAAGGCAACTTAACACCAACAGTGTTAGACTAATTTATGTGCCCTGATTGTTTAAAGTGACTAAACAGTGTTCCCACTTAAACAGGTTAATTTATAAAAACGCATAGACAATAGTGGTAATATAGTATGTTCCTCTAGTTATGCAAAGAAAGTGACGCACGCCTTGTCAATGCATCTATTCCCCAATTAAAAATACTTACGTCAGACGCACTGACAAAAAGAAGCGTGCGGTCATCATGATGTTATTTTGATTTTACATATATTGACTAAACATGAACCAAGGTATGAAAAGGTAATGCAGTGGCCTTTCAGTGGTTGGACTTAAATTGATGTTTCTCAAGTAGGACAGTGTTATTTAGCGCTAAAGCGTTGCCAGTATCATCATTAACTCATGACTATAATAAAGAGGCAAAGAAACCAAAAAAGAAAAGGAAAGAAAAAAACAAGCGTTAAAAATGTGTTTAACAGTGGTTAAGGTAGTTGTTTAAGAAAAAAACTTAAATTGGCTTTCATCCAAATTTGATTAAACATCTTGTGGGCCTGATAAAAAAATTAAAGCAGGGACAGTTTTCCTTATTTCTAGAGTTTGTTTAAAACATTTGGGAGGCAGTACATAAACCAAGCATAGTCACATCTAAGGTATGTTTTTATGTCTTGTATTGAACTGCAAAGTATAAGAAGTTCTGCTACTGAACCAGAATATTTTTGGGTCTTGAAAAAATCATCAAAGGCATTTTTGGATTAAATGTTTGAATTTATAACACATAAAAATGACAACTGAAGGTATAGCTGAAGTTACACATGCATTTACATCATTGTAATTTTCTCTCTTCTCAGGAAACCTCAGACCTACATTTTGCTGCTCTGACAAAATCTGGAGCCTGTTCCTGTCTTTGGTTATCTAGCTGTATGAGTGTTAATCATCCATCATAAAGCTAGATAACCGAAAGTAGGAATGACCTCCAAATCTGCTTTTTGCAAGCATGCCATGGAACCAATAATTTAAAAAAAAGAAGTAAAAAACCACACAAACAGAGGACATGATATGTTTTCTGGTATGTTATAACGAACTCTTTTATACAAACTTTTTGATGAGATGACTTTTTCAATTTGAGTCACAGTCATTAGAAATTTTCTGTTATGACCAAACTTTATCTTAGGCTTTGTCCCCCAGTATTTGCAGCTTTTCATATTCATATTTGATCAAATTAGTTGTGAATTTAAAGATTGATCACAAAAATAAGGGGAAAAAAGTGGTTAAAAGGCTTTGTGTGGGCTAGTCATTGTTTTTCTAATATGACAAAAACAGTTTAAGAAATATACAGAAAATATATTGTTGTTTTTTAAATGACAATGAAAACAGTTTGAGTTTCAAACATCTGTTTTGTATTCACACCAAAATTACCAAAATGAAAATTCCTTAATTGAACTTTGAGTTTTGCTGATATCATTTCTCATGAATCAGACACTTTATCATAAATGAATTTGAATGTGAAAGCTTAATCACTCTCCATGCTGTATATGAAAGTCCTTCCCTCTTGCCTTTTTTATATGCAGACCTTCTTTAACTTGTACCATTTGTTTGTTGAGTTGTCCCTTCTCTATAATCTTGACTAAAATTTAAAAGATTTAATTGGAACAATGAAAAAAAGGTTTTTATTTACAAAATTCTTAAATTTTTTGAATATTTGTACTGATTTTAACTACTGAAACAGTCCTTATAACTTCTTCTTAATGGTTTTCATTGGCCACTTGTTCCTTTCCCCTAATCTTGGGAAGAAATTTGGTCAAAAATCCAAAACTGCAGGCAATAAAAAAAGAAGTTTCAGCTCACAAAAAGGAAACAAAAATATTCCTCTGTACTTGCAGAAAGGTCTAATTTTACTCTCTGATAGAGAGGTCTCCGCCCAGAAATACTAAGAAATATATGTGGTGCACTCTCCATACATTGTGAGAGTTTGGTCTCCTTCACTGTAAGGAAAAACACAGTTATATTTAAGCTTTGATTTTAAGCTTGATGGTGTAGCTATCCCTGTTGTCTTTAAAAAGTTTTCTGCATCATTTCCTGTCAATTAGACTGAGCAGCCCCATCTTTAAGCCTTCCTGCCTCAAGTCTCCCCTCTTACTCATTATCAACAAAGCTGATTATTTAAGTCTCATATCTGTGGCCTTTTGAAGGTCACTCACTGTGTAACCACCACATACTGTAACTCAACAAAGAGGGAATAAGTCATTATTTAGATATGATATTTGATTATATTAAAGGTACTAGATCACCCTGATATATCTCTGTGATACTCCTCATGCCATATATGTGAAGAAACCCTTAAAATAGATTAAAACTTTTGTGGGTTCCTAAACTTTACAGAAACAAGCTAATATTTCATAACTGAGCAGTGATCCATGAGTACCACATGAATTTAAAATCAAAATGACACAAAGAAGATATACAATATTTATGTTATTTTCTAACCTTCAGAGCAATCACCAATTAGGTTATACTTCCTTAACTCCAGATACATAGAAACAATTGATTTAATTTGCTGATTTAAAAAATAATAATTCTATAATTATTTTGAAATAGAGTGGACAAATCATTTCTCCTGAGGTGTTGGATGTTTAGAAAAAGAAAAAACAAAACAGGCCTTTGTTTTTGGAACCTTCTGCTCTGTCAAAATCTTGTGCCCCATTACTGGTGTAAACTGATGGTTTTATTGTTTCCAGTTTATAATTTTAGGTCTAACAGAGGAAGGATTTATCTTAGACTAACTGAACAATGATATGGAAATAATATTTTTCACAAAAAACACAATTGAATCTTTATAGCAGTGATTAAAAAAACTGTAATACACTGATGGACATGGCCTATAATCACACACAAAAATTCAAGGCTCGGATGCAAAACTCCAATTTATTAAAAAATCTGTATTTGTTCTTTATAAATGGCCCTCAAAAAAGATCATACTTTGCGGTGTAAGATGAAAGATAAAACTCCATTTGACTGTTTTCAGTTTTAGAATATTTTTAAATGGATGTCGTTTAATTTCTGTTCATAAAGTGGTTTCATACAAAAAGGTCAATGTTCAGGCAGAAACAGGGCCACATAAACGGGCCTAATTGCGTCAGGTCAGGTGAACGGCAGTACAGCACAAAAGCAGTGTGTATGCAATCAACTAAGACACCAACCTTTGTTATTTGACTTTGAAATTTTAGCCTGCAAATATGGTAATTTTTTCTGCAGTTCTGTAACGAAAAGATTGACCGGACAGCGCCTGTTTTAGCGCTGTTGATACGACATCAATAATCTATGCGGTCCTCTCTTAACAGATCCTGGCATGAGGGATAAAGCGGGGATAGAGAAAAAAAAATCCAGAGTGCTTGACAACGATGTAAAATAAAGGAAACAATCACGCAACTCCCGCCGATAATGAATAGGAGGCAGACAGGCTCCGCATATTTACATAATTGCATAGAAACTGGGAGCAGAGTGGGTATGCCTGTTTAAAGGCGCAGCATCACCCAGCGTGTCTCCAACAACCCAGTAGATCCATCTTACTGCATTTAGGTCTATTTTAATGTATAGGCTATATACATATTTCTTTTTCCCCCCCCCAAAATGTTAAACTATTACAATTTAACCAGAAACCCAATTATGATTCAAATAATCTTCTTGGTGCTTGAAGGCACAGAATTTAAGATTAAAACTCTGTCTAACCATATGAAAACATCTGATGATTGTAAGACATTATTTCTTTCATTTTAGAAATGTGATGCACTCAACTGTGTATTTTGTTCTTGCATGATTTGTTTCCAAACATAAATGTTGATTAAAGGTTTTCTCCAAAAAAGAAAATTTTTTTGTATTCTCTTTTGGAAGTAGCCAGTTTGAAATGAGATATTTCTAAATGTGCTATGCAACACTCAGGCTGTCAAAAATGTCAAGAAATAATATGTTTTCAAATGTTTCCAGAAAAACTGTGGAGTTGATGTCATTTCTAAAAAACGTATTTTACTTGTATTTGATATTTGTCGTGTGCCTCCGGAATTTTATGCAGTAACAGTTTTGAAAAATGTTTTCTTGTCATGCCAAATACAAATACTGGTTTTTAGCAGTCAGTGACACGGCTTTGAAAAAATTGGGCAACTGTTCCTTTATTAGAAAGCAGGCTGTAATTAGACATGCAGCTTGGGGGGAGGGGTCAGTGTGAAGCTGGGTGATTACAGGAGCTCATCCACTAAAATACTGTGTAGCATAGATCACATGTTTCCCCCATACTAGCTACTTAGTGAAGTATTTTTCTCTCAAATTCAAATATCAGTGTGTGTGGATGTGAATTAGGAATACATTGTAGTATATTATCTTTCAAGGCCATGTATTTGGACAGACGAATCAAAATGTCTTATTCCTGTCTGGGGAAACAAAGTGAGCTTCACCTGATAATCTTCTGTTCACATGCAAAGTACAAATGCTGTTGCTGCATGAAGAGGGTGTAGCTCTCTGTCTGTAGGCTGATGTTATGCACTGCAGCTGCAGAAGACCTATTGGCCTGTTGGTAAACAGTGGTCAGGGTCCACATTATAATTCTGATCCGGCCTTCTCTCCACAATGGCTGCTTTTTGAAAAGAGCACTTGACAAAGGTTCACCACTTCTCTTTCCCATTATTGTATATGGCTGCTGCAGTAAATGTCGGGGAATGAGGTGGGAACAACAGTCCAGACCAGACAGTGGCAGATGCCTGCATTAGCACAGCAGCCATAAGAGCACCTCCTAGAAAAAATGTTCCATTGTCTTCCTGCCTCTCTATGCCTGCCTGTGATTTTCACAGAGTGCATGTGTGTGTGTGTGTGTGTGTTTTAATGTACAGTCTCATGGAAGAGATGACATTAACACTAGTATAGTGGTCCCTGTGTTACGCATCCTTTTTAATGGAGGCATTTGGTTTGGTTTTATTTTGTCATAAACAACATTACACACTTACACTTATCAAAATACTTTTTGAAACATTTTCTGAATTACACAGATCAAGATGATTTAATCCGCAATGTTGACGCTTATCGTTATACTTTATTACATTTGCTTCTTCATTCTAAATGCACAGTAAATGGATAACTCATCTAAGAAATGTGTTTACTGCCAGCATCAATCATGAAATGATACACACAAACACAGACACAAGGGGGTTACATGCAGAGCTGTTATAGACAGCTGTCAGCCAGGACTTTCCTTAAGAATGATGCAAGTCTAACCAACACAACTTATCTCCTATCTCTCAACCATAACTTATCCAGAGAAAATACAACTGTTCAGACAACTTTCAGCAGGCAACCCCCCCCCCCCCCAAACACACACACACCACAATGATACAGCAGCTGCGATCCTGTCTTAATCTGGGGATAAACATGATTATCCTGCTATAGCTTGTTCTTGGCTTTGTAACAGCAACAGGAGACCTTTCACAGCTCCCTTTTTCCCATGGCCGAGTAGGTCTAGGCAGCTAAGACCCCTGATGTGGACCCATCGCCATTCATCAGCTTTAGACCAGCATAAACAAGCACTAAGGCAGCTAGAGATGTTGAAAATATTTGCCACTCAGTTATTGAGCCACAGCCGCATATTTAGTTTGTGTGTATATAAAACATATAAAACATGTTCCATCAAACTATATATCGTGTAATAATATTTGTTCTTATTTTCTTTGTTTTGGATCCTTGAAATATTATGAATGATATATGGAAATATGATTATCATAATTATTAACTATTAGTTGTATTAATATGTCTAGCTGTTTATTCATAAACATTTTGCATTATTTTAACTTTTTTTTCAATCAATTTTCTTTTCATTCTGGTCTCAACAGAGCTATTTACTGTAAAAATAGGAATCTATCTTTTTTTTTTAATCTTTGGTCAAATTATTTTCTTAAATCACTGAGGAACATTGGCAGACTTATCATTATTTTGCCTCATCCTACTAATGATAAAAACATTTGCTCATTAATGATTTGTAAATAATCGGCAGTGTCCATAAAATTGAAAATCATCTAATTCTTCTACATTATGGATAAAATTTCCAAGGAATGAATTTCCATGCAAACCAGCCAGTCATTCAGTCTATCAGTCAAGTTCAAGTTCACAGGGGTAGAAATGTCTCGACTCTGCATTCACTGCTGTCGTTCCTCCCCCATACTCCCATCCCCTTCCCCGTACTCTACAATGACTGCATGACGTTACTATGACAGAGGGGCTATGGAGTTGTTATGGCAGCAGGCTGGATGGCCAGGCAATGTGCTGGTGAAAAAGAAAGCCTGTCAGAGAGACCAAGAGAGTCTCAGGACCCCCCCACCCCCCAACAGCTGGGCTTAGACTCCTCCCTCTCTTGCAGCCGCCCCCAACTCAGGCCTTTCAAAAATCACCCAGACCCTGGGAACAACCAACAATTTCACATTCATCATTCTCACACACACTCTTTTCAGACTGTTCCCAAATATACAAAACATCCTTAAATCAATCCACCATAATGTGGCTCCACACCTTCAGTTACATCCTCCACACTTGTACAAAGATCCTTTAGTATTACAGCACATGTACTCTTAAAAATGAATATCAAGCAAAATAACTGAAAGTTAAAGATTTGAGACATTTAAGTGCATGTACAAACACAATTACAAAATGTGTGTGTGTGTCGGGGGGGGGCTTGAGGTCTCATTCAACTTTGAGCATGAAAGGCTGAACATTTGCATAAAGTGCATGCCCTCTGAGGGGTTTGGGGGTGGCACAGAGAAAAGATATGAGAAAACGTATTTTTTTAAAAAGAAAAGAAAATTGCAATACTGCATTGTGGAGCAGCAAGAAGAAAGAGGAGGTTTGAATAACAAGGACGGTTAAAACTGGCAGAGAAAGGGCCTTAGCATGTCTCCCAATGGGATTAAATAGTCCAGAATCTGGCAGCAGTATGGCTGCAGGGCTGAACTCAGTCTTATCATATCAGCACCCGCATGAACTTCATTTGACAAAACTTCCATATATACTAATACAATGTAACCAGTTCAAGGACAGTTTAAAAGCTCAGAGGTTAACTAATTCAACTGACTATTGTATATTTACACAGATGCAATATTTTATGTTTATGATGGATTACAGCCCATTCTGATTCCTTGTTTTGTTTTCCTTTGTCATGAAGTTGCTGGTGCCGATGTGTTGATTGTGGAAGAGAAAATGTCCCAGTATGTTGGATCCATATGGTTTGAAAATAATGTGACAGCCCATCTGCAGATGCTCAAAAGATGCAGCACGTGGCTGCATGTAGAGTCAAATCCAGATTAAAAGGTTGCACTCACTTCAGTCTTGACACATTGTGGTGCAAAAATGAGATTTACTGCTGTTTAAGTGTCACTGTACAAAACAAAACAAAAAAAAAGATTTCTGAAAATGGGCAAACATTTTAATGGATTTTTTTTTTACCTCAGTATTATAATATTTCAATAGATGTTAGTCATTGATTGTTATGACTTTTCATATTGTCATTTTATATGACATTTCATCTGTATTTGAATGGTTTTTGCTTAAATGATTAAATTAAACATTTCTTGTAATGTTTCTTAAAAACAAAATGTTAAAAAGTAAATATATATTTCTTTAAAGTATTTGGATACTATTTCATATATTTTTCCAAATAAAAAGAAGCAGAAAAAATATGTCTGTTTCATTATTTACTGTGTGGAAGCGCTTCATAAAGGCTGTGTCTTGTCAGCACCTTGGACAGAGGCAGTGGACGAGAAACAAAAAAACAAGTGCTGCATGTTTTGAGTCAAAGAGGACAAACAACTGATGGTGCTTTACCAGCATCTTTTTATATACATAGCCTAGTTTGACAGCAGGTAACGATTATACTTAATCACAATGTATTAAAGCTAAAATGTAGTTTACTTTGTACCCTATATTGACATAGTATAAATGCTTTGAAATATATTGATAATTCAGAGCAGCTGAAGAAATATAACTCAGACATGACAAATGTCAAGTGAAGTGTCACCAAATTCTTAATATCATCTCATCTGTAGACTAAATCCTTCCTTGTGCTCACATGCAGACATTTTTTGTCATTTCCACCATGAAATCTGACTTGATGTAAAATCAATGTCACAGCTATAATCGGTATTGTAAAGCAGCTGTTGCTCTCAGCAGACTCGTGCATGTCGCTGTTTCGGGTCCGGAGAGAGATTATTATCATTATGCCACTGCTGGACAGAGAGTCTTGACCTTTCACTCTCCAGGGACACAGCTTGACCCGACACAAGCCGACAAGCTTGACCAGACACGTGTATGTTTCTCCACTGATCCGACGGCTCGAACAGTCAAGAAAGAAAGAAAGAAAGAAAGAAAGAAAGAAAGAAAGAAAGAAAGAAAGAAAGAAAGAAAGAAAGAAAGAAAGA
>JBBBVU010000001.1:20040166-20058840 GCA_037177055.1 Atherinosoma microstoma | reverse complement strand
CTCCTCACATGTGGAACAAACTCCCAGAAACCTGCAGATCTGCTGAAACTCTCAGCAGTTTTAAATCAGGGTTGAAAACTTTTCTATTTGCCGCTTTTTATGAAAAAAACTGATATATCCTATTTTCTCTGAAGGTTGCTTTCTTTTGTTGTTTATTATTTTGTTATTTCATTTATTCTAAAGTTTGTTTTTGATATTTCCTAATGCTTCTGCACCCTGCTGTAATGCTTCTAATGTTTTATGTAAAGCACCTTGACTTGTCATGTACATGAAATGTCCTATACAAATTAACTTGCCTTGCCTTTTTGGCAGTGCAAGATGGGAATTTATTTTAAAAAATACTATGAGTTAAGTCTGGGATTTAGATTGAAATTTTTATCATTTTAAATCTATATAGGGTCCTTTCATTGAGAAAAGATTAGTAAAAACTTAATTTAGTGCTTTTTAAAGAAATATCCAACATAATCTTGACCCCAGAGTCTGTATGACAGTGTAACTAACCAGTTTATATGATAATGAATCCTGCATGTATTCACTGAATGATACCCAAATGGGCTTATGTGTTGTGCATTATCGTTTAATCTTTTTGCATTTTTCGGGGGAAAAAGACCAAAATGTTACTGTAAATCAATATGGCTGAATGTTCAGTAAAGCTGCTCTTATTCACATTATTTTCCACTGTTTTTGTCAAACAGCAAAATGTTTCAGTAACTGTGACTGAAAAACAGCCCAATGAGACTGTGTCAACTCAGCTGGTGAAAGAATTTCCACTCAGCTCTGGTAAAATCTTGATGCCACAGCATCATTGGACAAACTTAGTCATTCAAATAACTCAAATATACTTGTAAACTATATTTGGTTACATTTTGATGATAAACCACAAAAGACAAAAAAAAATAGAAGCAGCAGATATCTTGAACGTTTTCTTGCTCAGTCAACAGTGTTGTGGCAACAGACATGATGTGCTAATAACTTGAGTGTCCTCTTGCGCCTGTAGACCTATACTGGGACAAAGACAGTGTTACAGTTAAATGGCCAGGTTTATGCAATTCAACTGTACATGTAACTCTCATGAACACTACAGACACTCAGATTACTTAAAATGCTCATTGTGTTTAAGATTAAATAAGAGTAGTTCTTACAAGCAGTCTTGGGAGAGAGAAATATCATAGATCAGTCGCAATGTGAAGGCTAAGCACAACCCATATTTGGTTGTGAAACAAAAATCCTAAAAGACCTACTAATGACCTGAATAATATGAACTTATACATTATGACATGTATGGTAAAAGATATGAGCATTCTTCTGAGCCAAAAAGTGATAGCGACTCACTGTATGAGACTCCAACATATATACACACATACATTTTGACATATGAAGGTACAGTTTAAACACATTTGTATCAAATCTGAATAAATGTTTAAAAAATCCTATTTCTATGAGCAGTTTTCCTTAACTAGCTAATGTTTCTCCCTCTGTACTTGTACAATTGAATCTTTATTTCCCAAGAATTTAGTTTCTAAAACTACTCTTTTTATAGTATTGTGAGATTGATGACAAGTTTAGGAGACTTTTGCTCTTTAGATATCTGTTCAGAGAATTACTAAATTTGCTCTGAAACATCTTGGTGAGTAATTTTCCTGACATTTACATTTACAGCACATTTAAATTGAGTTTTCCAGACAAGAGAGAGATAAACTACAGTGGAAAGAAATATACATGTTGAAGTTGAAATCTGGCATTTCAAACTGTATGCCAATATGAAAAATACAAGCAAATTTCATATGTTGTATTAGTTCTACAACTATCAAATATCATTTCTTCAGCATTACTGAGGCTTTTAGGGGCAGGTGCAGCTAATTAACTCAACCATTCAGCTTGGACCCCTCACATGTTTTAACCAGCTCTGATTTCTACTTCTTTCAAACCAAGCAGGGAACCAGTGGCCTTTGTGCCCAAATCAAAGCACTCCCTCAGCTATGAATGGTTATTTCTCTGGTTCCCCTCCTCACTAGTACTGGCTAAGAGGTCTTGCCCCCTGAGACTTTCCTCTTTGACCCCAACAAATGGACTTTTGTGAAGTGGATAAAAAAGTAGTGATTGGTCTTTAGTGATGCCTGGTGTTGAGGCAGTAGACATCTGATGAGAAATCACAATGACAGAAAGGATCCGACTGAGAGATGCAATCAGCAGGGCGTCTTGTGATGTGACATCAGCTCTACAAGCGCAGGACAGTTAGATGGTCCATTACAAGGTTATCTTTCAACAAACCATCACAGCTCACCATGAGTGTACTACAGACCATCCTTAGCGCTGTGTTTTTTGGCTGAAAGAACATTATAAAAGAATTGTTGCTGTCCCATTCAAAGAAGCTTTTTAGTGGTGTGCTGATGAGTGTTACTTAGGCCACAAGTTTTTCTGATATCTTGATTAGTGGTATGAGGAAATCATTTATTGAGGACAGTGAGAAAATGCAAGTTTCTCCATTCACCTATAAGCCCAGATGGACTCCTCAGCCTGTGTCAATCAGCTAAAATAGGTGATATAATTGCCAGGGCGATATGGAACGAGGCTGCTGCCTTCGGAGTCTCCTCCTTTTTCCCGTTGCACCTTTTCTCTTTAGCTCTATACTCGCTGATTGTACTCCCCTCCCTCATTGTCCCACTATCCTCCTCGAACAACAAGCCAATTTGTCCCCCCGGCTTGGCTCCCGCCTCCCCTCCTGCTGCGTTATTTAGCCCCTCTTCTGCACTTCAATGGCAGGTACTGATTAGAGAACTTCCACGACCTCTTTGGTAGTCCTTAAAAGTCCCTCCTCCCCTTCCCAGCAACCTTTAATCTGATTACAGGCTTTCTGCAGCTTTTCAGAGGAGGCCAGCCCCAGGAGGACAATAGCAGACCAAGTGGTTTCACAAACACTCTCCCCAGGGTCATATGATTCACAAGAGGAGCTGCGTTTACTCTCCTTCGGCATCAAGTCCCTCAAACTCCTTCAGCACAGTGATTTAAGAGATCACATCTCCGTTTGAGTGCTCCTATACTTTTCTGCTTCCGGGTCCTGTAATCAAGAAAGATTTTTAAAACATTTTAACACACTTGATTTGAGTCGAGATCCATTGTAGATTTACACAGGCAAAAAGATCAAAGCCTGTTCATTAACACTAAAACATTTAATTGTGCACAGAGATTAATTTGGTCAACTTCTTGAGTTATAAATCAACCAATAAACTCCTGTTTGTCTTTTGTAGTGTTCTGCAAGACCAAATTTTGCTTTCTCGATCATATTCAACATTATCAAAATCAATGAGTATGAATTTGTTCTCTTGTCTTCTACGGCCATTTAAAAATTAAACTTAAATGGTAGTACCTACAGGACCCAATGTCCCAATTGTGTTTTTTAATAACCATGATATCATAACTGCATTATGGTGTACCTGTATTGGAGAAATTGGAACATTTGAAATCTTCTGTCCATAGAGAAAGAATAACAAAAAAGTTTCACAAAAATTAATCATTACAATTTTAATTGACTACCAGAAAACTAAAACATGTTACAACACACAGCTCCCCTGTGATGTATTTTCTGAAAAAGCTGCTACACTTAATACAGTAAAGACATTGTATAATTTTAATGCAGACCTAAAAGTCTAAAGACATCGATTGTAGGAATTTAAACAAACTCTGTCCTTGAGGCCTTGAGTTTTGATGTGGGCCTGCCCTGTGGGTTTGCCTGTTAGACGGAAGACATTTGAAATAACTAATGCTTGGCCCAACACTCATGAATCAATTCAGCTTTGTCTTTTGGGATATAGATCGTACTTACATAGGGTTTCTTACCCTTGATTTACTGCTGAACTAACATGTTTTATTTCAGCAGACAGGATTAACCTTCACCACTTGAAAAGCCCTGTTAGGCCAGAGAACAGAGAATGGGCCCAGCTCATGACAAAAAAATTAGTCTTAGAGTTAATGATAGCAAACCTCTCTATAATTGTTAAGTCTTATTTGCATTTAAGAATAAGTTTTTTTTATTCTTACAAAATAGGTAAATGTGAAAGTGTGAAAAACTTCACTTACCTGTATTTCTATATTTGTTTTTCAATCATTTTATGTGTTTCATATTTCATTAAAAGCTAACTGATTGAAAGGTGACAGGTTTTCTTGTTTTAGGCATGCCGTGGAGCACACCTTGCCCTCTGTAGGTCTGATTTGTCATTTGTTATCTAAAGACTAATGATTTATTTTAATCATGAATGGCTTTGCAAGTGATGTGCTATAACCAGGGCCTGTGTAATTTTGGCTGAGGTTTTTGTTAAATATCATCTTATTTGTTGCTGTAAAATTGATTAACAAAAAATAAAAATTTGGATAACAAAGAAAAGAATGGGCATTGACTGTGTATAATCTGTCATGGCATTTACAGTGCAGATCATGTAGATAATGTTTCAGTGAACCAGTAACAAAGACTTTAAGGTCATAGCAGAGGCACTTTAACCCCACAGTTAACTTATTTAACCCCATTGCATCTCTTTAGAGACCTTTTAACTCAATAAAGCTTCTACCAGCAGAGGACTTGACAAAGCTAACATGAAGGACACGTCCAGCCAGTGAATTTAGAGTTCATTAATGTCACAGTGATTGGTCAGGAGATGATCCTATTGACTGACCAGTCCAGGCCTCATTATCATCAAAATAAAGAAAGCAAGAAGGTCAGAGGCCTCAGGGCAACAAGTGTGTGCACAATGATCTCAGGGAGCTGGCTTAACAATCTCAGCCTCTCCAGACTCGCAACTTAAGTTGGGTCAAAATGAAGCTTCAGACTGGTCTTGCAGAGGGTAAAAGGAAATCCTCCAATCACTTTTACTGACTGGTGAGAGCTGAGCAACATCTGAGACAGGGTTAAAGTTTTAGTAAGTGAGAAACTGCTCTAGAGTCAATAAAGAAAAAGTAAATATTATCCAAATGATTACCTTTTTAAACTCTGGTATGGTTATCAAAAAGAGAAAAAGTAATGAGAGTTGTGTCTATAATTCACAAAAACACAAAAAATCCTTTTGAAACAAATTCAGTTTCAGCAAAAAAAAAAGGAAATGCATCAGATACCCAACACATAGAGAGTGAGACAAAATCTGCCTGTACATAAAGCAACTATTGTCCAAAATGATTCAAACTCATGTCAAATCTATTTTATTCAATTTCTATTTGATCAATAAGGTTTAATCTTAAAACAATATAACCAAGTTCCAAATAACAGTTAGACATTGTGTTAAAGAAAATACACGTACAAAAAAATTCACTTTTTAAAATGGCCCTGTCTAAAACCATTCAATCATACAGTTACTTATATAATCACCAAGTTAATGGTAAAGATTTTATTTAGATATTTGCAGCTTATCTTTGTTTTTAATGAGCTTATTCATCACCAAGATTTTGAGCAACTCCTTTTTTGCATGAGTTTGAAACTGAACATCCTCAGAAACATCTCCGGTCTTTAGTTCCCTGCATGGACCCTGGAAGGCATTCAGGTCTAGACTCTGCCTGAGTCACTCCAGAAGCTACTTTGTTGTTCCTTTTCACCAGTTCTTTGGTTCTGTGTTTTGGATGATTGTATTGCTTGAGGGTTTTTCTGCAGGTAACGTGATGTTTACTTCTAAAATTATGTTTGCCTCTTTTTCTGATGGTGCTGTGTACAGTACATGTTGAGAAAGTTGCCTGGTCTGTTAGTTAATAAACAACAAAACTAAATATTACATTTGCTGTATTTGCTGCTTGACTACAGATATGGAGTTCTTGAAGCTGAATGTCACTTCGTTCTTTCGCCACAAAAACCCAAGATCGCAGTGTTCAAAGTACAACTTGATAATCATTTAATCCAACCACAGAAGTGACAACCTAATGCTTTTTCTATGTTAAGTGATGTTTTTACAGGTTTTTACAGGTGGAGTCCTTCTTGCTTAGTGCCCAGAGAGGATAGTGTCAGCTGGAGTATCTGAATTCATTTCTTAGTACCAGAATTATTCAGATGTGTCAGAATAGCATGTGTTGTGATCATAGGACCTTTAATGAATCTTGGACAAAATTGAAATACCAGAGGAAAGCATCAGACAGTCTGTTTTAAAGCCATTCGATGGAGCAGTGTTGGACCCTCCAACAAGACAAAATTAGACCACAGTAGACAAGAACATATGAACGGGGGGAAATTCTCGATATTTTTGGGTGGCCAAGCCTTAGATCAGGCCTGAATTTCATCCAGAATGTGTTGATTGAAGCTGAGAATCAGACTGAAGACAAAATATCATTCAAACTTCAAAATGCTAGACATTATTGCTTAAGAGAAGTGGTCCCAAATCCTGGTGGAGACAAGCAGAAAGCTTTTCAGCTACAATAAGAAGTACTTCAGTGTTTTGATGGCAAACAAAGACTTAAATACTGATGAGAAAGAATATGAATGATGATTAAACTGCATAAATGGCATGAAAATAAAATAAATACAAATAAAAGGTTAGAAATAATTAAAATGTTATGTGTAAGGTGATTCACATGTCAAACATGACGTTAAATGTTTTTCACCTCCAGTATGGGTTCTATGCACACTACTGTAAATATATAAAAATGATAACAGCTATCGATCATAAAATTGTCCCAGGCCAAAATGAACCCATGCAAATACGCTCAACTATTTTGAGCGTATTTGTTAAAACTGCATGCACTCATTTCTATCCCCACATAGCTCCACCTTATGGTGTGAAGGGGAAGTTTAATTAAGAAATAAGTAACCGTGTATCGTGAACTTGGCAGTGAATTGATGAACAGTGGCTGTTCATTGTTCTTCTTTTAGGGTGTTTCATTTGTGAGATTTTGAATGAATCGCGCAGTGTGTTACTGTACACGCTGCACAATTTTTTGCTTTAATTTCATTTTGCAGTACAGCCTCAACACAGTCAAAATTATTCCACTCCAGTGCATGGAAATAAAAAATACTCTTAATCTGTTTGGATTTGATTTTGTTTGAGTGTTTATTATTATATAGACAATGATCAGTACTAACTCACTATACATGTTGGACGCAGGTACATTCAATAGGCCACACATGAAAGCATATTTACAGTATTTGTGGATGCAACCCTTTTGCTCACTTATTTGGTGTGCAAATAATGGACAGAGGCAAAATCTCATTTAACTATGATTCATTACAGTTATTAAACACATGTAATCACTCCAGATTACTACAATCATTTTCTATTATATGGTCTTAGATTGCTTAGGTAAAAAACAAGAACAATGGTTACATATAAAATGGTCTTATTTTTTTTTTTAAATCCAGTTTGAAGCAAGTTTTTCATTTTTAACGATAAAAAGTCAATGTACTTGTAAATTAACAATGCAATCAGACTGATTGTATCATCATCATGTACCATGCACTGCTATTTAAGAAAGAGCATCCGACCTTCAAACTATCTCGTGGTAACATGTCTGACATATTGCATCAGCTGCTACTCTTTGCCTGCTGTGCAAGAACCTCATTTTCTTGCTTTCGGGCCAAGTGAGCTATTTGTTTTCCATTCAAAATGGCATTTTAGCCATAAATGTTGTTTAATAGAACAGTCACACAAAGGTCGCAAATGTTCCCTTTTGAATATTTTGACATTAGAAACATATCAATCAAGAATTAAATATATTCCTCAATGTCTTCATTGTGATGCCAGTCATCAATCTATGTTATAAAAAGAAAGCTGGAAAGGCGAGGTAATGGACTTTCTTGAGCTGCTGGAGATCATTCAACACTATAGCGATCAACCTGCAAGAAGCTGTATCATGGTAACTCAGAACTTTCACTGTCAGAATCAGATAGTTTGCAAACATATAGCGTATAATAAAATTATATGTACAAACAGCAGAATTTATAATAACTAATTTTTTCAAACAAAAAACAATCTAAACATGATTTGACAGCACAAGTACTTTTAACAGACATTTCTTTTAAAGAAATAAACTTACAGACCATTTTCGACAAAGGGTTTTAAATGGAAAGGCTTTTTATAGGCCTTAAAAAGTGAGATTTAGGCTCACTCATAAATGCATAATACATTCCAGAACAAAAAAAAAAAAAACTGTTTTCAGAGAATCAAAATCAGCTTATACAACATAAACACAACATCTCTGACTTCCTGCAGGCTGGAAACAGAGCGCTACTTTTCCAAACAAAATTTATAACATCACTTACACAATGAGAGGAAAAGCAAATCTGATTTAACAGTTTAAATAGTAGTATTTAAACTGAATTATTTCCCCATATATTAGATATTTGGTCATTTTTTATCTGTGGCATCACTGTGATCTTAAGTATCTAATTAGTGCCTGACAAATGTTTCAGATAGTGCTAAACAGGAGAATCTTTGTTCATTCTTATGGTATCTTCATAAATTAATGTTGCTTCTCAACAGCATCGAGTTCAACTCAACACGATGGGTTTGGACTCCCACTGCTCGGCTCTAACTTTGCTCCATAGTGAAGCTGGACTCTGACCTGTTGAAATGTGAAAATGACAGTCACAGTTAATGAAGATTCTTGGCAGGGAGGAGGCAATTAAATGTAAGTTTTAATGAGCTTACATGTCTTGTTGCTTGTGGATCATGTGGTTGTTGTATTCCAACACAGGAGGAATGGTCTCCTCATCCTCAGGAAGCTGCAACCACAATGTTATTTTAGAGCAGCAAATCAAAGGGCAAGTACACCATCTAGTGGCAGAAAACACTGTCTTACCTCCCAGTAGGCTTCATCATCAAAGCAGTTGTCATCAGCTGGATCGCCCCAGATAGGGAACTTCAGGATGAAACCTTTAAAAATGTATGAGGCATATCATTAAAGAATTAAGTCTTTTTTTTATCTTAGTTATTCATTGGCCATAGTGAAACTGTTTTTTTTTTGTTTTTTTTTGTTTTTTAGACTTAAAAGAGTCAATTAACTGCACCCTCAGTTTAAAATCTTTGAAATGTGCATTACTCTTTTTTTCAATGTTTTTAAGGACACTGTATAAGAAAAATTAAAATATTTGTAACTATGATGCACAGAAACACTGACACTGTGACTGGCTGATTATTATGTCCAGTTTTTCTTTGAAAACACATTGCAAACCACATAATCCCCATGATAATATAGATTACAGATTTCTTGAGACTTATGGTAGTACAGTGGAAAACTTTCAAACTCACCAACAATGGCTCCTCCGACGAGTCCAAATGCAATCGACACACATGTGCCAGCGGCCTGAAAGCCTCCCTGTGTTCCCATAGTCCGGTTTGCAAACTCGCCTTCCAAGTCAAATGTGTTGATTAGCCTAGGCAGACACAAAATAAAAATCGATAAATCATGTGTTCCTGCAGGATTTTACGTGGCCCCTTCAATCGAAGCAGAAAGTATGAATATATTTATGTGTGGGTGTGTGCTTTCATGCCATTGTGTGCTGTCATTCACGATGATAAATCAGTAAACATGCCTGGTCAAGTTTTTTGAATTTCAGGTTAGATATGTGTTTGTGTCTGCCTCTTACCCCTCTCTGCTGTAGACAGACTCAGAAGCTGCAGCAGCGACGATGGCACCTATGAAACCACCAAGCATACCTGGCACTGCATGAAGGTTGTGGACACCACATGTATCTTGAAGCTTGAGAGACCGCTCTAAAAAGGGCTGGAGACAGTGAACAGTGGTATGCTGATTAGAGATCTGAAGACTTTGTCTGTGTTCCTTGTATGTATCTACTTATTTCCTACTATTCAACATAAGTTAAGGTAAATTGTTAAATATTAATGAAAATGTCCCTTTACAAATTCCATTTTCACTTTGCTAAATAATAATTGTCATACTTTTTAGAGTAACTTCCACTAGGCAGCTGAGGTGGGGTTGTGTCAAGTTTCTGTCTTCCATTAATAATGAAAGTAAATGCACCAAAAATAACTCTTTGTATAACTCCGGTACTTTCCTTTGGCACAACAGTATCTGTGTGGTATTTTTTTCTCTTTTCTTAACACTCTGCTTGTTGTGACAGAAACCACAAAGGCAGACATAAAAAAAGTGTAGGCTCACCGTTACAAGCACATAGCCAAAGGTGGAGATAATTCCCAAGCAGAAACCCACAATTAGGGAGCCATAAGGTGTGATCATAAACTCTGCTGCTGTCCCCATGGCAACAGCACCTGCCAAAGAGGCATTTTGGATATGTACCTGTCAGGTAAAACAGCAAATTAGCATTGAGAAATACAAGGATGTCACCAGACTGTGGAGTTACTGAGGGATTGATGTGTGCTTTATTTAGTCTTTGCAGATTTACCATGTCCAGTTTTCCTTTGTTCTCAAACATGCTGGAGATGGCCACAGCTGTGAGAACAGAGGAGGCGAGGGCAATGTACGTGTTGATGGCTGCTCTGTGCTGACCGTCACCATGGTCTGTGATGGCTGAGTTGAAACTGGGCCAGAACATCCACAAGAACAGCGTCCCTATAAGATGAAGAAGATACCAACCAAACCGCTGTTAGGTTGAAGTCAAAATCTTCTACAAACAAAACACTAATTTGAGTAAGTGTTAAAGTGTAAAATGTAGTCCCTTACCAATCATTGCAAACAAATCCGACTGGTAAGTAGACCCATGGAGGCGTTTACTGAGGTTGAGTTGTGGTCGGTAGAGCACCCAGGAAATGGCTAAACCATAGTACCCTCCAAAGCAGTGAATGACCATGGAGCCTCCAGCATCTCTGCACTATGGAGACAGAATATAATATCATCACTGATGGCAGCACAAACTACAAAGGAAAGCCCTCAGGGAATATAACTAAGCCCTCTGTGGTATGACTGTGGCTGATGGGACTCACATGAAGGAGGTCGAGGATGATGTATTCCTCCACAGCAAACAGTGTGACACCAAATAAGGTGACAACCATCAGCTGGACAGGGCTTACTTTACCCAGGAGGGCACCGTAGGCAATCAGAGAGCCGGCACAGCAGAAGTCTGCGTTGATCAGACTGTTTAAAACAAGAAGAGTTGATTACCAACAGGAAATATTTTTTCATCATGATCATCGTTCCTGATAAGTGAAAGAATGTGGTTTCATTTGTTTTGTTACACTCCACAACCAGCTGCAATCACACTTACCTCTCAATTCCGATAGAGATTTTCCCAGTGGTAAGGTCGAGGGAGTGGAACCAGCCTTGCATGAGAAGAGCCCACTGCAGACCAAAGGAGGCCATCAGGAAGTTGAAGCCAACACCACTAAAGCTGTAGCGTTTCAGGAATGTCATGAGGTAACCAAATCCAACAAAGATCATGACATGGACATCTTGGAAGCCTGTGGAAATTAGAGGGGGAGTAAGATGTTGAAGCACATTATGTAATATTCTTAAATGAAACAATACTTAAAAAAGAAATCATCTTTTCAACAAAAAAAAAAGATTTTCAATTTCACATCAATTAATTTAAGATTGTAGGACTAAGGCAGCTTTAATTCAAAATTTGTACTTTGCATGCTTTCATTGTGCTTCTACGTTAAAATTTTATCAGATTAATATCTTAAAGTTGAACTTAAGTAAATTTTAGCAAAATATTATTGTAGTATTTAGTTTCAGCTAAGTTGCCGGGTTATCATGAGAGCCCAGATATCTTATTGTTACACACAAGGAGAGATCAATTTTCAAAAGTAATTTTCCTAAATGTGCCTTTTCATGACCCATGATGTTTTCATGACCCTTGACAATTCAGCAAATATAATTTTGCAACATTTTCTGGCATTGAGAATAAACAGGAGAGAGATAAAAAAAATTAAAAAAAATAGCCACAGTCTTGACTGAACTGTTGTAGATTCAGTGGCTGGAAATGTATCTCACCCCTATGCATCAGCAGAATAATGTCTGAGGTCTCACTGATAGACCAGTAATAACCAATAAAATAATTTTTTCAATCAGTCTGACATGAGTGACGGTTCCTCAAGTACACAATATCATAAAAGTAATATTAGCATTAAAATCTGCTGCTAGTATTGGAAGGTGACTCTTTGCTGTTGTACTTACTGGGGTATCTGAAGTAGAAGTCATTCTCAATGTCACTGGTGATGTTCTTTTCTCTTCTAGTCTCGACCCAGTGTGCATCTGACTCCTCATCATACCGGATGAAAACCCCAAACAGGATAATCATAGCAATCTGCCAAACAAAGCAGACAGCCGGCAGACTAACACGCATGTAGGTGTTCTTCTGTGGGCCAAAAAAGTTGCCCGCACGATCACAGCAGTTCCCCATCCTGATGACTTTGTCCTGCTGATGCTCTGGTCACTCTTCAGGCTGGCTTCTGTGAGTGACTTTCAGCTATGGCGGCATCTATATATACATATTTGCATGTGTGGGGGGTGACAGTCTCCACCATTCAGAAGAAAAGGTGTGGACTGATCCTACCTGTTGGGAGGTTAACCACTCCTTATCTGCTGTTTTTACATTCACCACCTGGTAACACTTGAGCAGTATGAAGTAAAGAAATTACTGTGTGTACTATATGCAGGCAACAGGAATTTTATAGCAACTATGGCTTTTAAACATTAAACTGCTGTGTAACAGTTAAGACACTCAGCACCTGTAACTGAAGATAATATAAATACATCCTACAGCTAAATCATTTTTAGGTGCCAGCTTTGTGTTCTGTTAACACATTAAACTGGTCCCAGATGAATACAACTGTCAGTCAGGCTAAAACTACGATACTAATCCTATTCTAATCATCCGGAGAGTGGCATGCTGACATTGAACATGTTTGATTAGAAGATACAGCGGCGTTTTTCTATTAAACAGAAACCTGCCAGTAGACCATGCAACATGTGTACCAATGTTTGGGACTCCAGCAACTGGAAATAATTACATGACTGGTAGATAAATCTGTATTTTAAGCAAGATTAAAGGCCATGAACCAGATTGTTAGGGCTTCCAGTATTCACAATAGTAATTATAAAAGATTGGTTGATGCAAATTTGAAACTTCCTTCAGGACTCTTCATTGAATCCTCTAAGCAGCTGCCATTATGTTGAGAGTAGTGAGAGAAAACTATTTATATAGTTCAAAAAGGCACATCTGGACTATTGTTTGACTGAAATGCAGCTCAGTCAAAATATTCACATTTATCGACATGTTAAACATACTAGTTTCATAATTCATAGTTGAAAATAGTGATACAGCAATATGTATATTTCTACCCATAACTATGCATTCAATGAAATCTTAACCTAATCAGCAAAGAAAAGTCAGACTTGAAAAATTGGATGGAACTCAGTTTCATGATATTGTGCGTGAATGTTTGCAGGTCAGTGGCACCAACAACCTTCCTCTTTCTTATGAAAACAAATTAACAGTGTGTTATCTGTGTACATTATTATGGTATAATATGTCATACCACATAAGCTGTGTCTCCATACAGACAAACTGATATTAGTATGGAAAACCTAGTCATGGTATAAAATATGTGTCTTTTTTGTTAAACTGGATAGCTATTATAAGATCTGCCATGACATCCAGTCGGCAAGTGGCATTCAGGTGGATTTGATGGTGGATTTGAAGCTGCAGTGGTGGTGTTCTGTTGTACTGCGTGGTGACACCACAAGTATAACATTTCATGGAATAGTCCTCAGAAGAAACATTTGTACCTTACTTACTTACTTTACTGATGAAACAATGCTTTAGAAATTTGCAAATAAACATCTTAGAATTTTGAAAATCTGAAAGTTGAAGAGGAAAAACGTGTAGCTAGCCTACTTCATTAAAGTATTTTTTTTTTTTAAAAGGTTCATTTTTAACTTTGGTTGGTAAATCCAGTCATCTTTTCTTATTTAATCACTCACAGTTGCAGAAATACAATGAATGTACATTTTTGTCCGTGTTTGGATACATCTTGTTTTGCATAAAATTTCTATGATTATCTAATCAAAGAGTTTCTAGTTCTAGGGTTCATCATGTGTCGAGAATTACTCTCTGACTGCTAATACAAAGGACATTCCAGGTGTTATCTGTTTTCCTGCTTTAACATACAGGCACGATCCTAAACCCCATTATGTAATATGATATGAAAACAGCTTTTTTTTTAATGATAGTCCAGAATACTTTTAAGAGTCACATGAGTAATACATTCCAACTACGAATTTACAGGGTGGTGTCAAAAAATAATAATAATAAGATTCGTGTCAGACTTGTTTTCAGTGTTTTCTTATGAATTAGAGTGGTAATGAACTCTAAATAATCTAACTGAACTCCACCAAGTTGATTCATTCAGTTGTGTTAATTATATAATAAGAGTCCACTTAAATGTCAATTACTTTGATTGAATAAACTGCAAAGTAAATCTTAACATTTTAAAAGCAGGAAGAAACTAGGAAGCACCTTTCTTTTCTAATTTTATGCAGTTGATTTATTAGAAAAATTAAGTTTTGTGCAAAAGAAATAGTTATTGTTTTTTCCTCATCTGTTAGTCTCTTGCAGGATTATATCTACTCAAAAGTCTATCAGACATGATTACATAAAATAACCTGTTAACCCGCTGAGTCCACTGGCCTCAAGTATGAATTTAACTTTGTGGTCATATTAAGATTTTAAGGTTCTTTTTTTAGATTTAAATGTCTTAATAGTTGCAGGAGTCTTATTTATCTGACCTGTTTTTATTATATCAGCCCTCGTGGATCGTGACGTCCTCTGGCAGACGCCTCTTTTATCATCCCAAAAGTTAGATCAAAAATCCACAGGGAGGCTGCATTAACCATTATAGCACGAAACTATGGAACAGCCTGCCAAAGATCATCAGGACTGCAGAGACTGTTGATATTTTGAAAAGGACACTCAAGACGCACCTTTTTAATCTGGCTTTTAACTGATTCTATTTACTCCTTTATTTTTCTTATTCTATTATTCTTAATCTCTAATGCTTTTAATGATCTTTATTTAATGTTTTTATTTCTATCTTTTCTAACTATTGATCAATAGACTTTTTACATTCTATTATCATTAAAATTATAAATTTTTATCCTTAATTTCTAAATTTTTATTTATCTTATTATTACTCTGTTTTTTCTGTCTTTTAATCTTTTGGTTCTAAGCTCCAGTGCTTACTCATGGGGGGCCTCCACCCTGGGAGCTGTGTCTAGTCTGCCAGCGGCTACGCTGTCTTGAGGATCTTCCAGGCCTGGGGGACTGGGGGGCTCTGCACCATTTGTGGAGTCTTCCCTGGTCTGTCTGGGTTGGTGTGGTCTCTGTTGCATTCCCTGCGGCCGCAGACTGTGTTCCCTCTCAGCATGGATGGTCACCCATAGGTGGTTTTTCCTCACCTGGATTCTCAGTGCCCTGCCATGTCACTAGACTTTTTTTCTATGTGCTGTGTGTGCTTGAGTTTGTGTGTGTGCGTGGGGGTGGGAGGGACAGGATTTTTTTCTTTTTGTGATCCTTATTTTATTTTTGTGAAGAGCTTTGTTTTACATTTATTGTATGAAAAGTGTTATATAAACACATTTCGATTTGATTTGTTATTGCATTTTGTATCTGTTGTATCTCAAGACTCAAGACTCAAGAAATCTTTATTTCCCCCATGGGGTAATTTGTTGTGCAGCAACAACAACAATAGACCTCACACTTATACACATAAAAACATGAATAAATAAATATCTAAAATATCTAAAAAAGGGGAAATAAAAATTGTTCTACTTATTTAATAGGGCAATGGCAGCAGGGTTAAAAGAATTCTTAAATCGGTTTGACCATGTATCTGTTGTTATCTTCAAAAGTTGTATACTTATTAAAGAATAATCTAAAACACAGAGGTCTGATTTGTAAAAACTTTTTACTTTTTTTTTTTCTTTACTTCTCTATCATAGAATATTCCCTGACAAACAATCTTTGACACTGCTGGCTAAAAAAAACCCAGTTCACCTTTGAAAATTAGGAGAATGTTAACAAGCTGAAACAGTACAGCTGGGAATCATTTAGTTTCTCTCAGGTGATGGAAAACACGTACTGCAAAGCCTTGGATACAGAGAGTTCTCAGTCAGGCATCAGACAGTCGTAAAGAAGAGGAGGAATGTGGCTCAGTCACAATGTCTTACTCAAGGCTCCATCACAGGAAACATTCACTCAGCCAAAAACACCTTCAAGCAAAATGAAACCTTGTTTGTGACAGTAATATCCAAACGTTTGGGCCTGCAAGTTAGTTGAATATCTTCTGATCTTTTAAAGGCAAAATGCTAAAAATTAAACAGTTTTACCAATTTAAGCATGATTAGTGTATGATTTCTTTTCAGTATGGTTATAAAGTGTACAAAAGGAAAGAGTATAATGCAAATGTTTGGACACCCAATAAGATTTGAGCTCTAAACAACTAGTACTATTAATATCTTGTCAGGGCTTTGGTCGTTTTCAGGGGCTGCCAATTTCAAAATTATAAAAATAGTCTGATTCCTCAAACCATTTCCCAACAATCAGCAATATGGGCTTCTGTAAGCAGCTGCCAAGCAAGAAAAGACTCTAAGGAGATGGCAAGTATGGCCATGTCCCCAGTTTGTAATGAAATAAAAAAGTTAGTTTAAGATGGACGATGGCAGTCAAACCAGTGTCTGGAAGTCCAAGAAAGCTAAAGTGTGTGTTAACTCAAACTCAAGTGCTAGGAAGCAATGGGGAGCCAGTGGAGTTAGAAGAGTAATAAAGAGATGTGTCATCTCGGATTGTTCAAACACTAGATGCACCACCATGTTGTGGTTCATCTGACACTAGAAAAATCAACCCCCCACTTACATTTACATTTGGAGACTCTTTTGACCAAAGTGACTTTCAAATGAACAACGGCAATCAAGTTTTGAGAAACACACACTGAGCAGCCCCAGTATATCAACTACTGAATCAGTTTAAAATGAAAGAACGCAGATTTCTGACCCAGAAGAGAAGAATCTTCAGAAAATGTTTTCATTGGCTGCAGAGGCTCTTTTTTATTTGTGGAGATACAGGAAACAAGGACAAGTTGGACACAGGTGGGGAGCTTTAGCTATACAGAACCCTTGATCCTCAAGAGGATTCTTGAAGAATGAGGGACACCCCTTCTCTGATAACCCTCAATCCGTGAATAGAAGACAATACAATTTCTTTTCTTGGTTTTTGATGTTTCACCTTTTATCCAAAAGGCTTCTCTTTCTTTGGTATAAATCCAGTTACGTACTATTCAAGCATTAAGGATTATTGTGACCTCTCTGACTGAGAGTCTACACCAGCATCATGCTTGCTAGCATTAGGTAGCTCATTTAATGATCATTCCACAGATGAGAACTGTCGGAACTGAGACTCCCGTGTAAAGAGATGGCAATACTAGATGATGTCTATTAAAAGAAGACAAGGTTGAGAAGTAACATTAGACTATAAAACTAAGATCAAATTGCTGAGAGTAGACCCGGCAGTAACTTTGTAGACAAGCATTAGTGACTCCAAGTTGTGTTAGGAAGCAATGGGGAGCCAGTGGAGATAGATGAGTCATAAAAAGATGTGTCATCTCTGGTTGTTCAAACACCAGATGCACCACCGTGTTCTGGTTTATCTGAACGGTTTTTCTTTGTGCATGCTGGGAGAAGTTCAGGAAAGATAACCATGGCTTGTACCCAGAGCTGGAGGCACACAGAGTCAGATACAGCCTGATACTTCCTCTATTACAAAGTGCAGAAAAACAAACAGATACAGAAGGCTCAGAGAAGAATAACTGGCCATCAATCACCTTGGTTTCTAATTTTGTGAATATCAAACATTGTAACAAAAAGTGGTAATGCATAAAATACTCTAAATGTGTCATCTTTAACTCTGAGGTTTTTGGAAAGTGGGTAATTTTTTTTACGACTAACACCAATTTCAACTCAACTTTTTCATGCCACTCAACACTGCAGAAACCACTGAACACATACATCACAACAAATGTCACAACAATTAGTACAAACGGCTCGTTGTAAAGAATTTCCCGACTATTAAGAAATGATATAACGTCGCTCTGAAATATTTCAGCTCGGGTGGTTAAGCATGTGACAGAGGAGCAGTATGGAGGTTTTAGATCTAATCTGTTAAAGGTATTTTAGTTATGTTTCTGTCACATGGCATGGTACATTCAATCGGGGCAGTACACTCCAGTGGAATGATCACACTGGAGATATTAAGGGTTCCTGTCAATCTTCTAGTAAGTGAGACACTGATAAATGTACCTCAGCTATTCAAACAAATCATATCAAGATTTTTCCTTTTTGTTTAGCCATTGTCTCAAGTGGCCTGCCAATTGGTATCAAGTACAAGAACTGAAACTGGACAAACAGACTTAAAAGGGACAAATTATGTGTGTGCATTCAAACAGACATTCATTGGGCCTGTTCCTCTTCTCTTATCTGTAAGATTTCATTCATTGTCACATACACGGATGCATAAGCTATTGAAAAACTTCTCATCATCTAATATGAAAAAAGGAAGCACATAAGAATTACAAAGACATTTAGTAACTGGTTCCAAATGAAACCACCGTTCATTATTCATCGAATCACTCATCTCAGCTTTCCATTATGTTGTGTTATGTTATGTAATAAAACATGAGCCAATCAAATGAAACTAATCTTTGTGGCACACCTTTTTGAAATAATTGCCCCTTTTAGAT
>JBBBVU010000001.1:20012352-20032022 GCA_037177055.1 Atherinosoma microstoma | reverse complement strand
GGTCCTGAAAGGTGTTCACCTGCTTATTGAGGTGAGCCAATAACAGTCTCTCAAGGACTTTCATGATGTGAGATGTATGGGCGACTGGTCTGTAGTCATTTGGTTCAGATGGTTGGGACTTTTTAGGTATTGGAACAAGGCAGGATGTGTTCCACACCACAGGAACTCTTTTCTGACTCAGGCTGGTGTTGAAAAGGTGCTGAAGAATCCAACATAGTAGTTCTGAGCAGGTTTTCAGAATCCTGGGGCTGGACCTGCAGCACCTGTCTGGACCTGCAGCCTTGCTCTGTATCACTTTCTCTAGTTGCTTCTTCACCTGACTGCAGGAGAATGACAGGCTAGTTTCAAAATCCTGCTGTTAGTTTAGAAAGCACTGAATGGTTTAGGGCCAAAATACATTCAGGATCTTCTGGTTTGTTATGAACCCACCAGATCCCTCAGGTCATCAGAGTCAAGTCTTTTAGTTCCAAGAGTCAGAACTAAACACGGTCAGGCAGTGTTAAGTTTTTATTCTCTCACATGTGGAACAAACTCCCAGAAACCTGCAGGTCTGCTGAAACTTTGAGCAGTTTTAAATCAGGGTTAAAAACTTTTCTATCTGCAGCCCTTTATGAAAACAACTGATATATTCTATTTCTCTGAGGGTTCTCTCTTTCTTTCTTTCTTTCTTTCTTTTTTTCTTTCTTTCTTTCTTTTGTTGTTTATTATTTTGTTATTTCACTTTTGTTTTTAATTCTTCTTAATGCTTTCTGCACCCCGCTGTAATGTTTCTAATGTTTGTATGTAAAGCACCTTGACTTGGCATGTACATGAAATGTGCTATACAAATAAACTTGCCTTGCCTTGCCTAGAGGTGGAGACAGAGGAGGTCTCAGTATGTCCCGATGTGGAGGGAGATGAGGCTGTGTTAAAGTCCATGACTTAGCTGCAGTGTGATAGAGTGGAGGTGTGACTGGAAAGCTGTGGGCTCATGGAGGCAGTGTGGTTTGTTGGACTGGAAGCAAGAGGGGCTATTGTTGAATGATGTTCTGAACTGAACCTGTTGAAGAACAGGTTCAGTTCATTAGCTCTGTCCAGATTTCCATCAGTCTGACCTTCCTTTAACTTGAAGCCAGTGATCTTTTTCATTTCTGACCACACATCCCTCACGTTGTTCTGCGGGAGCTGGCTTGCAAACCTTGTCCTCTATACACCCTGTACTTCTTTATATTATTTTTAAGTTGTTTTTGTATTGTCTTCAATAACTCCCTGTCTCCCACCCTGAAGGCTTTCTTTTTATGTGAAATTGAATGTTTGTCATCTGAGATATAAACATTTCGATACTTCATCTTTAGGTTCCTGACATATATTATTTACCTTTTTCGACCTCTTCTCGTGTCTGTTGGTTGGTCATGCTTGCGTAGGGCGTCATTCCCATAGAAAAAGTCTCCCACAGTAAGATCCCAAAGCTCCAGACATCACTCTGTGTGGTATAACGGCCTGCAGAGGGCAGCATTGGCAAAGGAACATTTGCTGTTTGTTAGTTTCTATCTGGCTACTTGCAAAGTGAAACAGGTTGTGACATTACAGCAGAGGGAGAAGTGGCCTACCATAATTCAAAGCTTCAGGAGCCGTCCATTTGACAGGAATCTGTCTGAGGCCGCCCTCTGCAGAGTAGACGCCATCATCTTGCTGACGGGACATCCCAAAGTCACTGATCTTCACCACATTGTGCTCTGCAACCAAACAGTTTCTTGCTGCAAGGTCCCTTAAAAAAAAGACAGAGAATGATGTAAGAGGTGATGTGAAGAGAGGTTGAATTCTTTATTTTTTTATGGACAAAAAGATGTCTACATGAAAAAAAATCTGTTCTCTAGAGAACAGACAGCACTAAAAGGAGTGAAAGAACAGACGTTCTTGTCATGTCTCTGGTGTTGCGTGCCAGTTCATTTTGACATGCAGTGTTAGAGGCTGAGCAGCTACCAGCAGCCTGCTCTGATCCATCCCCACTGGGCGAACTGTACAGCACTCCTGTAATGAGCCGGATATCACAACCTCCTCCTCATCATCATCTCTTCAGAGCCCCCACAGCCTTCACTGATGCCCCATTCAAAGCTTCCCATTCACAGAGCCCATTAAATAGCTCAAAGATCTTGCACATATTTTCTTTTTCAGGCTTTCTACAGAATAAAAAAAAAAAAAAAAACGTTGCTCAATTATATATTTTTGCATCTCAGCATTTTTCTTTCTTTCTTTCTTTCTTTTTTCTTTTAAAATCAGCTTTGAGAAAACTTTATACTAAGTAGAATACTCCGTCCATGTTTGATCTTTACAGCCGTCTCCTGCTCACGTCCACAGTCTTTTGAGGTTGTGTTTGTGCGCCTGCAGTTGGGTTTGTGAGCCAGCTTTTTGGATTTGTGAAAGATATGCAAAAGGATCTCTTCTCATCCATTTCTCCATCTGTTTACTGGCTCCCTTTCTATCCTACAGCTGACTTTAAAAAAGATTTTACAAGCAGTAAAAAAAATATATAAGGCTCTGAATGGTTTAGTGCCATATTAAGTGGACTGTATGTCACACTAACTGCTGCCTCAGGTCATTGAGCAAAGAACATTCAATCTACCAGCAGTTTGGACAAAGAAATGCAGAGACAGCATTTTTATATACATATTGAATAAAGCTGAAATAACCTGTCCATTAACTTCCCAAATGTACTTTTTGTAATTCCTCTTTCTCTTCTGTGGGCTGTTTAGTATTTCAACATTTGCAGCTTTGGTTATTTTTTCCTGTTTTATACAAATTTGTTGTGTTTTAAGTTATTTGTCCACTCACATACCTACTATGTGGATGCATTTCAACTCTGTTTGGATAAGGTATGCTTCATTACTGTATCATACTGTAGTGTTGATTTTACAGCTGTGCTTGTTTTCACTATAGTAAAAAACCTGATAGGTAGAGAGAGCCTTAACTCTTGGAAACTGTTTCTTCCTGTTTCTTTTACAGCAACATCAACATATGAGAAAGTGCAGTCACAAGTTCAATTGAGGGAGCAAAGTAGTTGATGTTTTGAATGTAAAGGCTTGGAAATATACCTGCATGCAGATTCAAGCTGCATTTATTCTGGTGGACTATACATTTAAATGTTTAAAATGATCAGTTTTCACTGAAGGCTGTCAAAGAGGGTTTACACTTATATTTCTTATATTTGCTTCTATTTGTATAACACACAATTATGCAGCATTTTATACATGTAAATACAATGCAAGTTTAGACATACAACGTTATTTGGATGTCATTTCATGTGTTAATGTGTCTGGCTGCACATTTAACCTTAGTGTCTGTAATAGAATGAACATTTCTTTACTAACAGTTTGTAAGTAATGCTTTTCTAGATAATGAAATAATGGGTGAATTAATGCAGGAAAATTTATAATTTCCTTTTTCCTTGTCATTAATAAATGGTCAGCTTCACTTTGCATTAATATATCAGTTAAGGTAAATTAATAAACATTTACTTCAGACAAACTACATCCTAAAAGTGGATTTTATGTACAAATTATTTTGTTTCAGACCAGTGTATTCAATGTTCAAATTGGAATATGAAGCAATTTCTACAAATCAAACTTGTTGTAAGATGTAAATGTTTACATGCAGTAACTTCAATCTGTGCCTGAAAAATTAACTGTGACTCACCATAAAAGCCACTATCATTGTTGGTCCTTAAGCATATTTTGACATCTGATCATTGTATTCACTTTTTTTTATCATAATGAATGGATGTAACAATTAAAAAAAAAAAGATTATAGCTGTGAGACAAATAGGAGTAAACTTAAAAACCTAAAATTAGCAGTTTAGCTCAACTGCAACTAGGTGCAGTTAAAAAAAAGACACCTCCCCTCCCTGCACGTACTCACAAGAATAAATACGGACCAGACCACAGAAGAAGGGCCAACTCAATTTCCCTTTGCAAAGGTTAAGTTTCTCTGTATGTATATGTGACAGAAGCTTTCTGTTTCTCAGGTGAATGTTTGACTTAGTCCCACAACTGCTGTGTCTGCAACAATTGACTGATGACATCTCAAAGCAGGAGCTTGCATGGAGGAGTTTTCTGGAAAGAAACCACTTCCAAAACAGCAAGGAGAAACTGAATGACTGGTACATAGTTTTACAGACAGATGAGTAAAAATTTGTGTTAATGCTTGTCATCAGATAGATGAAAGCATGGTTCCTCTATTTGTTTTCCCCACTATGAAGCACAGGGGAGGATCAGTGATGGTTTTGGGATGTTTTTGCTGAAGGCAAAATTGCATTAAGAAGACAAATGAGAATGGCATGTTGTCAGTCGTGTTATGTCCTCCTCAGTCACATAACCTCTGAAACCTGATAGGAAGAGCTTGAGTGAAAGGTTCAAACTATGTAGGCAACAAAATCATAGCTGCTCTGGTAATGTCCTCTGCATGTGGATATTACAGCAAGTTACATGAAAATCTCACTTCCAAGATGATCCAAGTTTGCAGAGCTCTGGTCAAAGCCAAAGTTGACTGTTTTCAGCAGTTAAAGATCACATAATTGTACCACTGAACTTTATGTTTACTGACATAGTTTAATTCAGAGTTGGTGCTGTTGCATTTCATTTCATGAGAGTGTAACATATAATATAAATTTACTTGAACTAAAACCATGTCACAAAATCTTTTGGCTGTATTCATATTTCTTGTGGAGTACTGTGATATACCTAAATACGGATGCATAAGGAAACTTAATTAGACGGTTGATACCAAATCTATATGGTTATGGCAAACATATTTTACTTTTCATGCATCAAGATTCCCCGTAGAGTCACATAAATGCTAACTAGACAAAAAAACAACAGTCAAGTTAAAATAATACAATCTTTTGTCCAGAAGGAATTAATTTCAGCATTATTATGAAGTAATCACTGATTTTGACTTTTTTCATGACATTTTGAAGCAAGGCTGATTGTAAACCAAAATATTACAGTAGACACTATAGTAGCGACTATTAAAAGTTTTCTTGTATATGCATGGGGGAGGATGCTATACTTGTACATTGGCCACTTCAGTGGATATTAATGAGTCATTCAGTACAATACCACCAATTGACCGATAGATAAAAGTAAAAAGAAATAAATGATAAAGAATAAATAAATAAGCATCACTTTACATGTCCTTAGAAGTAAAGTACTTTATGTGATATTGATTGATTATTGAACTCTTTTCGAAAAAAAAACAATTAAAGAAAGCATTCAGAAAACGTCAGCCATTATTACATAAATATTTTCCACTTACTTCATTTATGTAACCATTTACCAATTTGTCATTTCTATTTACATAAATATTATAATTTCATTGTTAGCAGGTTGCCATGTTATTAGCAAATGACAATAAACTTTTATCAAATAGTTTTATTGTGTTATTTTCAAGTTTATCTCTGCCTCATCACTCTTTGTTTTTGTTGCCTTTTTACCCTGTAACTTAAATTCCAGTTTTTAAAAACAATTATTGTTATTGCCAGGCTATTATCTTGTTAATACTTTAGTGATTGCAGGATCTTCTCATTATTACATTGTTGTTATTATTAAAGATGCACTCCATAACTTTTCGACCTTAAAACTCCACATTCCGGACTCGTTTGTTGGCACAGTGACATTTATTATGTGTGTTTCTGGAGCTGTCACTGCCAAGCTGCGTCGCAAGGCTGAGAAACCACACTATACAACTTTTGCAGCCGGGACACTCCGAGACATTGCAGCTGAGTTTCTCTTTACGTATCACAAGATAACATTGTCTTTTCCTGGCTGGGGAGAGCTCACAGTACAGTACCGATAAGATGCAAGATGGATGCTGAATTAGCCATCGATAGGGGGCACATCACTGAGAAAATTGCAAAAGATCTGCAGTGCACCTTTAATATTTCCCCCATTATTAACATATAATCACTGAGATATAATGCATAATGCAACTGAAACCCTGAAACCTTTTTATGTAAATAAAATCTTTCTTTATTTCATAATAATCTGTATTATATGATCAATGAGGCATGACTTAAGCATTACTTTAGTAAATCACATGAAGCCATTTCAAATTTACTGAAAAATAACTGTCCTTGTTGAAACACAATGAGAGAAAACTAAAAGTGGCTGTAACTGTTCTAACGTGTCTTGGTGCATAAATTTGCATCTTGGTATTTGTTGGACTTATTGCAGAATCACTGATGCAGTGTCTCTGACTTCTGTTTTAAATCATCAAATGGTTGATTCTGGATGACTTAATGATTAGAGAAGAGCATTGTGACCACTGACCAACCTGTGGATACACTTCTTGGTCTCCAGGTACTCCATGCCCGCTGCTACATTTACCGTCATTTTGACCAATATCTTAGGTGTCAGACTGTGACCCTCAGTGCGCAAGAAGGAGAGAAAATCACCACCTTGAAAAGTGCAGAGAACAAAGTGGATGCATTACAAGAAATTCCCAAGAGCAATAAATCAATGATGCTGAGGGAATAAGCTGTTACCTTGAATTAACTCCATGATGATGTAGATGGGCTGTTTCTGCGTGCACACTCCAATCAGCTTTACAATGTTAGGATGGTTGTACTGCTTCAGGATCCTGCACCAGCAAGTGAGCAGAGTTACAGAAGATTGAGTATGCATGTGTTTGCGTGTCTGTGTGTGCATGCATACTAACCTGGCTTCCATCAGGAACTTATTCTTGTGCTCTGGGGCCAGGTTTTCTTTACAGGATTTCACAGCTACAGGAGTGTTATCAGAGCGTAAATGACCCCTGTACACCTCTCCAAAGTTACCCTGTAGATTGCAAGCCAACATGAGTTGTTTTTTGGGGTTTATCTATACTTCAATTCCTGATGAAGCAAAGTACAAGCCTAACCAAGCAGCACATGATTTAAGGTTTGGCACAGTTTATTAATTATTTCCTCAAATAAGTGAACTATATGTGGTTCTTTATCCAAGTTATCCATGCCATTCACACAAATGCACTCCATAGCAATGCACATGCTGATCTTTGAGGTGTGATGTGCTGATAAAAGTAATGAAATTAAAATCTTGATTGATTTTTTGAATGAAATTAAGCTTCTGAATCATCGTGGAGTGATACTCAGAAAAACCTACTTTTAAATAAATCTTTTGTGTTGTACATATTTTCTTTGCTAGAGTTGCTAAAGTGGCATTTGCAGATGCTGTGAGCCTGTGACCTTCTGTATTTACTGAAGCTGTTTTCAGAAGTATTTCATACCCATTCAAACTATTTCAATTGAAGCGATGGATGACAACATCAATAGTTCCTCTGCTTTGTAGAAATAATTTAAGTTTATCTAAAACTCATGTGAAAATTCTATTTCACATCTTGTAACATGAAGTTGCTACCTTCCACGGTTGCATAAGAGAGCAACTACGACACAGAGAGGGAAGTTTGTTCCAAACCAAACAGCAACTTTTGAAGATGATACCATGAACATATTTATTTACATAACATAATTATTTTCTCAGATCTCTTGAAAATGTGAAAATGAAACAAGATTTTCACTTTCACTCATCTAGTCGCTACATTTTTGTAAAAAGAAAATCAATAATACCTACCCGTCCAATGAGAGGTCCTAGGATAATGTCATCATGTTCCAGGACCCATTTGTCCTACAGAAGTTAAAAACAAAACATGGACCCACACAGTGAGGCTGCTTTAAACTGTGAGAGCAGCAAGATGTGTCATTACACGTGACATTAATGTGACAGGTTTTTGTTGAGGGTCTATGACTTACATGAAACTAGCATGTTAAATTAGATGGAAATAAAAATTTGATCAAGTAAACCACTTCAGACTCAGCGCATGTGTGCATAGGTTCACAGTATTACCTTTAGTATAGGTTTCTTTAGTACAACCTCTGACTTCTTGGTGATAGGTTGTCGTGACGACTGTAGATGACGGATTAGCAGTGGGATGCTGAGGAAACCTTCTCCATCCAGACGGTACAAATTCTACTGACACACATGGAAAAGCATTTACAGAAGTTAGCTGATGTGCAAACAGGGAGAGAAATAAAAAGTTGTTGACCTGTGACAAAATTCATTGCATTATGAAAAAATGTTTTAAACAACTAAAATGGTTATAGTCTTGTGTTCTTGTTTGCAACTTGTGTTTAATTTGTAAGAAACCGCCCCAGCTTGAGGACAGCTGCGCTCAAATTACTTCATCTCCTGCTATAAATAACTCTAATGAGAAAAGGTAGCTTTTTATTACTTTTAATTATGGAAACTTGCATACATCTTTAAAAATATATTCAAGAAACACTGAAAGGGAAATGAATGATGTAAGAATGTGAAATGAAGATTTTGCCTTTAAATAGGTGCTCTGCTCAATGCAGCAGATTTACTTACATCTGTGTTCTGGATGAGGAAATGTTTGCAGGATCCATCCCATTGCACTGAAAGCACATAACCCTGTTTCTCTTGACTCTTCCTCACCAAAAAGTCTCCATTATTCCTTAGTAGCTGCTGGACTTCCAGTCTGGGAATGGCTCCATGGTACCAGTCCTGCTGCCCCAAAGGTCGATCTACAGCTTGCACAGGGGTGAGAACAGGAAGAACCTGGAGGCAGGAGGAAAGGAAAATGGGATCTTTATCAAAGGTGACATGAATAACAAAATAATAAAGAGAGATAGAAGGATTTTGGTGTGATTCTGCTAAGATTATTTGGAAACACTTCAAAGGAGAGTCTGCAAACTTGAAAGTCTAACCACACCACCTTACATGCCTCCAGGGCACCACTGTGATGGGAGCAACAGAGGGAGAGGTAGCTCTCCCAAAAAATGACGAATAATTTATACATGGTACAGCACATTACGTACAATGAAATATTTGGTCAGAATAACCTTTTAGAGCATGCACAGTCGTTTTTATGATTAAACGCTGTCAGAACTGCACACGGCCTTTTCCTGTTGGGAGTCAGTGTGCAGCTCGGTCATGGTACTTTCTGTCAGCAGTCTTTAAATGTAAATCAGCTGCCTGAGAAAAATAAGAATTTTAGCCAGGCAGAATTTTGAACTGACCAAAAAGGATTAACCTCATAAGCTTCCATCATGAGCAAAACACCCACAAACAGAGATCCAGGAGGATGTTCTCTGAAACTGCCATTTTCTTAACAACATGATTTATTGTTTGCTTTGTGGTGATAGCTCAAACTGCCTGAAAACAGGCACTGCAGAGAGATGAAGCTTAGGGTGGACCAGGATAGAGAAGAGGAAGTGTCCTTCAGGTGAAACAAGTATTACTTCCTCTACAATATATAATACATTTCCAATAGTTTGTATTGCTATGGAATCTCTATTAGTTCAATTATTGTCTGTGAGCTCCATTATTATTAACAACCTACCTCAGATTTGGGTTTAAACAGGCTGCTCAGGTTAACAAGCCCGTCCATGAGCAGTTTGGTTGGAGCTGGATTGTGGTTCTGGAGAAAAAGAAGCAGAGAACCAAATGTTGGTCTGTAAATTTACTAATAATTAGAGTAAAATGAAAATGAGAAATGCATTATTGATCACAGAGTGAAGTTATAATACACTACATTGACTAAATGCAGGTGTTGTGTTCGCCTACTGTATAGTTGCATTCAGACAAAATAGAGATCATAACATTTCAGTCAGTGTAGTGTTTCAAAAGGCACAAGAAAATCTTTGTGAAATATTTTTTTGTGTTTCCACTAAACAGCAGTATCTCTGTCTTTGTGAGATGATTTAAAATTTAATTCAGTGTCACAAAGGTATTTCACATCTAACCAAAGTGAATTGCCATGGTAACTTATGTTGGAAACCTAGCCTGCTCCAAACAGATAAGAGATCAAAATGTATGAAAACTCTGCCTGCTTACAAATTAGATAGTGAGGGGGGTCCTCTCTCTCTGTTAATTCTGTTTTTTACTGGCAGGTGTCCCTATTAGAGATATGTCAGCAGACATTGCAGCATTTATAAAATAGAGAGTGATGAAAGCACAAAAGCTTGTACTTGTTGACGTAATGACATTGTTTCTTCAAAATCCCTGAATGCATTAATATTTTGCTGTTGCTATTTCTTTGTAAACGCCTATTCCTCTGTATGTTTAAGTTCTAAAACATCCCTGTAATAAAAAAAATAATAATTCAATTACAGACACGGGATAATTAAACAAAAATGTAATGCTTCAATTGTCACGTCTAGATTCATGATTGTAATTGATCATCTGGTAATTCAGCACCTGAGCAGACTCATGAGTTTCTAATACATTTTATGAAGGAACTACACATTAGTTTTGTTAGGTTTAGTGTAGTCAGACAGCAGAAAGATAAGCCGTGTATATTGAACCTGCACCATAGCAGAAGGGAGGCAGTGGTTCAGGTGATAGAGCAGGTTGTCCAATGTCCCAAAGGTTGTCGGTTTGAATCCTGCTCCCACCGCAGTCAACTGTCATTGTGTCCTTGGGCAAGACACTTTACCCTCCTTGCCTCCAGTGTTGGCATCACTGGTGTACTCAACTGTAAGTCGCTTTGGATAAAAGTGTCTGCTAAATGACTGTATATAAAGCAGAAGCCCCTGATTTATTCCAGGGTTTCTGCACATATTTTATCGGGTTTTGCTCCTTCACAGCCACAGCAGATTAGCACCCGAAAAAAGTAGGGTTTCTACTTAACTGTAAACTTTTTGGTCATTGGATGAGGACTATAGACCTTCATAACTATGACTTTGCAACATATTCAATAAAACACTGTTTGTGCTTAAATTGAGATAACATAGAGGAATAAAGACTGGTTCTAGCATTTTAAAATGAATGACTTGTGTTAAGAGTTTACATACAATAAAGAGCCTATTTATACACCTCACTGCTAAGAGAAGACAAAGAAAAGCCTACAGCAGAGAAAACATACGTTGCCTGTGCAAGATGAAAGTGAAACAGTGTCTGAGTCCAGCTTTAGAGCAGTGGGAGGTTCTCTGGATCCCAGCTGGTCCAGTTTCTCCTTCAGAAGAAGTCTCTTAACCTCCAGCTTGGCTTTTATGCCCTGAGATAAAGCAACCTGCTGTCTGCACTCCTCCATTGCATGTCTCTTGCTGAACTGGTAGACCCTGGAGAAAAAACAGAACATGTCAGGGAATTAACATAACATTAGCATCCTAGACTATTATGAAAGGTTGCCCAACTCAATAAAAAAGCACAAGTGATATAAATAAGTAGAACAACACATAAGCATCATTTGAATGTTTATGCAGGTTTGCAATTATGCAGCTGATTCAAATAACATCAATTTAGTCAATTCATGTGGTCTTTTCTCGTAATAAACAAGGTCTTGTCAAAGTGCATATCTGAATTAACTTGGGAAAATCCGCCACTGGCCACCAGTACATCTCTGTAAGCATGATGCATGCTGCAATCAACAAGTGCTGATGAGGAGAGACAATGTTATAAACTTGAAATACAGAGAGCTCAAACCAGCAATTCAACCTTTAGCTTTTCCCCAATTACACCAAACTTCTAATTATTTAAGAAAAAGTCATGAAGGCTGGCTATCATAACATATAATCAAGCTACTATCAGATGAGGGGCAGGGTACACCCTGGACATGACATCAGCCCATCATAGGGCCAACACAGAGACAAACATGCACACACACACTCACTTGGGAGGTCAACTTAGGAAAAAATTAAAACCATTTTTATCACCTTTTTAGAGCCTGGATGAAAAAGATTGAACTTAGATATTTGCAATGACATCAAATTCAGATCTAGATCATTGTGCATGACATTGATCAGATTAATTCACACATTCAAACAGATGGTATTCTATTTTTCTATTTCTATTTGTCATCTTTTCTTCCTGCTTTTACCTTCAAGGAATGTGGCTTTAATTGGGCAACTGATGCTAGCTTCTACTATTTTACAAGAACATGCACTGGAAAACCTGGCTTGACTTATGTTGATAACCAGCATAATAGTACCACTTAGCAAGATCTTCATTACTAAGGTTAGTTAAAACTATATCAGCAAAGAATAACTTGAACCTTTTTTCTGGCACAGGAAGAAGATACTCAAAAATTCCATTATTTCCTCAATAAATCCCTTATTATGAGTTCATTTGATTTGAGATAACCCCATGAACAGATTGACAAACACATGACCAGAAGCTATTTGGATTAGAATTACATTCTGCAGTCATTTATCAAGCAAATGCATCAAACTTTTTTATGATAACTGAATAGCTTTGGACTGTTGGAAAAATTCTGAAAGGGCTGAACGGTGGTGTGGTGGTTAGCACAGCAGCCTCATAGCAAGAGGGTTGCTGGTTTGAGCCTCGGGTAGAGTTTGAGCCAGAGGGGGTTGCTGGTTCGAGTTGGGGAGGGGTTCGAAGTAGTGGCCTTTCTCTGCGGAGTTTGAATGTTATCCCCGTGTATGCGTGGGTTCTCATTGGGTACTCCGGCTTCCTCCCACTGTCCAAAGACATGCATGTTAAGTTTATTGGTCAATCTATATTCTCCTTAGGAATGAGTTTGTGCATGAATGGTTGTTTGTCTCTCTGTGTTGGCCCTGTGATGGACTGGTGACCTGTCCAGGGTGTACCCTGACTCTCACCTGAAAATTGCTGGGATAGGCTCCAGCCCACTCACAACCCTGAATTGGACTAAGCGGTACTGAAAATGAATAAATGTTGGAAATATCTCCATTCTGACAGCCATAATTACTGATTAATTTGAATTTCAAACTATAAATAGCCTTATAAAGGAAATTGCTCTCTCATCATGATCTCTGATTACTGATAGAAGAGGCCAGAGAAACACTGACAGCTACAAGAGGTTACCACCAGGTCAACTGTACACGGTGTTTCATGCTGGTTTATAAAATGTTTTTGCAAAACAGAAACCAAAGGACAGAATAACCTCCACTCACTTCACTAACATCACTACCACCATATGTGCATCGCAGGTGCCCTTAATAATCATCAACTTTTTGCGAATAAACACATTGTTCCCACTTGTCCTTCAGGAAGTTGTTAATAACTCAATCACTCCCACAGGACCATAAACCTCTTACACCTCCAGACAGCTTCATCAACCAAGACAAATGAGGGGATCGAGCTCCATAACTCTGAACATAACGCTCTATTATAATTAATAAGGCTCCTGCTGCCCCCTGAGACCACACTGGTTATTAGCTGTTGCACAGCCAACGGCACACTGAACTCTCCTGTAGGGAAGGACAGCCTGCAGAGGCAAACTTCAGTAGTTTATCTTCACAGTGACCGGAAGCTGTGTGTTTTTACTTTTAACTCTCTCTGCAACCTTTTAACACAACTCCACAGCACTGCTGGTGTCTGTGCCCCACTCACCTCTGGCCCTTTTTGACCCCTTCCTTCTCCTCCTCCAGCTCTAGCTCCAGCTGCTCGACCGAAGTCTGCTGAGACCCCAGGGATCGAGCAAGGTTCAACAGCTCTTCCTCAATCGCAGTCAGTCTGAAGAAGAAGAAATCAGACAAATCGCGTGAGGAGAAGAACTAAATGAGGAATAAAAGTACATGGAAGTTATAAAGATCGAAGAGGAAGTAGTTGAGCCAAAAAGAAAAGAAATGGAGTTTTGTAATCTAAATGAGATTGCACTGGTTGTTCTCACTTGTGCTGGATTGTTTCTAGCGTGAGGTCATTCAGTTCAATTTCTGTGGGCTGTAGATGCTCAGCATCCTCTAGGAGACTACAATCAAAATCTGCACAAGCAGGACTCTCTCCCACAGACCTACAATCACAAACATACAGGCCACAGTATACTCTCTGTGGAGGGTTAGAGTTCATGATTGCGATGTTGCTGAAGGGGAGGCTTCCCAGCTGTCTACCTGTTCTGGTGGACAAAGCTCTCATATTCTCTGTCAGGATCGATGGCTGTTAGAGCTGACGACAGCTCCCTGTGGATGCGCACCACTTCATGATGGAGGAGGGTGGAGATGTCAAAGTACTCCTGCAGGATCTCCTTCCTGGAAGAGAAATCAGGGCAGATTCATTATGAATGGCACAGGAGACATGGATGTAAACCTAGCCAAATTGAAATCACTTAGCTATACATCACATTACTCCTCTTTTTTCAGAGCATAACACGATTTCCAGACTTCTTATTGTAAAACAGTAAGATCATATCTGTGTTTTGAGATCTGCCTGAGTACATTATTCCATCAAACAGTTTTACAATCCCACTCCAGCAGCTATAAATCCTCTAAAAACTCATTTGCATGCTCAGAGTATGACTACATCCTCTTCCTCATTAACTGAAAATCCAGCAAGAAGAGAAAAAAATTCATCCACACATCTTTTAACCCAAGAGAAATTCTCGAGAAAGGCTGAGGAATTATACAAGATCGAAGGCACATTGAGGTATCATAGTATGATAATAACTGCTTGAGCTAGTGGTCTTTGCTGGCTTGGCTAGCATGTACAGCAGCTTCTCACTTGGCCTTGCTTCTGCTGTGTGCCAGGTTTAATAGGTCTAGTTCCTTCCTGCAAGAGGACAAATTTTAAGCCGCCTATCTTGGCTCCTTTCTCAGCCTGATCTCCACCTAACTTGTACAAACTTCTCCTTATAGCTTGCCAGTTGGCAGTGGTCAAAGTGCAGATGAGAGAAATGTAAGTGAGCCTTAGGAATAAAAAAACAGGTCAAGTATTTGTCCTATCACTATGGAGAGTGTAATTATGAGCATAATTTGCTGTTTGTGCTAAAATTGGCTCTCAGGTGATTAACTGACTCAGATTGATTATGCATTAACAAATAGAACCTAAAACATCAAGTTTAATATGTGTAATCCACCTTTAAATCTGTTAGCACAGGTGCAAATCAGGCCTGTCTATTTACCCTCTCTATTTCAACCTGGGTAACCTGATTTTCAAAAACTCAGATAGCAATGTATTGCACAATCCGTAGTCTATTCTGAATAAAGACATCAAACAGGTTAAATCCTACGGGGATCTTGGTATTCATCTCAATCACCTCTTCAGAAATTACCAACATGGTCTGTTTTCATTTACAGCCAAAGCTGTATTTTTTTACATTGACTGAGGGTGTTTGAAGTCGACCAGTAAATAACATTCCTATTTTAAACAAAGAATCATAGCGTTTGGAATAGTATTTCAGTGCGATCAGGTTGTGAATGTTGTCATGGTAGGGCAACTGCTCATAGAGGTAAAGTCTAAGTTGTTGTGTCAGTACAATCTGCCATGAAGTTAATGAAGAAGACTGAAACACTCTCCCACCAATCCATTTGTTAGCAGTCTGCACTCAGACAGCTTGTCACACATCCACTATCTTGAGTCACTCCTACATTATCTTATAGAGTTCCCAAATACAAACTGAACCATTTAAAAAAATGATTTGTCTCTAACCTTTGTCAATTCATTTATTCTTTTTTTTTTTATGTCTCTTTCGATCGTACAGGTTGTGCAATATGTGTCTCAAGGTTGTATGTTTCATCTAATAGCATATTTTTTCTTTTCCTTTATGCACTAATTTTCTTCCTCAGAAAGGTTTTGTGCAACATATCCAACTGTCTGTTTGACTGGTATGTTGTGGGTGAATTATTATCTGTTTAACAAGCTTTTGTAAAACCAAATCCAAAACAAATTTCCCCATGGGGACGATAAGGCACATAATATTCCACTGTATCAGCATGCATTGTATCATAACACATCATACTGTATTGTAATGTGCTTCAGGAGTTATCAAGCACAGTTTGCATCCTGTTTGTACTGTAGCTGTAAAACATATCACGCAAGACAGACTCCACGAAAGACAAGGGGAGAGGAGTTTAGTAGTTCAAAACTTAAAATATGCAAGGAAGATAGTTCTAGGTCATAGTTTTAAAAGGAAGAATTGTATGTTTATCATATCTTAACCAAATGATGTCACAGATATCATTTGAAAAAAATGACATATGTTTTGTTTAAACCACCAGACCAATAGTTATGAAATGTGGTAGAAAAGAAAAGACACAAGGGCAAAGTAAGAATTTATTGACCTCAGAGGTCTATACCTAAGTACTGTAGCACCGGCATGAGTTAAAGAGTCTTTATGCTGTAATTTCATATGATTTTCATAACTGAGATACCATTGCTCTCTTGGACTAAACTATGCACAAAACATCCTTTGATGTACAGCCATTCTGGATTTACTGCCATATTGTGTTTTCAAAAATTAAATTCTTTAAAGGCCACATATTTTTCTCTTTACTAAAGCCTCACAAAAATTGTCATGTGGATCTTTATATTTGGAAAGCATTTGTCCAATTGAAATCAAAATCCACCAAATAGAAAATTGTCATGTCTCATCAATGCTCTGATCCTTTAAAATCAAACTTCATATTTCTTTCTCTTACTTCCTCTCAATGCAATTAAGTCCTTCTCCCATCTGGTCTGAAATTAGGAGGCAAGGAAAAAGGAGGCTGAAGGAGTAAAGGGACCAAAAAAGTTATATTCAAATAATGGGATCACTTTATTAAAGTGTGTGTTGATTATGAAGAACTGTAAGGACATTTATCATAACACTTGTGAGTGTGCCTCTGACAATCTGAAGGGGTGTGCAGCTCTGTTACTTTTTCCTACCCATCTATCTCAGAGTGGATCTAGATAAAAAGGCATTTTGTGTCGATGTGCTAAAATAATGCAGGCAAGGGGTGAAACGGGACTGGGTTCTCTGGGGATATGAGTTCAGGGATCAAGTCCACTTTTGACAAAGTTTTCTAAACCAGCAATTCAGCATAACAACATCTACTGCTGCTTGCAACTGTATTTATTCCTTTCTTTCTTTTTTTATGTTTTTGCTTTAAACAATCCATGTTTCTTGTAAGCCCTAAGGCTAATTTACATCAAACTTAAATGCCAAGAAGCCACTTCTGTTTGCAAACTAACTGACTTCAAACAAATCCTAAGATCTCACTGCTGTCTGACAAGCATATATTTCACTGTTTTATTTCTCATTTCTCCTTTTTATGAGAAGTATTCCAGCTTTATTCTAGAAATGATTATCTGCCAAACTCTAAAAATTAGGATTTTGAAAAAAGCAAAGCTAAGATGAAGGTCATTACTCTCAGTTACATTATTATCATTAACAACATATTTTGTTTGAAATAAATGATAAACATCGTAACTCTACACAAATTCTTTTTTGTCATTTTAAGTGTGAGTTAAATACTTGGCTGGAAATTTTTGAAAATTGAGCAAAGAGAAGTTGTCAAGATCTGCAAAAATAGGCAAACATTGTCACTGTGGTATGATTAAATAAAGTGTATTTCTGTGTGTAGCTCTTCTGTGTGTGAGAGTGAATACATATCAAGTGTTAGCAAAGCACACTGTTATGCTCCAGTACATCCCCACTGTATGGAAATTAGGTTTTTATTGTCATCCTTAATGTGTCTCTCATTTTCTTTCAGTAAACACACACTCACAATGCAGTTTTTGTTTATACAGTACATCCTCATCAACACCATACACTCCATTGCCTCGTACTTTAACCTTAACAATCACAACCGAACACATTCCCTAAACCAGGGGTTTCCAACTCTATTCAAGGGCCTGAATCCTGCAGGTTTTCAATGCGTTTCTGCTTCAACACACCTAAATCAAATTAATGAGTCATTGTGCAAAGCTTCATAGACTGTTGGATCCTTTTAAATTGAATCAGGTGTGTGGAAGCAGGCAACATTGAAATCCTGGAGGATAGCACCCCTTGAGATTCGACTTTGAAAACTCCTGTCCTACACCTAAGCATAATCACATTTTAAGCTTCAATCCGTAAAAGCAAGTATTGAACCTTACAACCTCAGCTTTTGACCCCCACTGTGATATAAAAAAAACACACACACGCTGTGTTAAAATTTATCTTACAGTATGTGCACCATCTCCTGCTGCAGAGTCTGCAGGGCGCTGAGCAAGGCAGGCTGGATCTGACTGTAGTGGTGCTGATGATAAACTTGAGCAGCTCGCACAGACAGGACGTACTCATTATGGATCTCATGGAGTTTCAGTGTAGCCTTTATGTAACGCTCTTTGTTCTTGTCTCTATCTTTATCTGCACACACAAACACAAACAGGAAGATGCCAACACATCATGGAATAACAATGATGCACTATCAGCTTCACACTGAAAACAGGAAGAAAAAACAGACAATGGCATCAATGTGAAACTGATTCTGCTCTGAGAAATAAATAATATCAGAGTCCCCACCTTTACTGGTCTCCTGGTACTTCCTCTTTGCCTGAGCTGTATCTTTCACTGCCTGCCTGTAGCTGCTCTTCAGCTTCTCCAGCTCTGTGTGAGTTGCCTGGAGGAGTTGTTGCAGAGAAATAGAGCATTCGGAAATGTGAATATGGTAATACAAAGCTGATACTTTTTTTTATGTTCCTCCAACAAAAGTATGTCCTGGTTTATAGATTAACATCATGTTTAGAAAGTCAGCAGAAACAAGAACATTAAAGACTTTAAAAAAGGGTCAAATGTTCACTTCTTTTAGGCCCAGTTAGCACTTAGTCAGCAGGAGGACGGCTGTTGCATAGGAGTGGTTCAGCACCCCCTTCTCTCTCTCTCTCTATGACCAATTTAACTTTTGAACACATAGCTTAAATTTGACTGTTTCCTGGTAAAGGTTAGGGTTACAGTTGGGGTTTGAAATTTTTGAGCACATTTGAAGAGGGCTCATGTGTGTTCTCTGTCATCAGCAGACACATAAGAAAAAGGACTTGATGTGGCCCTGGTTCAGGACCTGTACATTCGGTAGAAGTCCTAAAATGTATCCTTTGTTGAACCCACATGTTATTCTCAAGAGTTTGAGGAAATCTGATTGGTTTTTACAATTTATCTGTCAAACAGAGAAGAAAACCAATCAAAATATTCCAGATAGCTGTATGCTTTTCCTCACACAAGTCGAATTGAAGGCAAAGCTCGGAATTAGTAGCAGTCGTTCAACAATGATAGACTCAATAACAAAACTAAAACATTTTAACTTCATAACTCAGCTTATTGTGTTAAAAGAACCATGTACACAGACACGCAGCGGCATATTTTTACAGCACACATACAGGGGGAGTTAACTGTGGGGTCTAAATGCAAACACTACACAGCAAAGACAGGAAGCGGACTGCAGATAACTTGTGTTTTGCTGCAGAGGAACATGAAATATGAGATGCAAGATATGAGGAAATGATCTGACCTTTGTTGTGTTGCTAGCAGCAACTAGTCAACACTACTTGATAGCATCTCTGACTTTGTTGTCGATGTTGCTGTTTTAATCATGACAAGAAATCTTTCTAGTGTATAATCACAGTATGATGCTTACAAAACTCACTGAGGAGTAAGATCATATTGATATAAAAATTGCCTGACAATGATTCAACTGCCACCCTGTATGGATCTATGACAATGTACACATCATTTGCTTAATGTAATTGGTAATAAAAACATTGCAGGGCAGCCAGCAGTTAAAGATAGCATCAAAATGTATTTTGCTTTCATTCCAGTCAGTTGAATCTTGTTTTATTTTGTGTCTATTTTTAAAACAGCCACTACAGATCTAATCTGCATGTCAAAATGACATGAAATCTTGTATCTCAATGGGACATTCCTGGCCAAAATAAGGACAAATAAAATAATAACTATACATATATATA
>JBBBVU010000001.1:19971903-19985585 GCA_037177055.1 Atherinosoma microstoma | reverse complement strand
TGTGTGTGTGTGTGTGTGTGTGTGTGTGTGTGTGTGTGTGTGTGTGTGTGTGTGTGTGTGCATGCGTGCGTGCGTGCATTGATGAAGTATGTGCATGAGAGAGATTTTGTACTTGTGACAAGAATGTTAAGCAGCAACAAATTGCTGCATGGAGTTTCAGCCATTCACTTTTAATAATCACTTTAATCACCCAAAACTATACAGAGTGTGTAAGACTGAATTCACTAAAACCATTGAAAAAGTTTGCTTCGATTTAAATCAATTAACCAGCTAAATAACACCTTTTTCCATTCCATCCAGTGGGAAATTACAGGAGGTAACTGCTAGTTGTGCTGCTTCCTTACAATATGGAAGAGCAGTGACTGGGCTCCTGTCATTGTGTTGCAAAGCTTTTTGTTGATGTTTGATTCAAGGTCGTCATTTTCTCCCTCGCAAGTTGCAGTGGCGTAACAGACAATCTGACATCACAATAGTTGTCATGCCAGAAGTTTTGGTGTCATTTCAGCTGGATTTGCAACTCCCAATTTTTGGAAAATTGTGCATGATGCATAAGTGACAGGTTTGGAGTACAAGAAAAGCTATGAGGAAGATGGTTCATCTCTGCAAACGTCTGTAGGATCGGTCAAAACCCAGGAAGTTGTAATTATTGGAAATGTTACAAATACACACACACAAAAAATTTTTTAAGGAAATGTCACGTGTTGACTTTAAAAATTTTGGATTAATTCAGAATCTTCATAAATAAGAATTTTGATTGTGATGTGAATCGATTTTTTTCAGCACCCCTAAAATCAACAGATTTATGTTATGGCCAAGTTCTCTCTGTTACACAATGGTACAGCATTCACATCTGCAAATGTCGCACCAAAATGTGGCACAAATGTCTGCCACTCAATCTCCTGCTTCATTCACCTATCACTAATGAGGAAGACTTTGAGATTGCCACCTTATCCCAGACTTGGTTCAAAATCCTGATCTCAGACTCAGCCACATGGCTTCTTCACATTCGTTGTGAATTGTGCAAGTGTCTGCTGGAGGTCATGGCTCAACGAAGTTGACAAAACCACATTGTTTCTTCACATAAACAATAAATTCACAGTTGTACAGAGACTGTACTGTAATCTGAGGTTCAGCAAATGAATGGACTCTCCTTTTGTGGCAAAGATTTTTCTAAAAAGCTGAGGGGTCTGATCTCTCTAAAACTGAAACGTTTCACCTTTCTGGCTAATCAAACCCACCACCAGACCTTGATCAGATGACAGATGACAGTAAAGAAAATGTTTTTGGTATTCCGTCTCTTGAATTAAAAAAAATTTTTCTAGCAGCTTTGCTCCTCTGGAAAGTAAGTATTTTCTTTAGATTTTTTACATTTACAGACTCAAACCAGGGTTTGGGGATTTTATCTATTTATTTATTTTTTATTTAATATGTTGCTAATGTTGCTATAGGGGAAATAATCTAATTTAAACATTGGGTTAGTACCTTCTGGCCATTTTTACAGATTGTGGAAGCATTAAACTTTCCTTTGTGAATAAATGAAACAGTTCATGTGGGGGGAACACAGGAAGGTGAACAAAGAAGACTCACTATTTGCTTTTCGTTGAGGTTCCCCGAGCTGTAAGTGGTGGCGAGGGTGGAGGAGCATGCCTCGCTGTACCAGGGGACATTGCCGTTCTGTGTGGAGCTGCTGATGGACAGGGTGTAGATGCTGTTGGTGTAGCCGTCGCAGTTACAACTGTCCTTCTCCCTTCCTCCATTCCCTGAAGCCCACACAAAGATGGAGCCCAAACCACCACGACCCTGGAGAGAATACTGTACATTTAGACAAAAAAAAACCCACCCAAAACAACAAGCAACTACACATCCTTTCATGCATTATTCCACAGACCACCATTACAGACACAAGAACAAAATCTCATTCAATCTCAAATAGGAATCCCAATTATAGAAGGGCCCCTTGAAGAAAGGGCCCATTAAAACCCAGCATACATCACGGAGGCCAGGGTGGTCACTCAGTAAATTGCAAAGAGCTAAATATTGCATGACAGCAATGCAATACAAAAAGGCTCAAAATGACAACAGCTCATTGTAATAAATCATCCAACCTTTCAGCCTTTGAAGTGCAATAATTTTCATCTAAGAGCTGCTTTATTGTATTGAGTGGCACCGTCCTTCTCTGCACTGATCAATTCCAGCAATGCACCACCCACACCGCCATCTGACAGCGCTGTCAGTGTGCCAATTATCTTAGTAGTCAGTGTCAGCGTTTCCAATCAGCTTTATGGCACATGCCTTGCATCCAACTGCTGTACAACAAGAGTGAATGGAGTGTGTGTGAGTGTGTGTGTTGTTGTTTTTTTCTCATAGAAAGAGTAAGTAGCAGTTTGGGATGGGATCTGTATGATTATTAATCTGCTGACTCAATCATTTCTCATGTATGACGCATTCCCAAACGCATAAAAACAAATGGCAGTTCCAGCAACAGAACTGTTGACATAATGTATCACAATATGCTGTCTTTTGTGTTTACAATTCTCATCTTTTTGTTAGATGCTGACATTCTCCAAATTAATCTCCTTAAATCTTTTAATATCTTTGCATATAGATGAGCATGTGTTTGGAAGCCTTTGATTAGAAATGCTCATCAAGCAAAGCTCAACTAACTGTTAAATAGACATTTTGAGAGAAAACCTTGATTTTAAGAAATAAAAAACACTTAATTCACACTCAAAGAAGCCACATGGTGACTAACTGAAAGAGCTTCAAAACAAAAGATAGACTTAAGAAGTGTCCATCAGCTAATAATGAATATCTAAAAAAGAGAGAGAGAAAATAAAAAAAAACATTTCTGTCAGTGCTGCTTCTATTCATTTTCCAAGATTTTCCTCCCTGTTGATTTTAAGAGGACATTCCTTCCCATTTAGAATTGTCAGGCTCAAAACCTGCTTTGTTCTTCCTGCTTGTGTCCTCTCATGCCTGAGCAGTTCAATTACTTATTGCCGAAAGGAAGCAACACACAGGCAGTAAATAAATCTGTCTCACACAAACAATCAAAACACTCACCTCCGTGACTCCACGTAGAAATGCTTCTTTAGCAAGTTTGGCAGGTCCATCAACAGTTTTGCCGTCATCTTCGGGGCCCCAGCTTGCACTGTAGATGTCAATATGCTGGGGATTCAGACTGAGAGACTGAGCCTCCACCATGTCGGTCACCTCACCATCCAGCATACGCACACCTACAAATCCCAAATACACATAAATGTAATATATATGTTGTGGGTTTTTGTTTAGTTTTTTAAAGCAATTCAACTGTATTTTTCTATGTTAGAAGTCGATTTTTTTTTTGCCTTTGTAAGCCTAATGATTACAAAGGCTAAACTGGGAAGAAAAAAAACCAACTGAAAAATCATTCACACTAAAGACTGAAACAAACGGTTGCAGGTGGAACAAATACATAATTTATACAAAAAACCTTTTTATTACAATGTTAAAACAATGAGTTTAATTATGAGGGTTTTTAATGCAAAACTTAATTATGTATAAAACTATGCTACTAAACAAACATTGACCTTTAAGTAAGCAGTTCCCCAATCAGCTCACTTACTAATTTCTCATCTTTCAATTCTTTCAGTCTGAGAAGAGAAAGCAGTAACCACTTCTGAATTCTAAATTAGGCTATCCTTTAAGACAAACACCAGCATTTTTATCTTTAAAATTTTGCTTGCAAGACATGGATCAAGCCATGCCAAAAAAAGAGAGAAAAGAGGCGGTGGACACAGAAGCAGAAGGAAAAAATGTAAGAAGCATTTTTCCATCTCTTATTTATGGGCTCCAGAGAGGGGCAGGTGAGTTTATATGACTTCTGTAACTCGCTTTGTCATCTTTTCAGTAGCTGGTTTTGGCATGATACACCTGAACTTCAGACCAAACTTTTAGTGGTTGGAAATTTTGGACAAGTGGAAAGAAAGCATGTAAAAGGAAGAAAAAAAAATAAAAATAACTGTGTATCATTAATCTGTGTCATTTTTTTCAAAGAAAAGGCTACAATTAATGACAGATTTCAGCAGGTAATTACAACCTTACAGAACCTTTTCGTTCTGGTCTTTAGCTCAGCGTGTCGTGGTGTTTTAGGTCAGATGTTCCAACTGACATTGTGCTTGGAAAAGCGTAGGGGCAAAAAATGTTGCTAACATGGCGTTTCATTTGCATATTTACACACTTGTTCTCAGTTCTGTGCTGCTGTAATGTTCATGTGTACTTTTTAAAGCTTGCTCAGTGGTGCAGAGAAGCCTGCTGGTGTTCTTTATCTGTGCATCCAGTGTGACACTGTTATGGACCCAAATTGTAAAACAAAAAGTGTCGCTATTGATTTTATTCTGAGCTTGGGCTGGTTCAGGGAAAAAAAATTAAAAAGGAATTAGATCAGTTGCATTGTGTGTGAACCATTTCCTCAAGTGTGAATTAGACCTTTGAGACTAAAAATTCATCTAAGAGATGAAAGAAAACATTAACTTCCCCTGGATGAAAATAGTGCAGCTCCCCGAGTGTAAATTGGATCAGACTTGCTTATTTTAGAGATGCAAGCAACTCAAAAAATATTTAGGGGCAGACTTCAACTAAAGCTCATTTATAAGATGAATTAAAAGTGATAGTAGACAAGCAGTATGCCTGAGATGAAACAGAAAACTGTACAACAGAGTGAGGCTCTTTTCCTGATTAATTATTGCGGTTTTCTTGCAATGGAGCTCCAAGTCTCAGTAGCATTCCTCCAGAGAGGTAGTAGTAAAAAAATATATAATAAAAAATAAATAAAAGACACTTAAAAAAAAAAACTATACATAGGAGGTTAAGTTACCCCAAACTGCTTTATATGTGTTAAAGTGACCAAGCACAGGCTCTTTGAAGTTCCCCAAAAGCATAAAGAAGGCTGTGAGTGGTTTTCCACGGTAGCCTGCATGTCAGTGAGAGAAAATATGATCTGAGCTACTGTATGTCAAAAATAGAATTTATCACAAACTAAGATTTAAAGTGCATCATTGTTCAATCAATCTAAACAGTCTAATGAAAACTGCAAGGAGCTCCAGATGACAAGTGATTCCTGCTAATTTTAACTAAGGCTGAAACATGCATATCAAATATTTGTGGAAAATGTACTTGGTATGAAGCTATCTGGCAGTTATATGTATAGTTGCTCTTCTAAGGCCTTACAGTCAAGAAATTAGGTAAGTTTACCACAAAGACTGGAGGCAGAGAAAAAGCACCAGCTTGGTTCCCACTAAAGATGTCAAAATCTGTCAGCCAACACTTCTAAAGCTAGCTAATCAAAACTTTTTTCCATGCAAGCCATAAAAAACGAAGCAAGGTGGTGTCAAAATAACTAGCGGTTTTCCACAAAGTCGTGTCTTCAAACTTAATGAGCAGACATGAAAGTAGTATTGATCTTCTCATCCAACTGTCTTCATGAAAGCCAATAAACCTGTTTCACATAATACTAAATGACTCCTTTGAACATGAACCAGTAGTTGGTTAAAAAGGACAACAGTGAGAGTTGATTGGGACAGGTTGAGGGACAGCAGCTCTGAACAAATTAGATTAGAATGTCTTGGTACTTTTATTTTTCATTTTTTTAGATGTTCATTTTTATCTAAATGACACACTGACATACATCAACCAGCTTAATAGCTACACTTAGAATAATAAATCTGGCCTCCCACTTCAAAATGATCATTAGGATTTCTGTCTTTTGATTCTGATGTTTTCGAGAACATCAAGCTGTTTAGAGCTACTGAGAGACATTGAAAGTCAGGACTTGTGTTTCCATGCTGTGTATGCATCAGTTTGTTGTTCAGAGACTAACCGGCAATTGGCTTCACCATAAACTGAGATGGAGAAGAAGATTCAGCAAGAATAAAAGGAAGTTTCCAGATTTTTCATGCAATACCAGTCAGCCCCATGCTCCATCTATGTGACCTCATAATGGCACTTGTGTCATGTAGCATATTTATACTTGTCATCTGGAAAGAGGTTCAATCTTTATCATGTTACAAAAAACAGGCAGAGGGCTCTGGGAGATAAACAGAAGGGAAAGAGAGTGAACTGGATAAAGAGCTTTTAAACTACACATTTGCTGGAGCAAGCAGACCAACACATGCTCAGTACGGATAATAAACAGTAAATAATCACAAATGCAAACACACAAGTGCAATGTGCTGGTAGCAGAACAACAGGAATAAACTTAGTTCTCTCTAATAGCTACAACTGTAGAATCAAAGTGATAATAAACAAAAACATGATAAAATAATCCAAACTGTCTACAATAAACATGTTGGTTTTTTTATATCAGAGAGCTACTGAATCTCCCTTCTTAAAAATGGGAACTGGAACTCTTAAATCTGTTCCTTCACCGTAACAATTGATCAGCCCTTTTTTTTCTATGGCTAATCCGGTCTAGAAAACAGTCAAATTTGGTCATAAACATTTTTTAAAAATGTATAAATCGTGATTACAATAGAAAATAACTATAAAACACAACTACATCTGGGAAGCTGTAACCTGCTTTTACTGATTAAAAATAGATTGCTGATTAATGAATTATTGAAAGAGCTGCTGATTAATTTTTCCGTTGACAAACCATTTCAGGTCTTCCTACTACACACATTTAGCTTTGGGGAGGGACAGTGCATCGGAAAAATTAGACAAAGTAAGAGATAATAGAAAACCCAGAAATTAAAAGTAAACAGAAACAACATTTTTATTGGTTTTCACTGGTGTTTACACACATTGGGAGACAATATTTTACTGGTTAGAGTAACAAGTCAACTATTCAATATGTTTTACATTCAGGACTTGTTGAGGTCAGAATTGTATCACTTTAGAACAGCCGGCACTCAGTATTGTGACAGGGTGCCAATAACAAGCTCCCAAATGTGCATTAGGATGGTTGGACTTAATCTCGTCTGTGTCTGCAAATAAATAATGATTTCACAGCAGGTGTTTTGCCTACAGCCAAAGAGATTTTTATACTTGCAGTAAAGCAGCCATCTTATTTCTATCACTGACTTGTTCTGAGACACCACCAGCATAGCCAGATGTCTTTGCATATATTGTGTTAGTGGTTTATTAAGTGCATGTGCAATTCAAGGCAATCCAACAACAGAGCTCTGCTACAAGCCCAGTCCTCATGAAGCCTGTGGTGCTGAGTTTCTGCTGAAACAATGCCAAAGATGTGTTGGTCCAACTGATCCTTTATGTGGGTGTTGCTGGTGTTGGTTTTGTGCTGAAAGGTGTTTAAAATGTTTGTCCACACAGTTGATAAGGCAGAGAATGTGAAATGAGTTACACAAGCTATTTCTGTTGAACATGTAGGAAAAAACTGAGAACAGTGAGTTTGACACTAAATTAACACAGATCCAATCAGAGCTAAAGCATTGTGTCATTTCAGAAACTATATCTCAAAGCTGTTACTTCATGCAGAACCAATACACTTACAGCACACTGGCAATTCCACACAACTATTGTAATACTTAAAAAGATTTAGTGGCATGCTGTGCCCGAGAAATAGACTGAAAATATCACTAGTGCTGCAGGGCCAGTATTTCACCTGCTCTGGCAGTCAAAAACCCCCCAAAGAACTAACATTTACTTCAGTGATATCAATTTATTCATATACACTGTACCTCCAATCTTTGCATTGTAAGCCACGCCAACTCCACAGATCCCATTATTAGCCACTGCCGCCACTTCTCCTGCACATCGGGTTCCATGCCTGGAGAGAAAACAAAATGAAAAAGTGAAAGGGAAAACCCATTTATTCTTGTGTCATTCACATACTGATACTGCTCCATGCTGTAAATCCAACCACACTTGAAATACGTGTGTCTAAAAGAAGTTGAATGTGAAATGATTTGTTCCACTGTGCAGTGTTTGAGCTTCAGGCTGAGGGAAAACAAGCTTCTATGCTCTGATTGCTTTAAACAAACAAATTTATCAATGAACACAATCTATTGTGCATTATCTCCAGCTTTGTAGCATTAGTAAAGCTGGAGGGCCTAAAGCCTATCATAAAGTCAAGTAAAAAGAGAAATTAAATGACATACTACCATAACACATGGGAGAAACTTGCAAATCAGATTAGCCGTTTTTATTAAGTATCAGCCTCTGTAGTGAAATCTGGCTTCAGGCACCAAAGAGTAGAAATCCCCCCAAAAAAGCCGTTTCAGAGAAGCTGATGATCACATTCCAGTCAGGTGCATTAACTATGCCTACCAGATGGATATATACATGGACCCTTAAAGCCCTACAAACCATAGTGCAATCCCACTGGACCACAGCCATGCATGGATAAGAATGCCAGATGCTGGGCAACTTGTTCACTACTGAAGGAAACATGTTAGCCAGCAAGCCTCTACTGAGGCACTCTAGGTGTCCAGCCAAAACAAAAACCAAAGGATCAAAACACTAGTTTTCACAGACACTGGTAAATTGGACTGCATTTCATGTCATCTTACTCGTACCTAATGTATCCCTTACTTTGTAGCCTGCCAAAAGTGCAGTTACTACTCACTAGTCAAGCCTGAATTGAATTTTAAGACCGGTCAGAGGTAACAGGAGGCAAAACACAGTTGACGCTTCCAATTAAAATAATCCAAGACTTCTCGTTTCATTAAAGACACTGGTATGATGACAGAAGGCTAGAGTATTGCAATTCAGTCAGTTCCCAGAGCACACCTAAGACACCATGATGAGCTAAGAATGCAAAGGCTAATGTAAATGCCACAGTCAACACCGTCATCACGTCTATAATGTATTGCAGGATCGATCTCTTTGTTTAAAGGGAGACTAGACCTGGCAGCAACATACAGAGAGGAGACTTGCTGCTGGATACGAAAAACAACGACTTATACACCAAAGCAAACATGCTCTCTCACACTAACGTCTTCCGGGTGATTTTCCGGTGAACTTTATCACAACGTTCCTGGAAGTTTCAGTCTGTTGACATTGGAGTATTATATTCGTATGCATCCAAGTTTGTGATAGAGCTGATAAGGAAGAAGCCCAGGTGGCTGCGATGAAATGCCAGGCATGCTAATGCCCATCCTTCCATGCTCAGCTGGTTCTTTTTCCAATAGTTTTTGATAAATTCATGTCATTCATTCACACAGCAGACTGATTTATAGAATACACCGGAGCTCTTACAAAAGGTCAACACAATTATGTAACTGTTTGTATTATAAGGATTTAGGGAGTAATTTTCCAAGGAGTGACTAAATGAATGCAAGATGATATCTGCTCTCACTCACTGTTTAAGGTTGGTAAAAAACGGGAGGAGTTTATCTGTTGGGAAAACTGTATCTTAAAGTTCTCGTTTGATAGTTGCTTTCCCCTTAAATACATTTAATCGGATCTACAGAACTCTCTGTTTTAATGGGATGTTCATTATGGTACCAGCATTTTTTCCCTTTTTGTTTCACAACATGAATCTCACACTGAAACGTTTTCACATAGGCAAATTGCTTTGAGATTAAGATTTTACAAGACACACAAAGTGTTTTAGGAATGTGCTGAATCACCATGTGCGACCAGAAAAGCTTTAAGGTACTTTGACACTGATTCCGCGAGTCTATGGGCAAGGAAGGATGAAACACTAGTCTTTACATACTAGTGTTTAATGTTGGTGGTGGCTAACACATCAGTCCAAAAGCTCTTCTAAGTGTTCAACTAGGTTGAGAACCAGTGACTGAAGACTATAGCATATAATTCACACTATTTTCATCAATGGTGATCACCATGCCCCTCAGATGAGACACTAGCATTAGGGGAAAAAATTAAAAAGGTTAAAAGAGAAAAAAAAATGTTTATGTATATTGATTAAAAAAGAACCTTAAAAACTAGAACACAACGGTGAAATCCCATCAAGCAGGGATCAGGTTTTTACTATAATGTGTTATAGCTGAAATGGAACCCATAGTAAAGATTTTAATCCTGAACCCAAATCCCCAAACACAAAACAATTCCATAATTTATTAGACACTCAATACCCATCAACAGGATGAGCAATCATGTGTATTCACCTAAGGGGGAAACTAGTCCTCTGACGTTGAGCAAGATGTTACTCAAGTAATGAATGCAGACTTGCTGACTGTTCCTAATTTCCATTATTCTGAGGTCCTGACAAAACTGACACCATCATATAATCAAACCTGGAGTGAACTTCTGGCTCAGTGTTGGGACAGGATATTAAGGAGGCGACAGAACAGCACAGCAGATTGTCAAAGGAAACACACCAGTGAAACACACATTGTCGGCAGGAACAAAGCTGTATGTCAAGAGAATTGCATCAGCATTTGAATCTGTTGTTAAAAAGTGCCACAGATTATTTATCATTGATGTAAATCTGCCTGATGGATTATTAAGACTCTCCCCAACACCACTACTTTTGAAAATACACTATTCAACATAGCTATCGACAAATGTAATAATGGAAAATGGCCTTTTTTAATGGATAAAATAACACTGGAAAACGAGTTGTTAATTTACCTTATTCTTCTTCTCTATAACCAAGAAACCTCTTTTTCAAAAATATTCGTGTCTGGACATGCAGAACTTCGGTGTGAAGAATATCCAAGCAGTCATTAAATGAGCGTCAAGCAGACAGAATAAACTTCAATGAAGCAAGAGGCCATTTTTGTGGATGCCTCCAACACAGGTAACAGCATGACGAAAACCATTTTACTGAAGTCACATACCTACTCCCTTTATATTATCATTTTTACTTTTGCATATTTATGGCAAATATCCCAGCATGAAACTCAGGTTAAGGTTTAAGCACTGCCTTAATTAAACTCATTCTTTGCAGAATGTCCATTGGTTTGGGGAAAAAGAAACTGAAAATAAATGGTGAAAAATTCAAAACACCTTTTGTTTCTTATAAATTGTACAATTACTCGAGTTTCTTGTACCATACATAATGATAATTGCAGGAAATTGCAGTGAGCAGAAAGCAATCGTGTTCCGACAACAGCAAGAACAAGCCCCATGGCAGGGTAACTCAGGTTACTATAACTATAGTTGGATGTGAGCTCGAGGCCAATAACATGATCAGTATTCAAACTTGCAGCTGGCAGAGCCATCAACATTATACAAAACCTAAATTGCCTCTCTGAGGACATACTAAGGAGACATGCTTATTGTCATACATTTATACCTAAAGTCTGTGAAAACAAAGCAAAGACAGGAAAAGTATTCAGCTCCATCTGCATAGCAGCAATGTCATGAAAAAAAGCAAAGGACGCAAATGCCACTAAAGCATTTTTTCTGTTTTTTGTATAAAACTGTTACTACTAAAGCTTTGTTTTCCTTTCCCGCATAAGTAAACATTAATCCCCTAGGGTCCAACATTTATATGAAATTGGTGAAACCTAAGCCCTAAATTTGTCTCTAATGCTACATATAAATGACTGACTCGGACAAAATAAAAGAGATAGAAAATAAAAGAAACACTGAATGTCTTGATAATTATCAGATTATTAGTGCTCTTAGTAACACTATTCTAGTAAGATAATCAAGTTGTTCATTAAACCCCACAGAGAGCATGATACCTGTGGAAAAGGTTTGATATTGCCATGCTATATTGTGAAATATGTATTTGTTCAACACAAAATTGATGTTTATCTTTGAAATCCCAGTCCCCCCTCCATCTTTAGTCTTGTATACAACATCTGGCATTTATCTTTTTTTCCTTTAAATCTTGCAAAGCTTAATTACATAACAAAAGAGTGGGAAAAAAATCTCCAGGCTGCTGATAGTGGCATTTGCAGTTCATTATTCTCGTGGCTTCACTGAACCTTAAAGGTAAATCGGAGCTGTTTTTCTCCGCTTGCTCTCGAATCTGTTTATGGTTCTGTCAGTTAACTAATGAGCTGGCCTACAGAACAAAAGCTCTAGTGATGTTTATAGAGCACAGTAAAGGGTAAATGTCTAAAGAGAAATCCATGTACACTCTGGTAAAGTCAGATATTACCATCTAGCTGCTTGCAGCACTGATAAATAAGTCCTTTCATTCACTGCTGTGTTGGATATTTCAGAATTTAGATGAATAGACAGACTGGACTGTTCTTTGTACTGTTCATTTTTATTATTTTTCCCAGAATTTTATATTATTCATGTACGTGGTGAATAGAAATTATTGTGACTTTCATAGTTCAGATTACAATAGCTGACCCTGGCATAATCACGAGGTAATGAGCATGGCTAAATTGGCAGAAAATGCATATTTGGAAAGGAGTCAGAAAAAACCCTGGAAAGAGAAACATCAAGATCTGGATCACATGCTGCTTTAGATAAACATGAGGGTGAATGGTCCTCACTGCTGGGAAAGAAAGACATCTTTATAGAGGTGAACAGAGTTGGGCTTTCAAGCACGGAATAGACGGTTACAGTCTCGCGCAATCTTATGCCATTTCATGCCCTCCCACAGCTTGTTTACACATGTATCTGCCCCAGCCCCACTCAAAAGCGAGGATAGCAGACAATCAAACACACACATGCAAATATTCTCTCACTCAATTAATCCAGGTACAAGACAGACACAGAGGTCTGGGTGGCACAAGATAAGAGCTGATCAGTGCGAAGGCTCCAGAGAGGTGCTTCCAAAAGGCAGGAAACCTCCAATAAGAAGAAAATTAGCTGGGCTCTGGGCCACAATGAACCACTAGAGGTTCTTAAGCCTGCTTTAGCATAGATTTTGGAAATGTGGAGCTGCACCTGAGGGATATTCACCCGCATTTTATAACCAGAAATTCCATCATTTTAGATTTTGTTAATGGTGGGGAGAGAATTCTCTGGGGCTTGGCACACCATCTAGAAGCCATGCTCTACTGTGTGCATCATTTCCCTATTAAGACTTCAGACTGTCAACTATGTGAACAGTTCTTCTCTAAACAGAAAAACTATTTAGAGTATGAATACAGACCTTCTGCTATCATCTTTACCTACAGCCAGATGAACCATAAACATAGTTACAGGATGTTGAGGTCATTCAGTAGCTTTAAATGTAAACCTACATCCTACATAATCACAGTCCCAACTCCTTGCCTGTGTTTTAGTTTGAGACGTTGAGTTTCATCCATGCCCAACTCTCATCTTCTCTGCCTATCATTAGTAATCACCCTGAGCCTCAAGTTAAAAAAAAAAGCTTCTTAGTCCAGCAGCCCACAAACAGCAGATTACTGCAAATCAGAAATTAAAGTGAGGAAGCAGTGAGGATGAAAGAAGACGACTAGGGCCTTTCTGAGCCAAGAGATTTGCTGTTTCATTAATGGTGAAACACACCACAACTTACTTCAATCTCACTCTCTACAAGACATCACAGTGGTGGAAAACAACCGCTAATGCCATCTGGAGATGCCACTGCAATAAAAGCGGTTTTCTTCACACGATAACTTAAACCTGGTTTAGATGTACTCAAACTATGGAATTGTCTTGGTGGTACCTATGTGCTTTAGGAATCCAAATTAAATCCAAATCACTGGACAAAATAAAAAGGAAGACAAGAGGCCTTTAATTTACTCAATAGTGAATAGGCGCCAAAGGCTTATTCATATTTTGGTTAAAGGAGCTATATCATGAAAAATTGACTTTTATGAGCTTTTAACCATGTTAGTGTGTTATTTACTCATAAAAAC
>JBBBVU010000001.1:19942038-19971803 GCA_037177055.1 Atherinosoma microstoma | reverse complement strand
GGGTGCTAAAATAGCATATAATTGCCTAAAGCTGACTTTGACAGGCTTGGAAAAGCATGATATAGCTCCTTTAACAGTTATCAAACAGTAAAGTGGATAAAGAAAATAAGCAAGTACAATTAAATCTAACACATACCTCACACAGGCAACATTTACAGAAATGAGGGTGTTTGGTCACAGAAAGGCCAAAAGAAGAAAACAAGAGCGTAGATTAAACTGGTATCTGTTTAAACCTCTACCTGTTATCATTAAGCTGTGTGTATCGAGGCTGAGGATCTGGGTCCCCATCATTCACATCGTAGCTGGCATCCGGATCCTTAAGAAAAGAGAAAAACAGTTAGTGATCGCTGAACAAACAATCCTAAAGGAAAAATATGTCTTTTTTTTCTGTTCAAAAGCCTCCCCGTTGAAAATATTGTTTCGGCTCATTGAGCGGTTATACTCACATAGTTCTGCATCAGGTCAGGATGGCCTTTCTCTATTCCATCATCTAAGATGGACACAACCACACCTTTTCCTGTGTACCCCATCTCCCACGCAGCTTTAGCGTTTAAGTCACGGTGGTTGCTGTTGTACTGAAAATAGATAAGGCAAACGCATTAGGTCGTATCTGAGAAACATTTATGTGCTGACATTGGGCTTTTAACTGAACCTGGTGGGGCTTTCCTTTAACAAAGGAAAAAGTGAGATAAAAACTGAGCTTTTAACTCAAAGGATGAAGGGGAGACAGCATAAGGTAGCAGAGAGAATCATTATTCTCAAAGCATCAGTATAACACTTGCCCTCATTTTACTTATTTTCAAACTACAAGTAAAGCAAAGTATCAGTGAAATGGATAATGACACACACTAATCATTCTGCATGCTTTTTTTTTTATAGGCTTTTGACATTTAACTTGACCTTTAATTAAAAGTCGTGTCTGGCTTTCCAATAGTTCAAAGCTCTTAATTTCAAAGTTTTTCATTAAAATTTAATGTATCTGATTATTCATAGCATTTCCCTTTTAGATTTCAGAACCTCGTGAGTCTAGTCTATCAGACAGAATTAAGTTAATTTTCAAACATGTAACTCTGTTGACACTCGAAGCATCAACGAGAAAATCAATTAAAGTTGAAAGTTATTTGCAAAGCTGATTCAGAGTGAAAAAGGTCCTGTGTGTCTGACTTGTTTCATTTAAATATTGCTCATCAAGTTGTGTTAAATGCCAGCATCTTTTCAGCACACTCACTTAGTCTGTGCTTCTAAACCCACCAATGATTTATCAGTGGAGAGGCATCCATTTTATCATTAAGAAAAGTAAAATAAATATGAAATGTGTAGGTAATGTGAAGGGACAACATTTTACTGTTACCGGACAAGCTTTGCTATATTTTTGTACCTCTAAATAACTTTAGATATTTAGAGGGTATACAACCAGTTCCACTAAGTGTAAAGGATGGGGGGAAGATCAAATGCAAAGAAAACTATTAACAATACTGGTACTTGGACAAACAACACATTTTAAAATTCAGGGCTTGAAAAGGACTTGGGAAAAATAACTAGAAAGAAGATATTCATTTCTGTCCTGGAAAATACTAAAAGTGCAGAATCTGTTACAACTAGCAACACTACTGGTGGAATTGGGCCTTTAATCAGTTGCTTATCAAGATGCCACTAACTAGTCTAAAACATGGGGTGTAGAGTCTGCTGAAGCAGAACCATTTCAAAGAACTGATGATGCAAGTCTGTTTTGCATCACCATGAATCTTCTCCTGCCTGGAGCATCCTCACAGTAATGAAGGAAGAGTAGAGCTGAGCAGAAAGTCACAGGAGTTGTTACTGCCGCTTTTAACAGGCCACTGTACCAGTGGCATTCCTCAAGTTAAATGTGAAAATCAATCCAATAAAAAACAAGACCACTTCATGATAAATCACCCTTGTCTGGTCCTGTTCTTTCTCTCGGTTGCTGTGCTGTTTATGGACTGCAGTAAACAGTTAATTTCTAAAAGCCTGAAATCCAGAATTAAAAGATACTGTGTGTATCCAAGTATATGATTGCTAAAGTCAATTAGGCTTCTTTTGCTTATTTCTCAGTCAACAAGGAAGGCATATCAAATTCATAATTGTTGTCTTTTGACTCAGCTGAAACATCCCAACCCTAAGATTAGGACTTCGGGCAGTACAGGTAGACAGTAGCACTAAATTATATCCAGCTAGCACATACAAAATGCACACACAGTCTTTTGTTCAGTCAGTTTCTGCTAGTGTTAATACTCACCAGGTACCACTGGTCTTTAAACTTGGGATCTGAAGGTTCTGCAAAAATATCTCTCTTTTTCCTCCTTTTTGCTACCTGTTGCTCTGCCCAAGTCACCTGTATAAAAAGAGCAAAAATACACACGTAATTGAGTGATGCAAACTAAAACAAGGGAGTTAAAAAGCTGCAAGAAAACAAAACAAAAATTAGGCATAAGGAATACTGTTCACTCTGCTTAAGGAAATAAAAAAAGCTAAGAAAAAAAAAAAACTAATGAAATAATTATCCACTAGCCATGAGTGTCACCATGTCAAATGAATTAATCGGAGATCCTAATTCTCAGTGGGATGACAGCCGACAGAGTGAGATTAGAGGCATAGGGGCATCGTGAACTCCTCGCTAATGAGACCCGATGATGAATTCCAGAGCAAACAGAGACTAATTAAAATTTTTAGTTGGTGTAAAATGGAATTTGCCAAAATTTATTGCAAGTACGGTATATATAAACACATATGCACCCAACTACTAATAACAGGTACAGTTTCAGCAAACAACAATAATAACAGGGGGCAAGTAATACTTAAAGGGAGAGTTCCTGCTGAAAGTGTTGACAGAAGCAGAAGAAATGCAGTGAAAATAAACCTGCATATTATGCCCTCTGCAGAACGGTTTGCTATACAGCAACACACATGGGGAGACAAGTCGCAAAGAAAAAACATGTCAGAGATGGAAGACAGAGAACTGCCTGCTGCAAGGACAGAAAACATAATGTGAAGGACAACTAAATCACCGTACAGCCCTCTTTCTCTCTCTTTTTCTCTGTTCAGATCACTAGAGACGCAAGAGTAAAAGAAAAAAGAAATAATGAAGGTCACATTAGCTGCTACATTGAAGCGATGCCAGTTCAGCATCCCAAAATAACCTGGGGGAAAAAAATGTCACAATGGAAAAATTTCACTTCAAAGGGCTCAAAGATTTGTGTTTGAGTTCAATTAATCTAAGTGGAGGAGATGTTTTCATCTGACGCTTAGCGCAAAGATCAGGTCGGCCCTGCTTTCTGTTTAAACTGTGACAGTTTAAACAGAAAACAGGGCAGCTTCTCACTGAACATGTGCACTCAGGGAGCAAGACAATCAAGGGCCCTAACGTATTAAGTCAAAGACAGATAAATGCATTCAGCTTTCAACTGACAACCAACGTTCATGTGTTTCCTGTGGTTAGGTTAAAAGAAAAAGAAAAAAAAACTAGTAAAATGTACCCAAAAGATGATTGCAGGGATGAATCAAACAAAAAACACTTTCAGAGAATGGTGACTCTGACAGTCTTTTTAGAGTATTCATTTGAAAAACATTAAGAATATATCAAAACAAATGAAAACTGGCACTATAAACTTTTTTCTTTGTCTTCAAGTTGTCAGTCTCTTTCGGAAAAGAAAAGAAAATCCCATCTATCATACATGAAAAAACCCTGTGATACTACCACCAAATCAGAGGCACATCATCTTGCTATTAATGTTTTCCCAATAGTGTATTTATCCATTTATCTAACTAACTATTGTGCATTACAAGGACTAAGCATAGCAGAGATACAAAAAACAAATTTAAAATTGATGTCAAATTATTTCAAATCAGAAATGAAATAATGATTATCAGCTATTAAAATTTGTTTTGTGTTTACAAATCAACTCAAATCAACTTTATTTATAAAGCACTTTAACACAACGTTGGTTGAAACAAAGTGCTGAACACATTATGGAAATAAAATAAAGTGCAAAATAAAAACAATACAATAGCGGTAAAATCAATTAAATCTTGTCTGTTTTATAAGAGACACAGCCCTTGAAGTTTCACAAACATATGCCGATGTGACTATACAGCTACTTTAAATCAGAAAGGAAAGGGAAGAAAGGGTTAGAGACAGAAAGGCAGCTGATGGAGAGTTGCTCTTCGATGTCGAGCGTTAATATTGACTTTTGTTTGAGGAAAAGGGCAACATTCATTAAAATGATTGTCAGGCATACATTCAACTGTACGCAGAAACTTAAAAATCCAAAGAATCTGCAGTTAGATAAAAACTAGGTCTTTTCTTGTGCGTCATCGGGCAGAGTATGTGATTTCCCCTCTCCAATTTTCTTATCTACTTTTTAATCACATCTGAAACTTTGGTTTCACACGTACATGGGTGGGTCTGTTGTGTGCAATGTTTCCTTAGTGATTATGTGGTGGGGAAAAGTACAGATTCTTAAGATAAAAAATAAAAGACAACATAAAAGTGCAACATAGTAGGCATATAAAAAATAGAGTGGAACAACAGTTGAATGCAACTTATGAGCAGTGGTTTCGCCATTTAATTTTGAATACAATGATGCTGTGACAACCTTTACACAAAACTGCAACATGCGAGACAGCATGAAACATCTTCTATTCAGACCTAACTTTAAAATATTACAGATATGTCAAGAGCTCTAGCAGAAAATATTGGTTTTAACACAAACCAACACATAAAACTGGGAGAGGATTTACTGATTATGCACTATATTCAATATCCAATCCAAAACACCTTAATAGCTGTGAGGGAAAAATAAATAAATAAAACTAATACTTCACTCTTTTTACCCTTTGACCAATTGGTTACAAATGCTTCAACACAGCAACATGTCACAAAACTATTTAATCAAAACTCACAAACTTTCTGCAAGCATGCAGATGAGCATCAGTACAGGAGCTACAGTCTCCTTGAAGCTGCAGGCATTCAGGTGGCAAGTTATTTCCTGGTAATTTGTGTAGCCAGTCATCTTAATGTCACTCACAGTTATTTGTTATGCCTGTCAAAATCCAGCAAAGATGTGATTTTCCACTAATTAATGTTTTACAGATGACTGCTTCGGTTTTAGTTGCAAGGAAATTATTGCACAGATTAGTAGCTTAGGAATGTTGATTAAGCATTCACAGAACGATGAAGCAGACTTGAAGAAATATGTATCCCTGATGGCACCTCACAATATTTACCAACAGTGTACCTACACTAGTCAGTGAAATGAAAGTCTCCATATACAATGCAAGTCATATCTCTCACAGCCAAACTTCTTAAACAAAGAACAGCTTCTCCACTGTTGGCAGCAACAAACATTTCAACTTTGTTTTTTGCAGTTTTCCGACGAAGAAGCTTTTGAAATTCTCAACAGTGTGTGACACAGTACAAAGAATCCCTGAAGTTTCCAAATAGCACTTTCACTATAAACGGGCTTTGAACACACATACACGCACACAAAAAAAACAAACAAACAAAAAAAATCTATCTCATTTTTCCAGATCTATCCAATGAAAAGCTAATGTTCAAACAGAATGCTTTGGCTCGTGTTTAGGTGGAAACACTTTTATTGCAACAAACTGAATCCCCACCTACTCATCTTGCCCACCCACTGCTTTGTCCTTCTTAATTATCCAAACAGAGCATCCTCTCCCTGAGGCCAACTGAAGCAATACACTACCATCAAAAATACAGAGCAAGTTTAAACTTAATAGGAACAATTTTTACCACAGTGCTACAACTTAAAAAATAAAATAAAATAACTCTCAAACAATCAACCAATTGACTGGGAAAAGGTTAAAATCATTTATCTACCAGTTGCTATGTTGTATCTGCCTGCTCTTTTCTTACATCTCAACAAACCAAGTAAAAACTCTGGAGTGAAATAAACTGTCTGCAGAAACAAAATAGCAAAAAACAGAGTTAAGGAGAAAACAGCAGAAGGCATGGAGGTAGCAGATAGGCCCAAAACCCTAAATCTTCAATAAACCCCATTAATGGGACTCTGTCGTCTGTCTATGAGATCTGGCAGAGATCCGGGTGGTTTTGTAAGTAATTAGTCACTCTTCAAAGGGAGTTTATTTAATCTTCTGTTGAGCTTCATTTAAACTTGTTTAAAACCACATATATTCTATTAAAGATTTTTTTTAAAGGTCTTTTTGCTGATTGCCGATTTCTTTCTAAAGAACTATGTAGCAAATGAAAATGAGTCTGATTTTTTTCATAATCTTCCTGTTTAAAAGCTTTGATCCCACAGTCAATTGCAGCAGTTACATAAATGTATTGATGTTCACGTAGGAGAGCCAAGGGATTAGCAGAATTTGCAAGTATTGCAGAATTGGCAAAGCTGCCCTGATTTGATAAATAAGAGAATAAAGCAAAACGTGGTCAATTACTGCAAAGTTAACTTGACTCTGCTTTTACAGACAAGAGGACCAGAATCTGTTACGGTCCACTTTCTCTGAGGTGCTGTGGGAAAAAAGGAATTCAACAACAGGAAATGGAGCAGCAATGTTAAAGGAAATCCCAGAGAGGGAGGCGGACCCATTCTAAATTGCAAGCAAACAAACCCAGCAGAAGCTATTCTCAGAGTGCACCTGCACAGTGCCCTGCAGATGCACAGTAGTGCTAGTTTTTACCTTAAGGCAGGTTTTATTGTGCTTTTTAAGGCTGGAGTATTTTGGCTGAAAGGAAGAAAAAAAATCTCTGCAAATATATATACATTTATATGGCCCTTCAGTTTATATCTTGAATGAAACAATTTGACTCAATAACACAAATATGTTTATATTAATTCCAAATTTCCCAGACAGAAAAAAGGAAGTTTGGGGAAATCGTATACATTTTCCTTATTAGGCAAAATCATTAGAAAAGGGTTTAAAATACAGCAAGAATGTTAAAGATGGCTGAGGTACTGAGCAGATAAAGCTGAACCATTCTGTTGAATTAGTTTTAAAGTCAGCTGATCATTATTAGCAATGTAAAGCCACAGTCACTTCAGACATGTTTTCCCATTGTAACCAAATGTGCTCTGGGTATGCTAGCTGTCAGAAGCACTCCCAGTGCACTTGCTTAAATGTTCTCCAATGAAATGACCTAAATTCAGTCCACACCATTTTGCTAAAAAAGAAAAAAAAAATCTAATGTAAAACCTGAATACTGTCTATTGTTTTTCTAAGAAAAAACAGACACTAAAGATTAGTATAGTCCAGCAGAAAGCAAAAATTCCCATTTGTTTATTTTAAATAGTTTTTTGCAGCTTGAATAGTTAGTAATTTACTGCATCAAAGGAAAATCTCAGGAGGTAAAGCAGGTTGCTCACTAATTTGTGGTTTATTCCCAGCTCCTCCTTTCACTGCAATGCTCGGGGCAAGTTACTGAACTTTCAATCATCCTAATGGTTAGGCAGACACTTTGCATGGTATCCTGCTACCTTCAGTCTAACAGGACATATGTGGGATTCATGTGTGTACACGAGAAGCACAGTGTAAAATGCTTTCAGTGAAACGGCTTAATCTGCTGCTTCTTTCATCAACATTCACGTATTTTTACAAATGTACTACATCATTGCTTTTATTGCTTAAATTTCTAAATTTGATGTTTGCTTTGTTTTTATATTCCATGTTTTGGGATTTTTGAAATATTTGGTAAAAACTGAGTTCTGGAATATTAGTTACATCTATAAGGTGACCAATTATAATCACATTTTTTAAGACTTTCAGGAGCATGTACCTATGACAGTTTTTAGCCATTTCAGAGTTCAGGTAAGCCGTTAAGATTAAAAGCAATAGATGTGTGTATCTTTATCAGGACTTGCATGTAGTTTCCAGTTCAAGGCCAATGTGAGGCGACAGCCTTTAAGATGACGTCAATGTTTTTAAGAAACTTCACCAATGACAGGGTTTTTTTGGGCAGGGGGGTGGGGCTTTCAGCATTTTTTTTTTCTTTCTTTTAATTGCTGAAAGACATTTTTGCAAAGTGTGTGCATCACAGCACTCGCCACATAACCAACGGTGCTTTTAATTCAGCTGCTTCTGCAACTCCAGCTTGAAGTGTATAAACGCACAACAATGCTAGACTGAGCTTCCTCTGTTCCTCCGTAATTCACACTTGCCAAACAGTTACAGGTTAACAAGGGAATTTTTTTTTGGTTTGTTTTTTAAGAAGAACTGCTTCAGAGATGGAGAGATGAGGCATATGAAAGTTTTTCAGATTTTAAGAAAGCAGTGTTCAAAGACCATTCTGGTTTCAGAAATACTTTAAGGGCCTCGTACATCTTAATGGGTAAAGTAAACTTAAATTTATTAAAAAAAACTACCTTCTTTAATAATTAATTTCCTTTTTGCAGTGGTAGTTATTTTCTTTTTTGTAAGCATTTATCAATATTAGGTATAAATAATAACTTCAATTGTAAAGTTTTTCGGTTTTATTATCGAATTTATGTAGCTGAAGGCTTTAAAAAACTACACAAAATACACAAAATGCTCATTCTTAAATTAGATCAGTCAAGGAGGAAAACATCCATCTGGGAAGCATTTACAGAAAAGCGCAAGCTCTGCTTCAGACACTGATAAAAACTATAAGAGCAGCTTTAGATGTTTTTACTCATCTGAAACAGCTAGTATTAAATGAAGGGGACAAATGAGGTATAAGATTTTGGCTCTTTGCCCTGAGTGTGTGGGCTTTTTATGTAATCTCCTTTTGTTTTTGTTTTGTTTTTTGGGGAGGGGGTCCATTTTGCCTCTCCTCCAGTGCTGGACAGCTACTGGTCTGACTGAATGAATCATTAAACCCAAAACATCAAATAGGAATAGAAATAAAAAAATCATTGCAAGATGTTAAATATTTCAAATAACGACTTTAGAGGATCAAATTTTATATGCTAGTACAATTCTTAACAATAAAGATTAAATGGGTATAATTTTAATATCACACAATGTGACAGTGGCAAAGTGAAATTTTTTGGGAACTTATAAGCAGAAATCATATTCATAAAACTAGCTTTATATAACATTCTGAAATGTTCAGTATCTCTCAACCTTTTTCTTACTTTTGCAATCACACATCATGTATTTTTTAAATTGCTTTCCATGAAGAAGTTATATCTAAAGTATCCCAATTAAGTATGGTTTTCTTTATGTTCAAAGCCCAAAGCACACATCTACACCATCACCTCTTATAAACCCCTCTACAGTGCAGCAGCTGTTTCTACACCTCACACACCGTCTCCCAAAACCATACTTAAATAACAATAAACCTAACCCACACTTATGACTGAAACCCCCAAAATTAACTTCTTACCTTGGGATCTTTTTGTAGACGGACTTGTGTCCCTCTGTGATCTGACAGCGATCTTTTTGTCACTGTGCGGTGCCGAAAGTGATAATAATCACCAAATACCTGGGGGGGGAAAAAAAAAAAAAGATCAATTATCACATTACTCCACTCATTTCTGTCTCGCCATCACCTGATAATACCTTAGCAAACTGTTTTATAGTAGCTTTAGAGAAATATGACATGACTACAACTGCACTAGCTGTGCAGTGTCAAATATATTTCAAGGGATCATCATTTTTTACTACTACTTTATTTTTACTTCAGTAACTCTAAGTCCCATATATAATTTTCTCTAAAAACAACTTTTCATCCTTTTCTGCAGTCTGTGGTCTCTGGTTAAGTTTGGGCTGCCAGTAACCAGTCAGACCAGTAAGTGTTTTGTCACTGATTTGAAGAAACAGATTTCTATATTTCCAATGGCGTGCTAGGCTCATTCCAACAGTCCTACACATTCATGGCACAACTCCATGATGACTAACATATTGCCCGGTGGTAAATCTTAGACATGACCTGTAATCCTCTGTGGTCAGTCAGTTAATACAGTATAAATGAAAATCACTTCACATGACAGTGCAGCCATTTCAGGGGATAACCAAGTATGTAGATACAAACCATAGGGATTAAAACTGCTATTATTTGACAGACTGAAATTAAAAAATCCATTTATAAATTAAGTGACAAACTAAAAGCTGCTGATTACAGCCTTTTAAATGTGGGGGTTAGCTACCTTTTTAACTAATTACCTCCTGATCTATTGTCTGTCAAAAATAGATTGTTTACCATTTTAAGCCAAATAACTGGATTGAAGAGCCAAGCATTCACACTTCTACCACAGTACTGAGATGCTTTTAATGTCTTAATATTTTCTTAGATGTTAATTAAGGACTTCATTAAAGAGAAACTTGGGAATTGCAGTAAGACTGGATTTATCAGTCAGTCAAAATTAAGACTGCACACAGATTTCTGAGCTGTATAAAAATACAAAACATGAAGATATGGTGTGAAAAAAAAGGAAGGAAAAATGGATAAATATACACATTTTTTTCAGCTCACTGGGAAGTGTTTTGTGTCTCAACACAGGTTGATGTAGCACTAAAGTTACCGCAGTGAGCACTGCAGCATTCCTTCAGTCTAAAAGAGGCAAAGCTCAGTCCCCCGCAACGTTCCCTGCTCCCATTTAATCACAGTAAACAGGCCGATTCCAGCCAAGCTGACACAAAAGGCCCCAGCACACAAAGCCTGTGGACAATAGGGAAGCAATAACCAAGAGGGAGGACACACTTTATAGTTATACTCAACCCAGAGACCACCAAAACCACAAGCCTGTGTCTGTGTGCGTGTGTGTAAAGCCATTAAAGAATGGCTTTATTCAATAGAATGGTAGAGGAAACACTGACATGACACAAACTGCAAAAGTCACAAAGTTGGTACAGGCAGTGGAACAGTGGACTGGTCAGAGATCTGTTCTTTGATTAAAACTTTAGCATGAATCAATGAACACAAATACAAGACAAAGGTCAACTCCCCTTAAAAACAGCTCAACTGTTACAAACATATGCAGACACACACACAATTGCCTCATGCAACAAAATGAAGCCTGTTCAAGTCCTCCTAAATGTGTACCCTGCAGCTCAATCATCATGTGGCAATCAGCAACACCACTTAGGAGCTTAGGTTTTCAACAATCCAATCTCAAGACAACATTGTTTCTGTGGGGTTTCACAGCTTTCCACTGGAAAAAAGGCCATTTACGGCAAGCCCATTTAGATGGAAAATGATGTGGAAACAGAAAGATCAGGTCTTGGAAGTGACCATTACTGATTAGATAAGCTGGGCACTGATAGAGCACAACAGGCTGCTCAATGAGCGCCCGTTACCAAAGCGAGGCATTAATCCATCAACCTCATTAAAATGCACAGTAACAGACAGTGGAAAATTATGGTCTGCTAGTTTGTTTGTGTGTTTGGTCCCTTCTGGACTGCCAAATTTACCTTGCGGGAAAAGCACTTATCAAAAGGTCTGATGTCTCATCTCTAGTGACTGTTGACACAATCATAATGTACAAAGAATCAAACAATGTCTGGTAACAAGCTGTGAAAGGGGTTTGGGGCTGAAAATAAAATAGAAAATTGTTGTTTATGTGGACCTGAGAATATCTAGAAAGTTGATGGATATTGAAAATTTCCCTTGAGGAGGTCATCATTGTGGTTCATCCACAAACGCATCAGATATGGCACATTTCCATTTAGTTTTGACTGCATTTGATTTGGAAGCCTCAATGGTTTTCCTGTGCATCAGTGAGTTGAGATAAATAGAAAAAATAAGACTCATTCACAAATGTAATACCCTACTAAAATAGTTCAGCATCTTGTTTACATAATGAGGCTGGTGTCCAATTAGTTACTCACTGTGGTAAATGGGTAGAACAGAAGGCACAAATCACCACAGTGGTAGCTGGACATAACAAGCAGTTTCTTTTAGGGAAAAAAACATGGCACAGCAGCCCCAGCTGCCCCCGCACACCTGAAAACGGGTTTGCACAGCTGGTCTGTCTTTTCTGCCCAACTGCCCTTTCTCATTATATGTTCTCTTCACATTGTTCTCCCCCTTAATTATTTGCCCTACAGCACTCAATCCGTCTCTCCTTACTCATTAACCTTTAGTTTTATTTGGCACCTAGGTTATGTATGCACTTAATAAGAACATAAGCCAATTGCAACAGTTTCTGCAGTGTTTAAGTAACCTTTTTTAAATTTGAGTGGATAAAGCACAGCTTGATTTACATTATTTTGCTGCAGAAATGGGTTTACATGTGGCCGAAGTGATGATAACACATATGATGAAAACGCATAAAACAAGCAGGAACAAACTATTAGAATTATGAAGCCTTATAAGGAAAACTCAAGCTTCCATATTTATCAACAGGCTACAGACCCCATTCCTCCACTGTGTTTGTAGAGTAAACACAGATTATCATTCCTGGCATAGTCCTATTTACCCCAGTGGTTCTGAAGAAGTTAGATTAGTTTATTTCATGGTGTTGACAAAAGCAAGCTGATTAAACAAAATGGTGAAATATGGAACATTTGAGTGTGGGCAACAGGCAGCATAAACTAATAACTTCAATATCTACAGAAGCTCCAAAAGAAAGACATTTAGAAAATTTAGCATTTAGTGGCCGTCTGTGGTTACAATGCAGAAAAACAGGATTTTCTCTTTTAGGGGGTCATTAACTTTCTGGGGATGTACATGATCTTATGTTTGTTACTATACATCCGATTTATCCAAATTAAAACGTATTCCTTATGTAAGACTTAGCCTTATCATGTTAAGGCTGTGTCTTAAAAAAAAAGAAGAATTTTTTTCTGATTCAAAAATCTAAACCCTGATTCTCCTTAATATGCATTTTACTTTGCATATCTAAAGATTCATCCCACTAGTCAGACACGTTTGGTTCCTCTGTTGGTTGATGTAGCAAAAAAATATCTCTGGAATGCTTGCGAAAGATCTGATTAATGAAATGAAATGAAAATCAAGTGAATAAGTCAGTTCAATCAATTTGGGAAATCAGTGGCAATACTCACAACTAATTTCTGTGTATAGAAACCTCAAACCTCATGATTTCTGATGGCTTTCTTTGATAATTTGTCATTTCATCTGTACTTACAGAAACAAATATCCAATATTCAGATAGCCTTGCTGTGAAACTTTAATTACCACATTAAGGTTAAACCGCTTCACTTACAAGTTAGGTTTCCATTTACATCAATGACAGCCTAGACTTATCAAACATGTAATAAAAACTTCATGGGAATTTTTTTGGGTTATCATTAAAGCGTTTTATGTGCCTTTATGCCTTGCAAATAAAAACTCAAACACACTAAGCCTCAGTTTACAGCTGTTGCTGGGATGGAGGAATGACAAATATTACTGCTTAGTTGATAACATCTTACAGCACTGACAAATATGTGACAAGTGTTTGGACACTGTTTAATCAATACAGAATACAAAATAATAACAGGGAGTCTGATCTTTCCAAATTCACTACACAGAATAGCAAAGTCTCTAACATAGAGCCAAAGCCAGAAAAAATTATATTCAACAAGAAGGAAACCTACACCAGTTGGTACGGCCACCACAGCCTGATCTCAACATCATAGAATCAATACACAACAACAGTTTAGATTTACAGAAGAAAATAGTGACACTCTAACCAAAACAAAGCACACTAATTTGTGTCGTTTCAAAGACATATAGTGGTTACACAGAATAAAGATGTGGGTTCTTTTTTTGTGTGCGTGTATGTTTTTTTTAAAAAACATTTTGCCTAATAAAACACAGGGGAAAATGAAGCAGAAGAGAGATGCCTAGTCTCCCATCGACACAAGTTCAGGGCAAAGAAGGCGCCAACATTATGGCATGAAGCTCAATCATGGTAGTGCTGCGATGATGGAGTGCATCTGTGTGCATTTTTTGGGCTTTTCTGTGTGTATGCGTTTGTGCTGTGAGGTGATGGAAACACGCATCTGTGAGCATGAGTCATATCTGTTAAAAAGTCAGATTCTTGTTAATTGTTAGTTAAAGGTTACTTGTGTAATTTTAGAAAACGTATTGGCTCCGCTTTAATGCAGGTACAGATGATGTAATACTGGAAAACCTTGTCTTTAATTATTCATTAACTTGTGGGTACATAATAAACATCAATATTGTAGTCTGGCCTAAATGCAGAGTAACCACATTGATGCAATCAGAGTAAACTATTACTGATTCTTGGAGTTTATTATGTACTAATAAACATATCAGAGGTAACTATCTAATAAAAACAGAAAATCATTATCAGTATATTGTATGCCTGTTCTTCTTAAGTCTGTGTATTAATGAAAGAGGGATACAATACAGCAACTCTGCGACTGCAGCACACCTCAACTTTATGGACGAGTGTGAAAAGAATTTACAGTGTCATGGTGCAGCTGCTGCAGGGCTCTTAGCTTATGGGTCGATGCGACCTGTTCTCAGATGACTGATTTTTCGTAGTGTCTTCATGCGAGTGTAGTCAGGGAAAGGCAACACAAATAAGCGGCTGCAAAAATCTAACACCAAACACCAATACTCCAGCTATGCAGAGTTTGTACAGACAATCATAATCAATTATAGAAAAGTCAATACATGTGAGAAGCAGACGCAAAACCGCTCTGTTCAACTGGGCTATGTTATACGGAGAAACAATAGTGCTTGTGTGCTGATAAGCCAGGTCATGGAGAGACTTTCCCTTTCGTAATTTCAACTCAAGCTTGATTCACTCACGGGGTTCTCACAAGTCTACAGTGTATATTTGTCAAAGGGATGGGGGGGGGGGGGTATTGACGAGGTATAAGGAAAGAACAGCCTGAACTCTGTGGCCTATGACTTAATATGATAATTCCCCACCAGGTCAGAAAGACTCATTGTGTCAGATGAGAACTTCAGCCTCAGGATGGAGTCAGATGTAATCTCAAAGGATTTGTTCATCCTGAGCAGAGACACAACTTGAAGTTGCTGCGGTGAAAAACTTTGACTGATTCTTCTGACCTCATCCTAAAAAGTACATTTCAAAATGTTCTCCCAGCTAAGCAAACTTCCTTAAGATGTGATCGGTGAAAAGATTTTAACTATTCAAAATAATAAAAATGTACTTATCCAGTGTCTCCAGGATGAATGTGTGTAACCTTAAAGTTTGGTGTGCAAAAGTGTGTTATTTTCAGCAAATTCATTTTAACACTGCAAACAGTTTAGCATATCTTTGATCTTTGTGTCATAAACATTCAAAACAAAAAGCGTAGACAGTTAAGACTATTTCATTTAAGTTAACTGAATTATTCAAATTTGTTACAAGAGAATATGTTAAATACAAAACTGTCAACTGACTGTCTCTTTCTTCACTCAGTATAAATGAGACCATCTTCACTAAAGAGAGAGTAACAAAAATCTTACCAACCAGATGGATATTGTAGAAAGACTACTTTTAAATCATCATGGATTATGTTTTTACAATATTTGTAAGGTAATCTTAATAATTTACTGTTACTCATGAAAAAGGAGAACAAATCAAATAAAAGAAACAAAAAAAAGATTTCCTCTGTTTAGAAAGTCAGTTGCTGAGGGTTATGAAGAACAATCAGTATTATATTCATCCAATGCTGATTGCAAAAGCGGCACAGAAGGATTGCTTATTACAAACAGCATTCTGCTTTCATTAACATACAGCTATGCTTATTTGCTTTGCTTATATGCTTTGCACACTGTAGAGTCCGACCCATTGTCCTTCAGCAGCAAATTCTTAAGTTGACTCAAGTGGTGCTCAAAAGAGAGTTGATAATGTTACTTCCAGCTGATAATAAAAGCACATCATTTTTCCTGATACTAGATTGTTTTTAAAAAATCCAGACTGCAAAGTGTGCTCAAAAACCCAGACTGCATGTTGGCATTAATCCATCTTTATTTCTGTGCCCTGAAAAACTAGGTTTTGCAAAGTGATTAAAAATCTCAAAGGTTTTAAATTGTCCGTTTATAGCTCCGACACATTTTGTCCAACACTGTTCATAGAACAAGATGTGTTGTCAGTGCTATGAACACCGAAAACACATCTCATGCTTCAGAGGCTCCGAACAGTACTACTTACATAATGACTCATTTCACTGTTATAGACAGTTAAAGATTTTGTTTTATGTTCATGTGTTGAAATCTAAAGATGTTTTTCATTAGAGTCAAAGGTAAACACTGCATTTGGATCATTCTAACCTTAAGACACTCCAACATAAACGAAGGGTCAAGAGGAAGTGATTAAGCAGTCCACTGCATGGTCAGTATCGCAGAACTTCCAACAAGTTCTGCGATACTGAATATCTTATCACATTTCTGCAATGTATCTGACAGCCGGAAGCAACAACTTTTCATGATCAGTCTGCTGGAAATCAAAGGTCTTCCCATTAGAGTCATTTTAACAGTTGAGAGAGGATCCCTTTGAGCACATTGTTGTCTCTCATGCAGATGCCTTGATGAGCTCATTCTCATTAGTGGACCGCATCCATCGCTGGTTACCAAGAAAGTGAGTGTGTGTGTCTGAGTGTATACGTGTTGCGGTGGTTTGTGGTATTGGCGGGGGGCTATGGGGTGTCTGGCATAGAAAGACAGCTCAGCTGAAATGGAGGAAATTGGAGAGGGACAGGGAGGAAGCAGGTTTTTATCACAGGGGAGGCAGTTTTATCACTGGGAGAGCAGACTGTATGATTGCTTCTGACACTATGGGGGTACACTAAATCTAATCTGAGGTTTGAATCTGTATAAAGCCATACAGCAAACCTTACCAGCATGTAATTCAAAAGGGGGAAATGTGCTATTTAAACCTGGAGATGCTGGGGAGACATCTAGCAGTTTCTGGGCTTATTATTCTCACTTTCCGATTTATTGTCTACATATGGTCAAGGATGGCTTAAATCAAGTTAGTTCTCGTGCAAAATACAAATTTGTTTGATTCCCACAAAAGGCATAATTTCACTTACAGGAAATTCCCGATGTGCAACTTTAAAAAACTGGGTCTCTAAGAATATCCTATTTAACACAAGCTGTGTTATGCTGAAATCAAAACATTATGTGGCCACATGTTATAATAACAAAAAGCAGCTTTGAGCAGATTCAAACAATCGCATATTTATGAATAAAACCCTTTGAGAGAATGCTTTTTTTTATTTTTTTTCCTGAACAAAAGCTCATCAGTGACAAGAACAGTATGAGATTTACCATAAACACAAAAACATTTCCACTGAAGTAGGTTGCACCACCGCCTGAAAGACCCCCTATCACAAGTACTGGAACCAATACCATTATTCAAAAAGACATGAAAGCATGCTGCATAAAATCCTTGGTTGGACAGAATTAATATGCAAGGATGAATAAGCATGAGCAGTGATATTAACAGCACTAAGTCATAAAATGTGAGCAAAGCTGAAGATTACAGCGCTGAATTAATTTATGGAGCTTAAATTTTTTTGTCTAATCATCTGATTTTTGTTAATTTTAAAAATTTATCACTTTGGGGGATGTTATGAGAGATTTTTAAAGATAGTTTATTAAGTGTATACAAAATTTGTTTGGCAGCTAAATCAAAACAGATGCATGAGCTGTGGGTATATTCTAAGAAAAAGGCCAAAGACAGCAGAGTCTTAATTTCAGAAGCAGGGATATTAACCTGGTAAATTTATTTTCCCACCATTCCCTCTTGCTAGCTGTCTCATGAAATACACACACCAACATGCACACAGCCAATGAATAAGGAGCAAAAGGTGACTGCCAGTGGGACATGAGCTAATAAGATTTAACTCTACCATCTAATTCTATCTAGCCATTTCAATCTTAGAGCAAAGATAGAGCACTGCTACTGGACAGAAATACCAAACAGGTTCTTCCCATCCCACTGGGGGACCACTGAGGCCATCTGAGAAAGCTGCAGTCTCTTCATTTCCTACTAACTCTCCACCTAAAACATTTCCATCACTGTCCCTTCTGTCCGCAGAGGACCTGCTACTTTTGTCTCTGCACTCACCACACCGCCACAGGTAGCAGAGACCTCGGCACTTCAATTTAATGGACTGTCATGAGGGTCTCCAAAAGTGCACAGTGGCAGCACTTTGAGGGTGACTTTGAGAAAAATAGAGAGGACATCTTACTTTCATAATGTAAGGAGGACTTTTTGAACAAGCCCTTTCAGACACACCCCCTTTGTCCATTAATAAAGCTGCAAAATGTCAGCTATGTTTGAATGAACCCACTAGTAGTTTTCTGGAAGATGTTGAATTAAAAAAAATGTGGCATCACAAAACTCAGATATGTGGAGAGGTAACTCTTTTTTTTCTTTACTGCTGCCATTCATTGCCAGTATGTTTTGCATAATCACAACTTCAGGATTATTGCATTTGTTGTGTTGTAAGTTTGAATAAAGTTGAGGTAAACTTAACCATAATTTTTACATACTAATGATATTAAATATATAAATTCTGGGTTAGTTTCTCTTTGTTATTGTTGTTGTCATTTGTTTATTTTTTGTCAACGCGATCACTGTCACTCTACAAAAACCTAAAGTAGGATTCATTGTGTTATTCTTCTCTGCACTCGTGAATGAAACTGGGCAAAATAAAGATCCACAACACAGACAGAAAAGGGGAAGCACTCCAAGGCTGTTTGTTACCATTCCCATGGAGATCAGCTAAGGTTAAGTGTGGTTTGGAAAATGTGATATCTTGTAAGACATCTGGGGAGCAGAAGATAGTGAATAAGTATTTTCTCCTGTAGGGTAAAAAAAAAAAAAAAGAGAGACGACATATGGCAACAATAAAGTATGGTACTTATGTAGGAGATCATACACTGGGAAAGCAAAACAATCTTTTGTGCCCAATATTCTTTTACAGCAAAACGGTCCTTTTCTTAAAAACAGCCAGACAAAACTTTGAAAAGCGTGGATGGATGATGAAAAAAATGTAAAGTACATTATTCTGGCTAAATTGCTGACAGTGTAATCAGTCATTAACTACAGTCATTGAGGAAACACTACAAGCTGGGGTTTTCTGCTTGATAATGGTATCACAAATATGCTAATTTAGACAACGTCTTCCAGCTGCTCAGATAACAGATTGAATCTGATGCTATGATTTGTACCTGGTACCTCACTGGCTACAATAAACACACACACACGCACACTTGTAACTTACATGTAAACATACATTAGAGCCAAAACCAGTCTCCAGCTATCTGGTACAGATTTTTTTTTTTTTTTTTTAGCCATTCACCAGAATTAAAGTTTCCCATAAATGAACTGCAACACAAGTGTGAACAGTACTAGGAAATGTCAACAGACTGAAAACACTTTTGATATTTATGTGTTCACGGAACCAGAGGACATCCTGTATACAGAAGGACCATTTCTGGGATACATCTCTTTAATATAACGGGCAAAGCATGTTAAACCAAAGTCTTGTGTAAGACATAATGGCTGGCTGGATAAGATAAGGAATTTATGGAAACTCATTCTTGTCATAAGGAAGATAAATAACACTGGGTCTGCACTATTTCTTATCACCATGGCATAATCCAGCTAAAAGTGATGACGGCTGACTTAAGCGAGAGAGAAAATATTTGGCAGCGAAAGTAGGCATTACCTTAAAATGGCATGAATCTGTCATGGAATGGTTTATTCTGTCAATCCTTTCAAAAAAAAAACAAAAAAAAAAAAACACATGTGACACAATAAACAAATTCATGCCAGAAATTATCTTCTGGTTAATGCACAGCCATGAATCCAACACATTCTGCAAATCCAATTAATCTATTTATCTTTTTAAGAATTCATTGTTTTGTCATTACTTAACCCAATCGTGTTTGCACCAACCACATGATTGACGTGGTCACATATTCTTTAAATGATTGATCTGAGTGGGCCATCCTTAGCGACAAAGCCTTTACATGGTTTTAGATGTTTTAGACATCACAGCTTCATCTATCTTTTACATACAATCTATGTTTTTTAACAAATGTGAAACAAAAACTACACTGGGTCTCTTTAAGATGGAGTGCTACAGAAACATATGAATAGATAAATTATTAGGTTTAGCATCACAGTTTAAATCTAGACTGCAAAGTGTGCTGAGCATTTTATAGCTTGATAATAATTATCAATGTTTATTAGTATGGCGCTATTATTCACAGTGAGGATGAGTGAAAACACTGCCCGCGCCAATTGATTAGAAGCCAAATTAACTGGGAGCAGGGAAAATGCCCAAGGAATTGGGCTATCATGGTTATTTTTCCATTCACTCTACAGCAACACTGAAGTCATACGCAAACTGTGTCAAGCTTGAGCCACCATTGCAGCAATACAGGCCATTATGTTTTATAAGTCCTGATATAAACTTGATATATTCATTTAGGAATGTGAAAGTGGATTAGTGAAATTATTCAGAATTTCCATTCCCTTGGCACTTTGAACAAATAGGCTCTTCTCACCAAATAATTCAGCAATAGGATGAAGATATGTTGAGTGGAGCCACTACACAGAATTATTCATAGTAGACAGCAACTTGCAGCGAAACAACTCTGGTCTCATCTACATTATGGAAATGAAAAGCAGTCACTGCCTTGTCAAGGAACATTAAACTCATATGACATGGCTGCCTTTATTTCAGCAACCTGTCAAATATAGCTGCACTTGGTCTGGCATGGAAATTATATCAATCAGCACTCGTTCCAGAGAACGGAGAGTGTACAGACATTAGGAAGTGTATTGCCTTGCATATTATATGCAATATTGGCACAGAAAACATCACAACCAAGCCCAACAGCAATACAGTTTTAAGTAACACCAGTGTGTGTAGAAAGCTGTGCGTGCAAGATGAATTACCAAAAGCAATTATGAGCCTAGCACGCTTGTTCACTTGACTAACTTCAACATCACACTACATGTTTCTCAAACTATACACTAAGTGTGCATCCAGGAAATTAGCCATTTTTACAATATATCTTTGGGCTCATCAGTCAAACAGACTGAGTTTTTTTTTTTTGTTCTGTTTTGTTTTTTAATAGGACTGAATTTCTACCCATGTGAGCATATATATAGAGCTTTTTTACTGTTTGGGAGAGGCCGAGCACTTGACCTATGTGGTCAATTAAAATTTATTGATGTTAATTTTCTCAGCTGTTTGAGCAGAATTCCCTACCATCAACGACCTTGACTGGTAAGTTCTTGTACTTTTAGCAGTATTCTGTGCTCACAATATCAATGCAGTGGAAAAGGTACCACATGCATTTGACCTGGGTCTAATTTTAACACTGGAACAGTAGCACAACAGACTTGACCGTGTTGCTAAATGAGTTCTCTTTAAGCATGATATGCATCTCACTGTCTTTGTGGATAGACTGTGAGCCATTCTTGATCCCAACCTTCTTCTAAAATATAAACTCACCACAGGCGTGAAAGAAAAGAGAAGAGCTGCGCATAACACAACAGCTGGATCCAGGCATCGACCTTACAGCAACATCAATTCATACTGTAGATACTTTAATTTTCCCAGAGGGAGGTTTGATTGACACAGCATTGATACATTGCAAAGACGCACAACTGAAACTCAAATCGAGATCAAAAGCTGAACTCTTGCCCCATGAGCAATTACATTATATTCACAATATACCACTGCATACAAAAAGTAAACATTTTACTGAAACTCAAATGAAACAAAAAGCATGCATTTTAAAATATGTGGTTAAGCCAGCTTCACAGCTGTGTATTAAGTTGAAGTTACAGCGTAACGTGGTCACAGTCAACACTGCAAGCCACTGCACCTCTGCAAACATGTAATTACCAGATTGCATATAAATATGGCAAAAACTGAAATGTGTTTTCACTGATGCTGGCAGAAAATATAAACAACAGCTGTTTCTTATTCTACACACAGCCGACATGTAAATACAATTCATGCAGACATTATGAGCAAAAATCCCTTCTGATTGCAAAGTAACACAAAGAATGTGAATTTGATTACTTGGAGGACTTACACTAAAGTACAGAATGATCCAAACATGTATAAAACAAGGATTTAGCACTGCAGTGCTGATAATTAAAAAAGGTAATAATTCAATACTGTGAATCTAAAATAGATACTGTAGATATTTATGGCAAAACTCCCACCACACTTAGTTCATCCAAGCATCTGTGGTCACATGTGCTGACCAATGCCAATATTTTCCCCCAAGATTGTGCAAGTGTGTGCAAAGCAGTGCAAAACTCCTTCTCTCTCCTGATACTGCACCTGTTAGGACAAGATGATTTATCACATTATCATTTCTATTAGTTGATAGTATTTAGTGCTATAATATAATTTCTAGCATGATTCTACGTAACATTTAGCAGCATCAGGTGCAATTTTATTTTAAAAAGGAAATGCCAAGTAAAATGCCAATCTGAAAATTCTTTTACATCTGGAGTTATTAGCACTCATTTTATGACCGATCTGGCAGATAATACCATATTTTGAGTTCATGTTCATCTGGTTTGTATTTATACAGAAAAATAAGCCCTTATATCTGCAGTAGTATTAATTATGCTTGTTGTACTTAATACAAAAAAAGAGATAAAAATGGTACCAGCAGAACAAAGTCTGAACACCAAAATAAGTCACTTGGTATGCTATTAAGAATGTGGCATTGGTCACTTTTTCTACTTTATACTAACATGTGTCTTCCTTATGGAGTCAATAAAAAATCTCAGTGTATTCGTGTGCCCTGTGGTGGTGTATTAGGTCACAATACAGGGGAGCACATGTTTTTCTTTCTGAATCCAGTCCAGTTTGAGGTTCTGAGCATAACTCTGTCCAGCTGCCTGCCACATCAGCTAGATTCAGCTTTCTGAAGGGTCAAACCACACTGCTGCATTATGGCTGTGACAATGGCAAGGAAGTTGGCCACAGCCATTTCCTCGAATCCTTAGCAACACTGTCAGCACAGTCATCTGTCTGGCATGTTATTTATGTGATTAAATCGCTCCACCTGGTTTTACACCACATTTGGTTAGTTCTATTCTATATTTATGTTTAAGTTCTGGCTTGTTCTGTAAAGCACTTTTGCTTGAAAAGTGTTATAAAAATAAAAGTTGAGCTGAGCTTCCCCCAGCGTGTAGAACATACATTTTAACATATTTCATACATTTGAAGATATTTCCTTTAGAACATCATCATGCAAGGCATTAGTTCCAAGTTTCTAGTGATGTCTTTTTCAATGAGTAAGTAACATGGGGAAAAGGGAGAGGAGAGGTGCATATTTCCTGTAACCTTCATAAAAACAAGTTACACCACTTACTGTAAGTTGGGACAACAAGGAAGATGGAAAACGGTACCCAAAATAGATGAACAAGCCAATCTGTTGCCAAGTAAGGATAATAAAAGGGTTCAGGCTGTGTTGGAAGGAGGGGGGGGTTATGATACCACTAGTATTATAGGTCTGGAAAGCAGTGGGAGGCTGACAGTTTTCTGTGGACTAAACACTGAACCAACTTGTTGGGAAGAGTTCCTCAGAGCTCAGCTCAGCACAGGACGCAGCTATTTCCAACACACCATAATTGCAGCTCTCTTAGTTTACTTTGTGCATTGGAAAGACGTGGGATGGCAGCGTGAAGGTTTAGGGAAACCTGGGAATTGGAGTATCTCTACACAGACTGAGGGGAAAGCAAACTGAATTAGTCTGGACCACTGCCCTGAGAATGAGAATGAGCCACTGAGGCTGACCAGCTACAGCCCTCACCACAGTATCCTGTCCAAAACATTGGTAGAATTCCCTGAGCTGAAAGAGGTTTCAGAGAAACAGGTCCCACCAGATAAACACTTCACATAAAACAACCTCTTTACTGCATAGTTGGTTCCCAACATATTCCTGAAAACACAGCAGGAATCTTAACATTTCAGGATTGTTAGAGCCTTGTTCACTTCTGTTCTCACTGACTGTGCTTCGTACGAACATCTTCACATCTTAGTTTTTATACTGCGGTTATAACACAGTGCAGCAAAACAACATTAAAAAAATAGTCACAAATTGGCAAAAATTTACAGTAATGTAATGGAAAAGCTTTAAATTAAGCATAACCCTTTAGCTAACCTTGCAGTAAGGATGTTCCTTGTGGCTAATTTCTTACTTGAGTCTCAGTAGTTTAGTTATGTCACTCTGCAGACATTTTTCTGCACCAATAAGACACTTGCTCAGCAAATTTGAAGTATTAGCATATAGTTTAAGTTAGTTATTAAGTTGCTACTTTCAGTTTTACTCAGTTTTAAATTTGCTGCTATTTCTGTTTTTAATCATTGCAAACTTATCACCTTGTAATTGAGCAATGTGACAAGATCATTATAAGAGCACTATATTAAAATAAGAATTAACTTCAACCATGAGGGGTGGATTGTCATAGATTATACCAATATTAGAAAAATGATATTGTGGGTTTTATATGAGTCACATCCCCGTGTCTTTATGGAAAAACAAACGACTCTGCTTGGACTTTAACTACCAAATAGGAAACAAAAAGCGAGTACGTTCCCAGCAATCAAGACTTAGATATGCATATAAAAGTGTTATTCCCAATCCAATGACATAGCAGCAAATTCCCACAGTTAACAACCAAACAAAGACAGTATCCAATTAGGCAGTATGGCTTCAGTCAGCAAAACCATCATAGACAATAAAGCAGATAGCAGGCATCCAGGGATTCAATTTCACCAACATCTGATGAGGTGAGGGGCTGGGAAGGGATGCAACTCACTGATGCAAAGCTTACATCAGCAATAAAATATTCATGAACACTTGAACACCCACAAAAACAACTGATGCTGTACACAGTTGTGATAAATTCTACTTCCTTTGCAACATGGATAGATGACCTAGAAAAAAGTCCTATCTTTTAGAGCTAGTGTCATCCAGATTTTATACTAGTCATCTTTAAGGAAGTTCCATAGAAACTGAAGAGACTTGACGAGCCTGTCACATCAATAAATCAGAGGATATAACAAGCCGGAAAGACAAACACTCCATTTGAAAAGGGAATCAGAAAATACAGACTGTATCTCGAGCGTTTATATACTATTTCTGCCAACACACAAGAAACTGTGTGTGCATAAAATATCTTTATATCTTTATATATACCAAGCAATCTCTGCTCCACTGCTGAAGCACTCAACAGCTCAAACTGTTACAACTTTACAACTTAGCAGCTCCTGTTCCAAAAAAAGGAAAAGAAAAAAACAAACACTTGTAGCCATGATAATAAAGCTCCACCCAAATGTCGCATTCCTCCCACACTGCTGCCCCCATTAGGCTTGTTACAGGCTTTTTAAGATTGACTTCATTGTTTTCATTGTAAAAGGCTTATCAGATCTGAGCCTTCATCAGTTTCAAATTGCACCACAAGCAACTGCTCCACCTTCCAGGTCAGCTTGCGTGCGCATGTCTGCAACATGAGGGAGGGAGCTTGAGTCATAAGGCCTGGTTAGTAAAGAGCAGCTTGTCCTTGTCAAGTGCTCTATGACATGAGATAGGAGCCAAAGCCAACTATTTCCACAGACAGATCAGTTACCTCTAACCCATCTAACACAACGTGGCTTGCTTCAGTTGCCTGTTGATTCCTTTAATTGTTTGTTTGTTGAACGGAGCAAAGAGTCTAATAAAAACATTTAGCAAATATGATGACTTTCACTAACAAAATGTTCACACCTGGACCCGCCTACAATCCAAGTCTTATCTTATGGCTGTTGTTGGTCCAAATGAGTCAGTGCTTTGTTTTTCCTGAAGTGACTTCCTTCCTTGCACTGTTTTACTCATTTCCCCATGCAGACTTGTAGTCAAAAAGGATCACATTTATACAATGCCCACCCTTAAAATACCTTGGGTTTTCTTTGTAGATTTCCATATTTAGGGGCTCCAACTAATGACTATGTTCATAACTATTTAGCATTCTAGTTAATTAATTGTTGATTAAACAGCTTATCAAGTTGTCTATAAAATGTCAAAAGTGCAAATCATGATTTTTTATTTTTTTTTTTAAATAAAGAAAGAACTTTTTTCCATTTCTGTCCTAACATTCTTCAAATACTTCTTCTCCCCGAGTGTGCTTGCATGTATGCACATGTGAGCCTGCTCATACTTAAAAGGTAGAGAGGTGCCTGTCCAAGTATTTTCATCTCCCCTCTGCACATCTGGCTCTTGTTACTGCCGCTGTGACCTGTGTGTGGTTGGGCTCCATCCGAGCCCCCCTCACTCCACTGTGGGAGAGCAGAATAATGACTAAGTGCTGCTGAAGTTCCCAGGACCCCTGGCAATATGGGTGGGTTGCTTCTATGCTCTGGGCTAGAGATGGTCTCCCACTGACCATTTTGTTCTTTATCTTTTCATCTATGACTTTTTTAAGAGCATGCCTGACTGTTTGCCCAGTCATTTATGCCATCCTTAGGAAAAATCTCCACAAACACTGATTCCTGTGGGGGGTTTTTGTCCCTTTGTCAAGATACTGGCTTTCTTCTCCATGTTCCGCAACACTGTCAGTTTTGATAAGATAACCGTTATCAATTTTACCTGATGAAATTTCTTTTAGAGACTTAACCTAAAAGGCACAAATAAATAAATAAATAAATAGTAAAGGGTCCCAGGAAGATAACAGTGTTTAAACTGTAATGAAAATACTGGGGACGGGAGAGACAATAAATGCTCAATGAGCACTTTATATATATCCCACATCTCAGATACTGGACACCATTTTTACTTCTGTCCTTTGTTGGTAAATGTATAAATAAATGGAATTTCTAATTACAAAAACCTACATTGAAAATTGTATATCTTGTTAAATTATGTACATTAGTACAACAAAGTACAGATGAAGAGGAGGGGGAAAATTCTTAATGTAAACGTAGAGTTGTTTGTAATTCTTTGTCTCAGGAGGGTCACATCATCTTACTTAACTGTAATCATACACATTCATAATCAGAGCAGGAACTTTTCTTGTTGCACATTCTAGCATAACAACTCAAATGCATAAATTAAATCAAATAAAAAGTGGATGACGTACCCTAAATGCATTTCTCTAGTTGTACATTTGGTTTTGCAGCTGTAAAAATAATTTTAAAAAGTGTGTAGGTGCGTCCCTATCTCACTCCAAGAAGCAGTAACTGAGGAAGATGGCCAATTTTTTAGGGTTCAGATTTTAAATTATTAATTGTGCTTAAGCTTTTTTTTTTAGTTGAGCTTTTCTTTAAAAAAAAAAAAAAGGTACACAAGTTCCATCTACTTTGCCATCTTCAGACTAAAATGAACAGTGTGTGGTTTATGAAAAAAAACTATTTAGACTTGAGCTGTTAACAAAAAGAAAAATCTTGCTCTCAACATTCAGGCCAATCTAGGAACCACTTTGGAAATAAAGAGGTTGGTGATGTGTCATAATCATGACCTCGTTTTCCTGACAATGCTAGTACAGTACAGCAACCTCTACTTGTACAAACCCTGCAGTGTACCTAGGGCATTCCTTTAGATTTCTAAAATGCAATGTAATGTTTTTAGCTAAGATTTTCTCAGTAAATAAAAGTCCAGTGCTTCAAGACATAACATCATGTACTCAAACCATGTTGTGCTGCAAAACAAATTTGAAAAAGAAATCACCCCGAACCACTTCCTGCTGTTATTTTCACTTTTTCCAAACATAACGGAAAGGTAACCTGCTTTGAAGTTTTCATAACTTTATGAATATAGTTTTGTACTTCTGCTATCGCTCATCCATAAAATCAATTTGATTCACTAAATCAATTAGGTTATTTTGTGATAAAAATAGATAAGGATTTAATTTCAGGTATATTGACACCAAAGTCCATCCTGTCAACACAGAGCAAACAGGATAAGTCAATCTCTGCAGTTCGTTGACTTTCAAAGAAAAGCAGCTGCATTGAAATAAAGTGCAATCTGAGTGTACTTAGAGAAGTTGGAGCTCTGAATAAAGGGAAAGCCATCTCATCGATTTCAGCTCAAGGACAAAAACGAGAAGGGACCAAAGTTTCAGGATAGATGCAACACTTTGTCACTGATCAACCAAGAAACCATACATTTCTCTTTTGACTAAAAACAAACAAACAAAAAAAATCATCCTCTTAATTGGTCTCTTTTTACCTAACAAGGATCTGAATCCAACAGTTCTGACAGTGAAATGATTTAGCAGCGTTCATTAACAAACATCAAAGCAGTGCTGTCTCCAGGGGACATGCTGCATACTGCGTTGGACCCATCAACTCTCGTTGGCTAAAGTAGGGCAGAGCCACAGTACACAGAGTGGTGTGTTAAAGATTAATGAAGATACGGCAAAAGCAAACCAGCTTACAAAACATGCTTAAGTATGATAAAATATTTAGAGGAGACAATCTGTACAGCTGGTGTGTTTGACTTTAGGACCCTGGAGAGGCCCTCTGGGTATAGTAACATATCAAGGATGAATAGGAACATTGATGCTTTTACAGCAGCTGGGATCCATCCAACCTTGTGTTAAATGTAAACTGTATATCATCAACAGGGGATGAATAGGACAAAGCCCAAAACAGCTAACTCACAGTTAAAGAGAAGTTTAATGTCTTGTGGTAACAGAACCTTTGTCACCTTCAGAATGATTTAGTGATGTTTGAGCCAAAGGCCAAATTTTAATTATCAAATGGGTTGCGTCTCACTCATTTCTAACTCATTTTGTGTTTGGATAAGAGTAATGTAATTTTTCATGTTGTTCCCACATTTAGAGCGTAAAATTTAGAAAATATTAGCTAGGACTTTCCATTCTTCTTCTGGACATGTCGATTGACTTTTTTCTCTCTTTTTTTAAAGGTGAAAAGGGCTTAATCTAGCTGCTGGAACAGAAAAACCCACCCTTGTGGTTTTACACAAAACATGCAAATCAGCTCCAGTCAGCTTTCAGCAGGCTGGTTCTTCTACCATCAACTCTGGGCCAATCATATCATGTCAGATTTTCCAGGACAGATTCTACAACACCCCAATACACCCAGTTAGTTAATTGCTTAAAGTCTCCTGAGTCTAATTATGCATCTGTAAATTCATTTCCTCATTTCTAGTGTTTTCTAATTCAGAGTAGATGTACCTTGTAACAAAGTTTCAACAAAGAAATGAGTCAGAAAAGTTCTGCCCTCATCAGGCAATGTAGCATCACCAGTTTAGCAGAGCATCTATATTGAGGTGTTGCAGTTTATGAAATCATATCTCCACAAAGGTCTGGCAGAAATGGTTAGAGAATCAGTGTTGTTGCTTACTTAAAGCTGCAACACTTACATTTTAGAAAACAAAACAAAAAAACCTCTGCTTACATTGTTACAGCTTTGCAAAATCCATGTGAATTGTGGATTCATAACTGGTGCATAATTATATAGGTTATCATTTTAAGCCAAGTAAACATGCTTCATCCTCTGTTCCACAGAATACAGATACAGTACATTATTAAGATAAACAACTTTAATAAGAAGGCTGTTCAGTGTTGACAAAATTGATGATGCCAATCAAACTTTGAGCTATGGCTCGTGTCTATGCATGGTGCCTTTCTCTAATTATGTTACCACAAACAAACAGAGTTTGTTGACTCAAAACTGAGAGAAAAAAAAAACACTGATTAAAAAGTACTAGCATGACAGTTTTCTGCTTCACAGAAAATCCACAGACACAAGATATAATTGCTTTCTTAATGTACAGCAGCATCACAAATTGTCAAAATGTAGTTACTTTACAGTTACTAGACTGCATCCACACATTTCCATTCTTCTTCTTAGTTATAAAAAAATTATCTCTCTCGTAT
>JBBBVU010000001.1:19926472-19939623 GCA_037177055.1 Atherinosoma microstoma | reverse complement strand
TTCTCCCTTATCTGTTTAGATGTTATTTAATCTTAAAATTCTTCATAATTAGGGGCGTGTCCTTTTGATTGACAGGCAGCAGATATCCGGCAAAACGAGGCACAGAGTAGCACAACCTCGGTTTTTAGCCGGCTAACAGCCTTTGCTTTAGCCCGCCTACCTCGGTAGCTGGTTAGCTCACGTTAGCTCCGGGTTAGCTTTGTTAGCTCATAGCTCAGAGTTTGAAGTGTGTCCCCACGCTCACAGCCCCCCTCTCAGCACCTCCTCGTTGCCCATTTTTGGGTTTTCCAGGAGTCACGAGACTTGTAATGGTGCCAAGATGGCGTCGGTTGGAGCCTCCCAATGATTTTTCAGCTCTTCAGAAACCTACGGGTCACGTGGTTTTAAGGTTCGTCCATTTCTTATGCAGTCAATGGTCAGTCTTCATAATTGAATCATAATAATAGTAACCCTGCAATCCCAACTCAGTATTTATTTAAATACCTGCTTAATGGAAGTGCAATTGATCCTGACAGAGCACCACAATTTCAGGTCCTCTTCGACTGCAGTGCAAGTCTGATGATGTGGGCAGGAAAAAGGTCTTTAAAATGCTAAATAACCATCAGCAGATGCAAGTTAAAAGGCACTTAATACCCATTTATTGCTTTGCAAGTCAGCCGTTTTTTCATTTTATTACTTGAACTAAGTTTTAATTATTCCCCTTGTTTAAAAAGGCCCTCTAATCTCAAAGTGCTGCCAAAGTAAAAGGTGTAATCTGTTCACAAACTACTTGGACACTGCAACCGTTTTCTTTAAAAACACTGTATGGTTCAGTTATTTTCAAGCACATTCAAATCAATATTTCCAATAACTACAGCAACTTTGGAAATTAACTGGAGAAGAGGAGCCCCGCTTACCAAGCCACAGGAAAACAGGATGGTGCAAAGAGGGAGCAACTCAATCAGGATAGTTGCAGCGCTTTACTGTGTCAGTTTTACATGACTCGCTGTTAGTCAACCGTCAGACAACCAAGTCTACCATCACAGTGGCAAGCTCAATTTGATTGATAACTATGGACTAATACAAACAAAAAAGACAGATGGATTGCATCAGTCATAAAAAACAAAGGAGAAAAAAAAAGCAGCACAGCCCCTTTATGCCACTGTGAATCAACCAGTCCCATCAAATGGCTGGACTGAGTATAATAAAACGTAATATTCACAGCCACTGTTTATTATAAATTTTAAAAATGACTTGGAAAAAAATTGGCTATGGTCAAAATGAGGCCATGGACAGCTGCTGGCACAGTTGCCCAAGAAATATTTGTCCATAAAAGTGGGTGCACAGTAATTTTTGGACTGTCCCACACAAAAGACAAACAACATAAAAGAATCATAAAATATAGTCCCAGCTGAGAAATAGTAGTAACTGTGAGAGGGGTTCAAAGATGGTCATTGAAACCATCTTGTGACCAAAGATAGCCTGGAGAAAATTCTGACTTGCAGAAATTTTTGATGACCATCTCGCAACGTGATTACTGCTGTGAAAGTAACCAACAAATGCTGCATGAACTGAAGAATTGATCAACAAAACACTGGCTTAGCAGTGAGCAAAACATACAAAAAGAAAAAAAAAACCCTAAGCTAAGTCCATGGAACAAAAAAAAAGTCTGCAGTTCTAACAAAGGAAGAGTTTGTCAGCAGAAACCTCATTTACATCATGTGTCATTCAGCAGTCATCACATGCCAAGGAAGACGTAGTATTAAAAAAAGGGCAGAGGGATTACAAGAAATTTACCATAATCTAAACTTTGTCACTGTACAGTTTGTTTACTCCAGGACTCCAGGACTTGTAAACGTTTGCTGTAAATCCAACTCTCTTTTCCAGACAACATTTCATTTTGACTATTTTACAGGCCAATTAAGAAACTAATCAATAGATTCGTCGATAGTCAAAACAGTCATATTTAACTGCAGCTGTAATTTTAAGTAGCAGTAGTGTTGTCAAAAAAAAGAAGAAAAATCGATACTTAGATCGTAATCGAAACTAAAATGTAGTATCTAGTAAGATATTAATTAGTATTGGTATTAAATGCCACTTTGGCGGTTGCTAGTTCGCAGAAGGAACCAGCCACCTCTGTACATTTTAAGCAAGCACTGCAGCAGGCAGCCCCTCCCGTACAGCGTCTCCATGAAGGACCCATTGTTTACAGTGCTGCCAACTTAGCAACTTGTCGCTAATAAGCAAGTTTTTAGACCTCTCTAGCGACTCTTCAGAAAGAAAAAAAGCAGCAGCCGACAAATCTAACGACTTTTTCTGGTATTGGAGACTTTTACAGACTGACATTAAACGTGCATCGATTTCTCTTCTAAATGCTACCACTGGTCCCTCCCCTGTCCAGAATCGAGGCTCATGCTGGTGCAGCAGCCCAGCTTGGAGCTACAGTCAGTGCAGGAGATGTTGTCTTCTGCTCCATCAGCAGCCTGAAGCTTCTACAGGCTGATCCCTCCCTGGTTTTCAGTCATTTATTAATGCATTTTAATGTAGATTATAGACAAAAACATTAAAAGTTAATCTTTCAAAATGTGTAATTGATGAATCTAGCTTTAAAATAAATTGAGAAATTTAACTAGCATTTTTGTTCTGTTTACTTGATCTGTTTTCCAGTATTGTGTAGAAAAGGATACGTATGTAAATAAGTTCACCAACTAGTGGTTGAAGTTTTGTTTTTTTTGGTTTTGTATTTTTTGCACCACATTGAGCGAACGGTCAGAAGAAGACTTTCTCTGCACGAACAAATAGACCTTTAAAATAATGCATTTTGGATTGTTAATTTATTTTCTTTATTTATTAATAGATTCTTGTTGTATTGTTTGTATTGTGGTAATTTTGTGTTCTGACAGATTTTTTATTTTTTTTTTTAAGTTTTTCCTCCTCCACAGTATCCAAAATAGTATCAAGTATCGAGCACCATCCTTTGTATCGGTATCGGGTTTGAAATTTTGGTATCTTGACAACCCTAAGCAGCAGGCACATATTGAATGATGATGAGTGAATTTTGCAGTTCCAAGCCTTAAATGGGATATGTCAGATAAAATATGTTGTTTCATCAATAAATATTATTTAAAAAAATATATATTTTGTTATTTTTTTGGAATTTCAAAAATTTTTATAATACTTATCGATTTTTTATTGTTGTTTTACAACATTGTGTTTTTCTCTGTGCAGACTCAAAGCATGCTCCATGAGTCACAATGGAGGAGCATATGATGTGTTTAGGGTTAGAGGTTGTATGGATGCCATAATGTAAGCAGAGAGGGGAAAATAAAAAAAAAGGGCAAAATAAAAAACAACCATCACCAGAGCTATAAAACCTGCCCAGCTGTGGTCTTTGATCCTCCCCTCCAGCTCTCCTGCGTAATTCAAACACCTGCACACACCAGCAGTCGCACACAGAGCAACACACACAGCTCAGACATGCCATGCCTCGCCACACATAGATAACAAAGCAGCTCTCATTTCCCATCAGCTATGGGCAAAATGGCTAAACGGATTTGCTTGTTCCTATCACTAAGGTAATGGCTTCATTTTAATCAATGACTAGATAGAATGTGCCATCAGACCAGGAGTTTATTTTTATTGTAGCCATCACTTGTGGTTATAGCTTACATTTCAAAGTTAATGAATGCAAAGTATTCATAAATAACATGCCAAGGACTACATGTAACCTTCTAAATGTATCAGATGTAATTGATAGTCATTTACTCTAAAGGTTTTTAACTATGATGACATGGAGGCATTGTTCATACTTCCAACGGAAAGCCTCTTGAAACCAGCATCTGAAGCATTTTCATTATAAATAATCACGTAATTCCTTATTCGTTTGGCCTATACTGAGTAAATGAAAGAAAATCAATATCAGTTTTACAAAGAAGGTGGTGTCTTTAATTGTCCTTTTTCTGTGCTACAAACAGTATCATGTAATTGTTGCATCTCTAAACTTCCTCTTTACCTTTTGGCAAAAAAAAAAAAAAAAAAAAAAAGGCTACAGCAGCAGGAGGAGGAGGTTAATCCTAAATGTTCATCCAAACTTGTGTCCTTTATAAATTTTTCATTCTGCTAATGATTTAACACCACATGAGCTTCCTGAATAGAAGGAAAAACTTGCACAAGCACAAAGTGGTTCCTTTTTGGTAATGAACAGTAATCACTCTCATGCATTTCGGTTTGAAACTTTAACCTTACTTTTTCATGTGCTGCCAGCAGCCAAACATGCACATTAGGTTACAGGTAATGGTGGACTCCCTCAGCAGCGCAAGGTGGCTGACGCAGTTTATTTCATACAGAGCACCTACTGGGTTACATTTGCCTTCTTTAACCAGTGTGGTGGGTTATTACGGGGTTATATTATCCTGACCTTTTTCCAAAACATGCAAGTTAGAGAAGATAAAAGGCCTATTACAAGGCAAAACAATACGGAGTAAAAATATGGAACATCTGTTTTCACTTCCATCCATGTTTCACACTTAAAGCTTTTAAGAAATTATTTTACTTAGTTTCTTCCATGATAACCTTATTAAAAGAATGCTTCATTAGACAGGGTTGTGCTCTGCCTCATATTTCAATATTTGATGCTTTGTCAAGAGTAACTCAGCAATCTAGTGCTGGTCAGAAATTACTTTCCCTCCTTCAAAATATCATTAAATAATTTCAAGTAAGTTGCTGAGGCAGGCCAAAACCACACAGCAACTTGTCTCCAGGGTGCAGTTTTGTGAGCACATGGGCGTAATTGCTTTGTCTGCGTTCCGCATTGTCCACAGAAAATACATAGTTAAAGGATTTAACTGCTTAGGATTAGTCATTAGTCTCCATGCTATGATTCAGAGCATGGCTAACATTCCCAGTTGTGACCAGTAAGACCATATGATGCAGCATAGAGGACTGTTCCGTGCTTGTTCTTTTGTCTGGATTCATGTTCCATCCTGTAAAAAGCTACAACTACTACACTGAGGCTTGATGGTTAAAGGCTGTTGTGCAATCTAAAAACTATAACTGAAGAGTTCCTAGATCACAGGTGCAAATACCAAACAGTTTTCCAAAAGGTAGAAACTGACATCAAAGGTTACAACCCAGAAAGATTAACTAATTTCATTAAATGAAAACTAAAAGCCAGGCCTGTTCAAATGGCTGCTAACAAAGAAAGGATGATGCCTAATACAGGAATGGGAGGGAAGAGTGGGAGGAAGGGGCCCTGCATGCCAGATAGAAAGTTAAAATTTTCATTACATTTACTCAATCAATTTTTTTTTTTGGGGGGGGGGGGGGTGGGGTGGTTGTAGTTTGTGGAGCTTGAGGAGAAAGGCAAAACAGACAACGAAATTTCACAACATCGGATATTAAGGGGATTTCCATAAGAATTCATGGATTTCTGGCTTTATTACACATGTGACTGTGGACACATGGAAGAAATATCCATGTCTCCTGTTCCAGATATCATTTTGAGGTTGTAGCGCAAGAGGTAGAGAGCAGCTTTCCTTTATTTAGTAGGTTGCTGGTTCAATGTCCAACTTGCTTAGTCTCCATGTTGGGCAAGATACAAAGACCCACATTTTCCCATCATGTTCCTCCCTAGTAAGTTGCTGTGGTTTAAAGTGTCTGCTAAATTAATACAATGTAAAAAATAAAAAAAATCTGAACAGTAACAACCATAAGAATTTTTTCCTTAAGTCAGGGTGAAGCCAAAGGTGTTTTGAGACACTTTTTATTCCTCTAAGGGAGATGCTGATGAGGTCAAACAGGAAGTCATAAAGGGGGAAATCATCACTGAGACAAACAGGAAATGATTATCCCTAATTTACCCACTAAGCTTGGAAAACTATAGACACTGTCAGAGCTTTCTCATGGAAAGTTATATAAAAAAAAAATATTACTTTAAGTATAATAGCTCAACTTCCAGTTTTGAAGTATGTTTCCTTCCTCTCCTGGTTCCACACAAAAGCTTACAGTTACAAATATTCGGTATCTATCACATAACAGATGTATGACTGGGACACCAGTCTGTCATAGATTTGGGTTTTCTCCATTTTAATTTTACACTTCAATTACAAAGTGCATTCTCTGTAAGCACTGCTGTAACAATTACAATTCATCTACACACAATTCAGAGATGTGTTCTAGAGCTCTTCCCAGATTTAAATGAGGTTTAAGACAGCCATAACCAGTTCAACAACAAACAAACATTCTTTTACATACTCTCACAAGTAAGAAAGCAAACTACTGGAGTGGAACCAAACAAGAGAGCACTGCTCCTAGTAAATCCACTGCCACAACACATTGATCAATGACACGCCTGTAAAAAGAAATCCTCTTCGTAACAATAAAAGACCTGGTAAGAAAACACTAATATAAGGTGGATACATTACACATACAATAGCATAGAAAATAAATACAGGTTTCACCGGAGATCCTCTAACTTATTAAAAGGAGAAATATGATTTGCAATAATGAACGTTTTTTGTTTTGTTTTGTTTTTAAATCTTGTGGGGGGGGGGTTGTTTGTTTTTGTTTTGTATTGATGGAAAAAAGAGACCATATAAGCTCAGTGCACTGTGCTGTGTTCCTGGACAGCTGAACCGACAGGCAGATCAAATAAAATCAACATTAATAATGAAAAATCAGTTGTAAATCATTTATACAGGTCGTAAACGTTCACATCAAAAATTTTTTAAGGGAATAATTACAGTAAAGTCAGATACTAAAAAGAAAAATATCACACTGAGCAATAGCTAGCAGATCACATTGTTTTTATACAATGCTGTAGGACACAGGTTAATCTCATATTTCCATATTCAAAGCATAGCTGGTTTCCATTTCAAATGTCCCTTGTATTGCCCCCAGTGTACACTGTTTTTGTTTTCTGTCATTCCATTAAACCACAGCACTACTTCAAATAAAGCACATATCATCAACAGTCAAAAAAGCAGTTCATCACTTACGTGTCCGTGGTTGATGAAACCATGTTTATTGGCTATTCGATCAGCTTCCTCCTGACCTCCAGGTATGTGGACAGCCCATGTGTTGGTGTATACCTGTTGACCAAATGCTGGTTCCAGCCCAGAAACCAGCAACACCAACACAGCTCCAATCAGCAACTCAAGCAGCCTGAGCCGGCGGCCTATGGTGGGAGCTGTAGGGCCAGACGCCATGGGTTCTCCTAGCGCAGCACAGTCACTGAGCACAGCACCTCTCCAGCAGGCCGTGGCTGCTCACAGTACATGCAGGTGCACGGAGAGACAAAGACAGGGAGAGTCACAACTCACCTGGAAAGAGACAAAAGAAAAAAAAGGAAAACATAGTGTTTCAACAAACTAATTTACTAGTTTCAAAAAGCCTGCTCCATTGAATAATTTCCTTTGATCCTTTTAACACAACAGAAGACTTACCCTCCTACGTACGCCAGATTTTATGGGACAACAAACACAAGCCAAAGAAGAAGTAACCCACTTCTGAGGTTTTCTTTTACTTTGGTAGGAATAAGTTACTGATTCTAAGACACAATGGCCCTCATTTATCAAACGAACTTACGACGAAAATCTGTGCGCACGACCATTTCTACGCAAGGTTCGGCATTTATCAATTTGGGCCAATTTGGACGTGAGTGTAGAATACGATCAAATCTCACAACAGGTCTGGGATCGTGTACGCAAGTTTGAGTCAGTGTGGATTTGCAGTGCAGCTCAGCAGACCCTGTGCAAGGCCAGTAGACCCTGAAAACGTGACAATTTGTATATTCTATCGGCTAAATTTGTCAAATAAAATCATGAAGCCATGCTGGTTCCTGACTTTTCCTAAAATAATGTGAATTTTCATTCAAATTAGTTTTAATATTTAGTATGTAAAGATCAGAGGAAATAGGATAATTTCTACCCATTTCAGTCATTCTGACCGCACGGGATTTAGCGAGTTCTATTTCTAGATTCCGAATTTTAGATTTTGGATCAGATAATGTGGACGCAGCTATTCTGTAAATGGTGATATACAGAGATGGATCCATGCTGGATTTTATGACATAGGGAACCTTGAGGGAAAAAGTATCCACATCATCCTCATGAAGTTCACTGAAACCCAAACAGATTAAAGAGGTTTCTGTAGCTGCAGAGGAACGTAGCGGACTTTATGAAGGGAGTGGCAGGACAAGCACAATCCAAGCAGACTCCTGAAAGGATGCCACATCAGGTACGGAGAAGCTGGGAAAAACACCGACAGCATGTGACAGTAGGCCTATAAATATTCTAGCCTTCATACAGCCTAACTATAACTTTCTTCATGTTGTCTGGGTGTTCTCCATCACTTCAGGCATATCCAACCCTGCTCTGTGTTTTTTTTTTGTTTTTTTTGTTTTTTAAACAAATAGGCCTATTTAGGCTATGCAGATGTAAGATTTAGTTTGTTTCTGTGGCATATAAGGCTACAATTGTTGCTTTATAGGCTTACTTTATTTTGTAAAACATCATTTGATTAGGCTAATATTATTTTAGCTGTATAGCTACTTCTTAGGGAATTTAATTGAAGTCTAAAAGCAGCGGTCAAAATACCATTTGTGGCTGTTTTAGTGTTAAAGAAAAACTTTCACAGTTCACCTGTCAAATCCGGAAAATGGCAGATTTACTACTACTAGGGAAACAGTATGGGTCGCCAGCACGTCTTCAGGGACTGCAGGGATCTCCTCATGGAGACTTATGATTAGCTGATCAGTCGCTTTCAGCTCCTGTTTCCCTGTGCAAGGCCTCTGAAACACGAATAATTAAGGGAGTAACATGTAAATGACAATGGATTTCAGCCAAGGTCCTATCATTCATACGGTGGAATTGGTCAGATAGGAACGTTTCATAAATCACACGTGGCTCCAATCGTAAGATCATTCCTGCGGTCAGATGTGCGCTCATTTCCACGTTCATTTGATAAATGAGGGCTAAGGTAACTGAACGCTGCTGTGAACACAAAATATTATGTTTATTTAAAATCAATGAATTTTCTTTATGAGCAAATGAGAACAGCAGGTTCAAGCAGGCGTCGAGCAGCCCAGTTAAGTACAAGTACTTTATCCCACGGGAAGCAGCAAGCAGGGCGTTGAGACTCAATCTAATGTTGTGGTCAGACACATAGCAGGGAATTTGGGTGCTTACACTCCCATGGGAGGATAGTCAATGGAGCTTGCAAAAGAAAAATGCTTAGGTATACTGAGTTGGCGGTAGAGGTGGAGAAGTGTGGTTGGAAAGCTAGACCACACCCTGGATGCTGAAGGATGACAGAGTCAGCTTCAGTAAAGGGAAGTAGCCTCTCGAGGGTGGAGGGCGAATGCCTGCGGCAGCAATGGCAGCGACTGAATGGCTGTGGCCAAGGACAGAACATAGAAAGCACTGGAGAAAAAGGTTGACAACATAATGATTTTTGAGTGCCGCTATTTTATTGTATCAAGCTTACAGATACTTTATCAGCCCAACATAAGCAAAAGTCTGAAACGCAATTATATGGATAGGACAAAGAAATTCATCACATCAAGCCTCTGCAGAGAGAAAATTCAGTTTGTAGTTTTTCTTTTTTACCTCTGAGCTGTTGTATTGAGTGAGTGAGTAAGGTCAGCTGCGATGTCTGCTGAGACATCATCGAAAGCGCTAACTTTATTGTCATCCTGCACACAATAGAATGACCTGAATACAGTGTTTCTGTGGTGCATTTCCTCCTGTTCGTAGCTGTAAGTAATCTCCTATTTCAGGTCTACGGCGAGGCAAGTTTCTCCATTTTCAAAGAGCCGTAGACTCCACTTTAATGTAATGCGCCACACTCAAGATGAACAAACAAGCTTAGCGAGATTTCCCCGGATAGTTTGTAGTAAAGCAAGAACGGTGTGTTTAGAGGTGGCTGTGTGATTTTACAGCACACAACAGTAATCATTTTCACACTTTGTTACCAAGACATTTCACCTTTTAAAAAAGGAAAAAAAGCTCAATGTACAATTAAACTCATAATTCAGGAAGTATTTCATTTTATAAAATACAGCACTGTACACTATGTTTTGTTTTATTTAACTCCTCATTTATAATTCTGAAGGTGCAACTTCCAACACACATTTTCTTACTAGTGTTAATAATTCATTTATTTTCACTCAAGTTGAAATTAATTCATCAGTTAAAACTTACTGTTCTTAGATGGTCATTGTGTTTCCATCACACAGAGACGTTTCACATAAGATCTCAAATCTATCTATTCCAACCAACCTGCATTGATCACGTTTTGTTCATCTGTACGTGTTTAATATTGTCATAAAAAGAAGTTGGAGTCATAATTCAAGTAAATATTTGAACCTGCTGTTACTCGAAATGAACATACGCATTGGAAGAACTGAAACTTTTAAATCACATAGCACTTTTAACCACAATATCCTGAGAACATGTCTAAACAAAGTGACAAGTTGATGTCTAAATCTCTACCACAAATTTGATTCAGTGTGTTGTGAAACTACAGGTAACAATAGCACAAACAGGTCAACCTGGTTGTGAGCTGGTATGACAAAAGCTAATCCATGTCAGGCATTTCAACTGTCTCAGCTCATTTCACAAATACCTTCTGAACAGAGACAACTACATATAAAACAAGCACTACATATCCATTCAAATCAGACAAAACAAATCCAATATCACAGCAATGTGTTTGAAGAACCCCCTTTTAAATTGCTGGTCTTGATAAGATAGCTCATTATACACCAGGAGAAAACTGCAAAAATAAAGAAAACTAATGCGCACCCAACATTAACTTTTTTATAAAAATCCCCTTCTGTTTCTGTACTGAAAGAGACTAAACAAGACTGGATTTGCCATCCTTTGGAAAGGCTCAAAAGTGACTGTTTAAATCAAGCTACTAAAATCAATATTTGCCCCAACATTTATCAGGTTTAGATTCATAAAAAGGTTTCAATGACAGTACAGAGAAAATGAAGATTACAACAAACGAAGGAACATAGAGAAAAATCTTGGTAGAACTCACTCAACTTTGTCCTATGTTCTTTGATGCAACAAGCAAACAGGGTGAATGTTCCCGAGGCTTTGTTTGATTTCAAAGTACATGCTGACTTTAAATGCAGATGCCTGTGACCTCATCAGGGCATTCAGCCACTCAGTTTCTTTAACGTCAGCTTGAAACCACACACCATGGCATACAATATGCCCAACCGCTTTACGGTTAACGAGAGACATAGGGGAAGCCAACCATTGCGCTGTGCGTGGTCTTTAGTGTTTGCACTGTAAATGATACCATATGTCACACAGTGACAATGAGGCTGCTACAAAGAAACTAAAGAAGAAAAAAAGTGTAGGATATTATAATTAGCCAAGTATCATTAAACCCAAAGGATGATACTGGTCTCATTACTGAACTCAGCAGGGCAATTTAAAAAGGAAACAGTTTACACCTCATCAGTTTGTTGTTTATTTTCTAATGACATAAAAATTAACTCAAATGTATTTAACCCGCATGACCCTTTACAAGCCATTTTGAATATGTGAAATTGTTGCCAGATCTTATGATGTACAGAAACTCAGCTCTTTAAAGTCAAATGTCCTCTCCTGTTGAAGAAAGAAAAACGTAAAAAAAAGCTCCACTCTTCAATTTTTCACAGCAGTCACCAGTATAAAAGATGGAGCATCATTAGCAACTATGTGTTACAGAAGCAAGGGACTCCTTACCATCTACAAAAGCCTCATTTCTTCTAAGTTTAAGGAAATTATACACAATACTATGTGTAGGTACCAGTATTCCATTATCAAAACCTATCCTTTATTTTTTTTTTATTAAAAAAAAACTTCTTTCCAAGCATGGACATAGCAACTAACTTCCATCAGCAGGAAAATGGATCATTTTGTCCAGGAGCCATACAACATCTACGTCATGACAAAAACACATACTCTGAAACTTGTTACCTAATCCTCCTTAAAGAATATGTCCAAAACACACAATTAAATAGAGAATAAAAAGCAGTCTGGTGTCATATCGCCAGTAGAAGAAGTGACTGCAGATCAGGAACTAAATAATTTTCAGATAGCTTTTCTTATTACAAACAGGAGCACAAAACTACAGTTTTATTTGTATTTGAGTTTATGTTAAAAGAAGCCTCTGGAGGACACAAATCTTCCACCAAAGCTTTTGCAGCATTTATAAAGAAATGTAACAGCAACAGTCATTTTTACGGGCAGATATTACTAATTAAGGACCCAGCTAAAGCCTGTTTTGGGTTGGATTTCTTTTAAACTGTGGCACTCTGAGGGGGCCTTGGGGCTTCTGTTTATTAATGCAAAAAATGTTTCAAGGGAGGAAAAAGACACAAATAAGGAATAGCCACTTTATTGATTTTTAACCTAACACAGAGAAATACAAAAACTCACAAAAGATGTTGAGAGAAACTATGCTGATAATTTTTCCCGTTTTACCATTTCCCTTAAAAAAACAAAACAAACATGGCTTGCCTCTTAGATGACATGACAATAATCAAACAAATATGATGTGCTCTGCCATCATTTTAAGGAGTATGCCATACCTCATGAATATATTTTAATTGCAAAATGAGGTTCAATGATGAAAGCTTTCAGTTTGTTTAATTAGTGTTTGCACATAACCAAAGCTCCTCTGTCTGTTCTTCTTTTTCCTCAAGGACAATTGTTTTGTTCCAATGCTGTCATCTAAGTACTTCTCCAGACTCCCTGCAGAAATCTCTACATCAAAGCATCATACAGATAGTTCCAAAGTAATTTCTACGGCGTGGGCTACTTTTTCTGAGTTAACTTATTACATGCAATGGGTTCCATAACTTTGTTTTAGTGTTTCTCCGTAATGATCAACGATTCAATCTTACCACAACCGAGATCAAAATTACAGTGTACGGAAAACAAACAAGCTCACACACACCAGAAGCAGGTCAGTTTCCATAAAATGTCATTGCTGCTGCCACTGTAGCGCTGAGTATCTAGAGTTGTGTTACATTTTTGGGATTTATCAAAAAGTAAGCTACAGCCATACGGATAAGAATCAACATCTTTATCTCTAAACACGTGTGTGTGTGTGTGTGTGTGTGTGTGTGTGTGTGTGTGTGTGTGTGTGTGTGTGTGTGTGTGTGTGTGTGT
>JBBBVU010000001.1:19911780-19926372 GCA_037177055.1 Atherinosoma microstoma | reverse complement strand
GTGTGTGTGTGTGTGTGTGTGTGTGTGTGTGTGTGTGTGTGTGTGTGTGTGTGTGTGTGTGTGTGTGTGTGTTGCTTATAGTTTATCCAGGAGTATAATTGGCGGATCTGCTTTGTTATTCCAGATGCCAAAGTTCACTCAAAGGCATCCACAATCTACCTCAATATAGTATTAAAACTCAAAACTCAAGACTTTATATGAGTTGAATCTTGTGCCAAGCACCAAAAAGTCAATTGAGAGCACAGACAAACTGCAGTACAGATCTGGGAGAGCAAAACTTCTCTCGCCCTGGCCTGTAACGCCAAACATCAATGTTTACGAGTTTAAGTTACAGGGTTTTAATCTATCCGCTGATGGCAGTAATGTGAGTTTGTGGGTGGTTGACTCACCTCACTGGTTCAGTCCGTGACAACAACACGTAGTCATAATTTGGCTTGGAGCTGATCCGATGATGACTGCTTCGCTGGACAAATATGTCTGAAACTGTACCGCGACGTGATCAACGCAAACTTGACGCCACGGTGGTATTTTGACCTGCTCAGTGTCACAAGTGCCTCCCCTTTTCTTCTTTTATCATCTAGTTCTAACGAACATTTCCAAGCCTTCTTTGCTCACAATTTATTTCACATACCGATCGAGCAACGCTGATCGGGAGCGCCAGTTTTTCTCCACTCCGCAGGAACAACCATAGAAACCGGACGCGGCGCAGTCGACGTCAGCTCGGCGTGTGTGTATGTGTGTGTGTGTGTGTGTGTGTAAATATATATATACATATATTTACGTGAGATTTCCCTTTTGAAAACGACTCACAAACTGACAAGACCCTTGTCAATAAAACATCTATAGTCTTGTCCGGTCTTGTGTAGGGGTTTCAGTAGTACAGGAGCAAACGGTTCGGTAAACTCGGCAGCTCAAACAAGTCCAAATACAAGCTAGAGCAGACGGGAAACTTAGCAATGGCTCAACTTACCAGCTTCCTTTACATCCTGCTCCAAACGGCTTGTTGTTGTCTCACACCGCGGCGTTAAAACCGACGACGACACGGTGAAACGACTGAAGAACTGGAAACAGAGAATTGCTGGTTATAAACACTCATGATACCCCTCCGGTGTACCACTGAGTGGTCTGTACAAGCCTCAGGAAATACGTCACTGCCGTGGACAAAGCGGAGACGTTGGAGCAACACCTACTCACCGAGCAGCAGCGCTGCTACACCCCCACCTAGCGGTCACAGGCGGGGAGCATCCTTCAAATGACACCGAGACTGTCTGTGGTTGGCACATTTCAACGAAACAGACGGAACATTTATTATAGTGAAGAACATGTAATAGATGCCCAGTAAGCGGATTTCATGCCAATAAACATCATCCTGATTGAGGAATTTGTTGTTGCGACCATGGAAGGATTATAAATAAGCTTACCAGGCACTGGCCCAGGGTCAGGAGAGCCCTCCAGTTTCGTGCCTCTGTTTGAAGTGATTAAAATGTTTCCTTTAGAAAAAAAAGTCCAGCAAAAAGCCATACAATTGTGACACACAACTGGCAAAAGAAGAAAATAAATCTAAAAAGCTACTAAGAAACATTTGATAACCAGACAAAAGATACAAACCAGTAACAAATAGAACCAAAGCTTAAAAAATATGCAACATTTTTGTAACAAAAAAATAAGAAATGACAGCAGTGCGGCAAAATAAGATTAGAGGAAACAACTCTTGGGAGCAAAGACAACAATTTCCTATGAATTTCATTGTGATATACAGTATGTTTGGAGATAGCCTGGAAGCAGACAAAGAATACCTTGGTGATACAAAAACGAAAGCCATTGGACAAAGGTGACAATCCAAACTTGCAAGTGTAGTTAGAGTGAGAGTTTTAATGTTTGAAATTAACCTCAGTGGCCTGTAGTAGACCTTATATAGTGCATGTCTTACAAAGATACATGCATGTAAAAGACTTCACAAAAGACAAAAATCAAAAAGCAAGTTTTTTTGCCTAAAGAGAAAGACAAAAATTCAGTTTTCTATCAAATTCTGTTTTCTATCAGTTGTTTATCATTTGGGCAAACAGAGAGCAGTATACCAGTAGCAGTACAATACCAGCCAATCTGTGCTGTTACTTTTATGAAGAAATACTACTATCTAGCTCCAGGTTTACTGTGTGTACGACATTTTATAATAATTTAATCAAATCTGACTTTAATTAGAAATATGCACCAAGTGGATTGCACCTGCAGCCAACCATGAACCACAATGTGCCTGGTTCCTGTCCATAAGGGCACCTGGGTTGCATCTCATTAATTCATCTCTCCTCTCTCATTCCCTCTCATTTCTCCATTACAGCGGTAAAACAGAAAGATACAATTCCTCCAAAAATGAAAGAAGACAAATGAACCGTTACAGCTGATAGTAGCCCAGCATTATTTATTTTCAAACTGTACTAAAATTAGTTTGTAGCAGAACCTCTTACAAATTTGAGGTAATTCACATTCTGCCTTAATTTATAATGAGGAATAGATCAAATCCCGTACATGGAAAACCAATGGACTTTTTCCCGTTTTGCATGATTGGTAAGCCTTTTTCTTTACCTCTACATGCTCCTGTAATTTACTGAGGCCACTTATAATAGCAAACAGGGCTGCATACTAGGATGTCATGAGAAACCACAAAAAAGCGCTCTGTCATGGAACCATATACAATTTCCCTTTCATGCATTATAAATTAAGGAGTTTTTGCTTCATTCAAAACACATGTAGTCACTTTGTTTACCTAACTTGCGTGTTCTCGTTTCACTGAACTTGTAAGTTGACTGATATAACTGAAATCTCCTCTCAAAGATATGATATTAGTTTGCTCCTGTCAGTTACAAATCATACTAGCATGAAAATCTACCTGATATGTTTAAGTAAAGTCACTCTGATATTATTTTTCCCATAATTAATACACTTCTTGTGTTAACAAACAAAAACACACACAGATTTACATTTTATTACAGTATTGTGTATCATGTACAGTATCAACTCTGTTGTTATCCAAAGGTAGTTAGGAACACATCCAAGACATGTACAATTGTTTCAGAGACGGCAAGTGTTCATTTAAAAAGATCAAACTAGCTGAGTTTCTGCACATGAACTGAGCAAACTATGTCCTATAAAGGGAAGGTAGTTCCTGTAGTGGGCAGATTACAGAGCCAAAAAAAGTTAATAATAAATGGGTGCAAGGTTTCCACAGTCTATTATAGATTCTTGCAACTATTTGTGTTCTTGATGTTCCAGGCTTTGGTGTGTGCTCCTGGTGTGTTAATGCTCTAATAAAATCTCATCTCAAGTTTGTTCGCTTGGTTATTCCATAAATGTTGGAAAGCTTGTTCCTCTGTCATATAAACCTTAATTATTGCACTGCTTGTTATTATTGTTCTAACAAAAGAGTATGACATAAAGCACAGCAACACACGCTGATTTACATTCTGCCAAGCTGATAACCCTCATAAAAGTGAATCATGTGCAGCAGAGCACAATCGAAAGCCATGAGAATTGAGATCAACACACAGAGGAGTGGAGCAGTTCAAAATATTTATTTGAAGTACAAATATGATACCAAGGGAGGTCAAAGGGACAATTAAATGTTGTTGCAGCAGTTTAAATCAGTTGCCATAATAGGAGGCACAGAGCCAGTAAGCATAAAGTGAGTTTGCCTGTGTTTGGGGCTGCTGGGGCCGAGTTCCTCCCTGCAGGAGAGGAGGAACATAGAATCTATCACAACATATCACCACATAAACCATATTCACAACTCAGGAGAGACAAACAACATGCAAACGGACTCAATACAAGGAAGCTTATCGTTAAGAGTCAGATACTTTATTCTAAAGACACACCTCTGAGCTCCAGCAAGATGTCTCCCTCATACCGAGCGAGTCCAACAGCGTGCCTCTGGTCCGTGTCCAGCTCAGCCCACTGCTCCTGTGTAACAGCCCACGCCTGCTCCACACTCATCCATGAAAACTGAGCTGCACTGAACACCACCTGCCAGGCAGACAATTGTTTGTTTTTATGCCAGGAATGCAGATGTAATGTGACACTGGGTTTTCTTTGGCTTTGCAGTCCCCATTTGTTTCAGAGGGACATAGTTGAATTAAGATCCAGAAATGTATAACTTATAGTAAAAATATACTTTGTAAAGTATTACATGAAAACATCCTACTTTTTTTTCTATTAAATATCAGAATGCAGCTGCTACTAAAGGTTGAATGGCCAGAAAAACATAGTGTGGTCAGATCTATAATAGCAGACAAATATGACTTAAGTCTATACTGAATACATTGTGTAATGGACACAATCACGGCTGTTAAAGGCAACTTCAACCACGGAAAGCAAACCTTTCCTGTAGCTGCCTCCTAATTAAAAACCTGAGTCAGTTCATCCAAATTTCCAGGCTGTCCTGATGGAGCAGGTGTGCAAATCATGCCACTGCATCTCAGTTGGAGTAAGGGCTGGACTTTGACTCAGCCATTCCAAAACACCAACTTTCTTGTTTTCTGACCTTTCTGTGGATGCTAAACATCACAGCACAGACTGCTGCCTTAATACTCTCCTATTAAATTTTGTAAATAATTTTAGTATTTGCTCCTTCAGTTATGTATTTAATTTAGTTTATTTCTGAATAACAGTGGTTTCCATTGTAGTTTGTTTTAACCAGCACCACTCTTTTTCAGTGTTTTTGGTACAGAATCATCAACATGATGTGTTTGAGATGGCACACTAGAGATTTTTGTAAGCAATTTACTGTTGGGGTTTTTTCCCTTTCATTTTTTCCTATTTCATTTGGTTCTTGGGTTGTTGGTGTAATCTTTGCATAAAATTGTTCAAATGGAGAATAGCAGCAAAGCAGAATTTCCTTTTTTTTTTTTTATAGTTTTTCTTTCTGTGAACTTATTAACACCCAAGTCTTGGAGATGCTCTTGTGGCCTTTTCCATCTTTACAATCTCTATAACATCCGTCTTATAAGGGCCTGTGATAGTTAAATTGAATCAGTATTCACAGAAACAAATTTTTGTTGAGTAGAGCAGATTTGGTTAGTAACCAAACTTTGCATGTGTTTGTTTATCGGGAGTGGCACATCTACAACTCAGCTTAATAAAGCTCACCTGAGTCCATTAAGTTGTTGTTGGCACAGATTTATGAACATTTGTGTGTTCTAAAAAGTAAAACGGGCATGTTTACTTATTATTTTACTGTCTCCAACTGATATGTTTGATCTAAAATTCCAAAGTTGATCAATTAAGCACAAAATTACCAATGTATGTATCCATCAATGCTTAAACTGGAGTACAGTCTGAATAAACAATCTTTAAGTGAGGATAAAACTCACTGCCATCTTTTTTGGTGTCATCTGGGCAACAGCTTCAGGGATGATTCCCTCCACCTGTTCTCGCTGCAGAGCCGACAGAACTATATCAGGCAGGCCCGCTGGAAACAGAGACAAACAAGGAAGTCAGGTAATTAATGTTTCTCATTTCAAAACACAAGAAGAGCATAGAAAAATTCCTTGTCTCACTCTCAGGCCTAAACCCTTTGGGATACTTTTAATTGCACCTATCCATCCAAGAGCTGTCATTTCCAACCTCCACCATTCTCACTCTTTGAAAAAAAAAAAAACATTTTTAAAAAGTTTTGTGCAAAAAGTTTTCACCCTCGGGGATATTATGCTCCACTGTACCTGCCAATATCCCAATTTCAGTGAAAATCTCTGGTCCCCAAGCACTGACTGGACCAAAGGCCTCTGGTCTGAACAAACAGCTTGTCAGTGCCTCCATCTGCTGTTCCGTGCATGGCAGAGATGTCTCCCGCAAGAACAGGACAGCTACGCTGCAGTTTGAGGGAAAAGATTAAGGTCATTAGCCCCTTCTGACGATATGAAAAATGTTGTAGTGGGGTTTATCTTGCTAAGTTCCCTGTTAGTTGTATGTTAACAGGTTTATCTTCTGTATTTATGTCTCAACTGATCTTATAATGCTGCATGAAGGTTTTTCATTACTATTTCTACTTTCAGCATTTGCCAAACTCAGTCCACATTCCTCCAGGTTTATGTCATGCTGGTTGCTCACATTCGACATATTGAATAATTTTGTAATTTTGTACTTTCAAAGATTCAGTGTTACAGCAGGGTACAAGTGTGGATGAACATACTTTACTGTGAAGAGATTATTTAACTGACCTGAGATTGTAGGGGCTCAGTCGTTTGATCTCTGAAGGGTAGAGACCGCAGATCAAATAGCCAAATGTTACTAGATCAACAGCTGTTAACTGCTCCACTTTCAGCCTGCGTTTCCTTATCACACTTAAAATCACTGCTCTCATCTAAAAAGTCAAACAGAAATATGAATCACACATTTATAAATATATCAAAGGACTCAAGATCAATTTATATGAGGATAAGATATTAAGTTCACTTTTCGAAGACTCCAGTCTGTCAGTGTGCCCAGATGTGCCAGCACACCCACATCAGTGAGATTGGTGTCCTGTAACTCTCTATCTCCCATCTCTGTCACCAATGAGCCCAGTGCCAGCACCTGATCTGCTTTCAATTCCCTCACTGGACTGAAGAACTGGATCAAATAAAGAGCCATAACAGAGATTATCCACAGATTATGTAGGTATCAAAACACTTCACTCAGTGCAGGACAGTTTCATTATTGTTCTTTCCTTCTTTACATCCCCAAACTTATATTCCAGATCTATTTTTAAAAAACAATTAACTGTTATATATATATACTTTACTTTTGTACAGAATTTGGCAAAATGTATTCTTTTTTTTCTTTTTTCTTTCCTTTTTTTGGTTTAATTATCATTGTTATCAGGATTAGACACTTGTGAGGTAGACAAGTTCTTATGGGGTAAGAACTGCTGCAGCTAAAGTCAGGCTCTGAGGTACTCTGATGTGCCTAGGTTGTATTACTCCTGACTGACCCACATAGTGTCTACATAATCCGCAGCAGAGAACAAGCTGTATTTCTGCTTGTGCTGGGGAAACGATGTGAACAGATGCCTTGCCAATGATGTTGTGTGGCATTTTGTAAGTGGAGTTTTCCTGACCTGCCTGAGTTTTATCCACAGTGACCGGCGCTGCTCAGAACTCAGAGATGAATCCTGACCAAAGACTTCCACACACTCTTTTAGTTCCTCCAGTGACATACGCTTGAGCTGAGTGGATGTCCAAGCTGAGGGAAAGGTTCCTCTGATGTCTGCACAATTTGGAACTGGGACTGTACAAAAAATGAATAAGAAATCATTTTTTTTTAAAAATTTAAAAATAAGGAAGAAATTCAGTGAAATGATAAAAGTCATCTTTCATGTAAAATACAATATACACTATTTCAAACCTTTTGCTTTCCTGCTCCGTGCTTTGACAATCCCTCGAATGAGACTCTGAGTCTGCTGCCTGTGGTGGTGTTGGTCCATACACTGACTAATACAGACCCCACCAACCACACTGTCCTTCCAGCGCCTTTGACTCAGCAGGACCTGCTCCACTATGTCTTTATTCAACACCGTCTGCTCAGTGCAAGCACATAAATACTCATTATAGCCAGGATATGTCTAAGAAAAACAGTGAAACTAAATTGATATGTTACATGGGTCAGTTATTTTGGATGCTTACCAGTGGGATGGAGTTAATCTGCTTTGTTGAGAGAGCAAACACCAGCCTGCCCAAATGCTCAACATCCCCAGCCTGCCATTTGGATGGATCTCTGGCAAACAAGCACACATATCCCATCATTACAACTGCTTTATGTAATCCATATCATACTACAGACACAAAGCTAAAGTGAGGTCTGTCTATTCAGGAGGCAACATTTACAACTCATGCACAATTGTGTGTGTTTGTTTTTTTGGTCCGAATTGAAAAACCTATTATATGGATTGCCATGAGATGTTGCCTACTTTGATCAATTTCAGAGACTAATTATGTTTTTTAACACCGGTGCCACCAGAAAGCCAAGAATTGCAGTTTTTGAGTGAAATACTGTATATCATGTGGAGGATGGCTTTCAATAAAGGAATCCTGAGAATAATATCTATGTCACCTTCATGATGACAAAAAGCAAATTTCAAAAATCTGGTAGTCTAATTTGAGTACAATGGATTACATTTTTATAAGATGCTGATGGGTTTTGTATGCTAACTAGTTGGCTAACAAAGCTAAAACCTGCCTAAAATATTTCTTTTTGAGATTTAGTATAATTAGAAAAAAAGGCACAAAAAGACTTAGGTAAAGAGATAATAACAAAATTCTGTACCCAAGTACTGCTAGTGTAATTTGCTATGTTCTGAAAATGACTATATGAGAAGGCTAAGTGTTCGCTTGCTAACGTGCCATTCAACACTGTAAGCAGCCTAACATTAGTATTAGCAAAAGCCTTGAAAAATTGAAAAATTGAAAAACTTGCTACAAACCTTTTGAGTTGTAAAAATTCCATGAACCTCATGAATAGTTATTCTGAAATGTTTTCTGGTATTTTATAGTCAGGACCAGTTGTCAGTCATTAGATCAGATAATTTTCATCACAGATTGAAACGCAACAGATATCTGCATTTTATCCCTGATAAATCACACATCTTTAATTGTGAGATATATAGCCTACAGCACATTTCAAAATTTACTTGATATCGACGTTTTTAACTTAATATTTTAACATTTTTATATAAACTATATGCATATAAATGACTTTTTCAGTGCCTCTGCTTCTTGTGCGTGTGCAGACAACAAATAATTTTTTTTCCTTATTGAGGATAGTTAAATAGATCTCTGGCACATAGGCTAAAGTTCCCAGTGGCAAAAACCTAAATCTGCAGCAGATACTGTAGATTGTTACCCGAGCAGGTCTTTCTTAGTGAGAATACTACTTATATCTCTCAGAGCCTCTTTAGGAAGGCAGAAACTTCTGATCTCCTCCACCCGCAGAGCCAGTGCTCCTCGATCCACCAGAGTCAGACTTTCTCGGTCCAGGAAAGGCAGCAAAGGCCCCAGGATGTCAAGAAGGGTGCCATCAATCTGACCCTCTGCCAGAAAAGAGTCCTATAGAGCAGCACATGCAGAGAGCAAGCCTGGATTACCAGGATTTCACACTGATACAACCTCACTTGTGTGAAAAGCTGTTGAGAGGATGAGAAGGGTTATGTTCTAAATCTCTTTCTCCATCTGTTTCTCTCTGTATATCTGCTTACTTGAAAAGAAACAAATGCTGTTTGTTCTTTCTAGCCCATTAATGTGTCACAGTCAATCAAATACACGAGTCACCGTCACTGACATAATTCTTAATTTAAGTTACCCAGACATAACATCTCTGAGTTTACATTTGCTTTGAACTGTCATGTAGGCATTTTAACATTTCAATTACCTTTAGAAAGATACAGGATTTGTAATTCCATTTAACAAAGCTTATACAATACTGCAACATCTAATTTTTTTTAATCACATTTCTCTATTTTAAACATAATGTAGTAAGTCAACTCATGCACATCTACTAGGAAATGTAGTACTTGTATAGATCATGTAGGTGCTTTACCAGCTTAGCCATGGCCTTCTCAGCTAAATTTGTCTGTTTATAATGAGGCAGTCTGAGGAAATCAACAAAATGTGACTCAATGTGGTCCAGAATGGCTCTGACAGATGCATTAGAGAGGTTCTCTATCATTGTCACTCTGGAAAAGAAAATAAGACGTAATTGTTGTCATCACTGAATAAAAGCTGAATATTTTCAGAAAACATATATTTGATAAGGAGATACTTACGGTAATGTTGCAGCAAACCCAGAACTCAAAGCATTGAGGTTGAATTCAGGTTGTTTCTTCAGTTCTTCTACAATACATTTCCGCTGGTAACACACAGGAAAGGATGTCTGAACTTAGTTAGTCTGAAAAATAAATGCATTTACTTTCATGGCTCCATATAAAAGCCCATGATAAAGAGTTTGAGGGTTTCGGAAGTTCTTTCCTTACCATAGCAGGTCTTGTGCCTCCAGGTAATTCACTCACAAACTCAACCAGCTCTGCAAAGCCTGTTTCATTGGTCCAAAGCTTCAAAAAGTCACAACTCATTCCACCAGCAATACTGCCCAGATCCCTACAAGTAAAAGAGACATTATTGCAATGATAACTGAGAAGCTGATCTGAAAACCGCTGTGACTGAGTTTATTTCACTCTGCAAGACAATTACTTCAACCATAAATATGAATTTTTTTGATGCAGATATTAGATACATGCCTCACTGACTTGATGGTAATGTTTTTAAATTCAAGGATCTTACTGAACAAAAACTGAGCCTGTAGAGAAAAAAAAGATAAGTTTCTGTTAACATTTACCACAAAATGAAGAACATAATACGACGACTACTTCAAATAATAATAATGATGATGATAATTATTCACACAAACACACTGTCCCCCACACACTTGATTTTGTTTTCTTTTGTTTTTCAGATTCTACTGTCAATTCATCTCATCTGTCCTGTCTCATACTGTCTTGTCAATTGATGGTTTTGTCCTGTGTTATCTGTTTCACATTTTTTACACTTAAGTTAGAAGCCCTTAATGCATGACTGATGAAGGAAAACCTTTTTTTTGTATTTTCAAACTTTGGGCTATTGTGGGAGATTAAAATCTCCCACACTATCTCACTAATTAAATGTAAAAATGACAACACAAATATCCAGAGCTCCATTTCTCAAAACATTGTATTCATATAAGAGCTTACTATCAAAATCCCCCCTAAATAAATATAATGTGACGTTTTGCTTTGTGAAAGCATGAAAGCAAAGCAAATATCTTTCAGGCCCTTAAGGAATTGAAATCTTGGTGAAATGTCAACTTCAGAAGGTTGAGTACTACCTTTAAGCTAAGACCACTTGCTATCACAATAAATCCTCAAACTCAAATTTATCTGTGCTAATTGCCGGATTGGATGTTTGCAGCCAACTCAGGATCGGGTAATGGAAACAAATGATTTATTGAGGAGATCAACATGAGATTAGCTGCTTTTTTGACTACTAAAGGGGCCTCACGCATGTTTAGAAATTAGATTAATTCCATTTACACAGTAAATACACAGAATTGGATTATTTTGCGAACGGTATCTTTGATGCTGCACAAATCAGAGTGAATGCTAAATCACTTAATTGTTTAATCAATTCTCAGCTCTGAAACATTAAGTTCTTACTCTCAAACATACAATTCAAAGTACAATACTCATTGCTAATCCAGCATATTTGTCAGTGCAAGTTAAAAGGACAATCTTTACTGATTTAATTAAGGTCTTGTTTGGCTGAAAACAGGTGGTGAAAGCAGACTCATACACTCTTGGCTGTGATAAAATCCCCTTTAAGGTAGCCATTATTAATTTATGCTACACTCCTGCACATCATTGTACTACATCCAAACTAATTAGCTTGATGGCAGCTGATCTGAATGGAGTATTAATATCCTGAAAGGCTCATGTGAAGCATGTCCAATGAGTTGCAGATTAATGGGAGTGAAAACTGAAGCCAGTGATGTTTTCCTGTGTGGTAAAGGAATTGGTAACCTATTGTTGTCATATCAAAATGAAATGTTAAACTGCATACAAAATGAAATTATGGGAAAATGTGCACCTGTTGTGGTGACCACTGTACATCTCTGTATGTGCCGATGCCTCTCCAAATGGTTTCACCATTCATGGCCTGTATCAGCTTCCTCAGGGGGACAAAGGGAAACAGACAGTTTACCTGCTGAGTGATGTTCCTTAAGTCCCTGAGTAGAACCTGTCAACAAACAAACACATAAAAAAAGAAGGCTTTAAAGACCCTCATAGTCTGACATTAGACAGATTAATCTAATTGATGCTGCAGATTGTTGTCTTTATATTTAATTTTTTGGGAGGGGGCATTGTCTATTCTAAGCCTCACGTTAGACGTAATCTAACACATGTTGATGTCAAATCTGCAAAAAGCCACAGCAAATGACAAGAAATAAGATCAAATTTAGAAGAGGTGCATTGAAGAAACAAAATACATTCACCTCCTGCATTGCATTGTAAAGCATGGCTCTGTGGGCAGGCTTGAGCTCAGTTAGCAATGTTCTCCAGCATGAACAGTGGCCAGCTTTACTGATCTCAGACCACTGGAGGTCACTGAGCACAGCAGGGGAGAGACCAGAAAGTAATGGCTTCAGGTTGCACAGTTTTTCCATAGTGAGCTGGCAAGAGGAGGGAAACACAGGGGTGAGAGTGCAATTGGCTGCAATACAGTACAAATATTTCAAAAATAGTCACTTACATTGGTGTCCTTTGAAATTTTGGATAGTATTTGAAATGCCTGAGGAGAAAAGTGAAAAAATAATTATGTTCCCAAAATACACTAAATTTGACCTATTTTAACACATTTAAAACATTTTCAATGTTATTTTTCTGTAGACCTTTATAGCTATTTGTGGACCTAATGTTAAAACAGAAATCTTTGAATTGCATGTTTTAGTCAAGATTAGTGTTTATATTATATCATCGCTACACACATCATCTTAGAGAAAAGACTGCTGATTGCTGACAATCTGGGAGCTTTCTTTATAATAGGACTCATTTTTATTCAGCATTTAAGCAGAAAAGGGCAAGAAAAGAAAAAAAAAGTGAAGAATGACAAGAAACCCAATGTATAAACAAAACCTGACTCCCTGCTGACCTGTGCTGGTGAATATCTGTGCAATCCCGGCTGTGACAGGACCTCCAGGAGCTGCTCTGAGGGGAGAGACAGCAGGAAGGAAGTGCCTAACTGAGGCAGCAGACCGCTGAGCGCAGACAGCTCTGAAGAAGCCATGCTGCTGATGTTCAGAGTTTTAACTGCTGGTGTCAACCAAGATGACAGCTACAGTATCCATGAAACACAGTTAAACAGACACTGTCAGGCATTTTCTGACTCAACACTCAAAAGCAAACTTTAAGTCAGGGTCCTTGTGGTTTAGAAAGCTTGCTTTGCAGCCCCTCACCCTGCCACTGGCACTGATGAGCCCCTTGGATGTGCATTGAGACAGCTGCTGCCAGAGAGCAGTGGACACAGCTGAGTTCTGGAGATAGGAACCAAAGTCTGCCGGATCCAGGTAGCATGCAAGGACTCCTAATCTGGAAAAGACTTTATTCTTCATCCCCTATGCTCTTCTAGTTCAAATGAACCTCAAACATATGCTTTATGTAAAGATTCTAAATTTTCAAAGCAATTAATGGCAGCTTAAAAGTGAGGAAAGAGCAGAAATAACAAACCAAACACACTGATAGCAAGACTATCCAGCATGAGGGAGGATTTTACTGTGTGCTGACAGTGATTACCAGTAATTATTAGTAATTACCAGTACTAGAAGTGCTCTGTAGGGACCTCCAGAGATTTTAACATGGACAGTTATAAATATAAAGCATCTTAGTCCCACCTCAATATGCCATCACTGGTCAGATTCTTCTTCTTGCTGAAAAGGGTCCGAAGCACGTGGCGACCCCTTACACCATCCAGACTGCTGTTGCCTAGCAACTCCACCAATGGAGAAAGCTGAGAAGAGAATTGATTAAATGTTGAAACAACCTTATATAAACATCCCATCATGTAATTTGTCAGGACAAACAAGATAAAGCTTTATGGTATGGTTGGAGTTTTTCTCAATAGTGCTCAAGAGCACTTTTTCAGTTTATTCTATTACATGAGGACATATATTTATCCACAGATGAATTACAGAACAAATCAATCAGGCACAGGCCTTACAACAAAAAGAGTTAGGGGGCTGATGTCCGGCCTCTGGGTGAAGTGTTGGTAAGCATTTCTTGCTAGTGACACACACAAATCGTTTTACATAAAAGTTTTCTAACCTGCTGCAATGTCAGCTGCTGAAAATGACTTATGGGCAGATAAGGCAGAAGTGGGAGGATGGAGCTGAGGAAATATGGTGGCCAGGTAGGGACATCTCCCACAACGCTTGACTGCAGAAGTCTTTTTACAAAGGCCTTTTTTTGCAGCGACTTCATCCCTGAGCTGTGGTCACGAATGGCTGTCAACCTGAGGAGCAACGCAGAAAGTCTAAGTGTCAGAAAGATTTTAAATTCAACATAATCATTTGTTTTGTCAGTAACTCACACGCTGTCATTGACGATCAGGGAGGCGGGGAAGCTCATTATGTCAGAGACAGACATGAAGGGGATGAACTGAGAAAGGTCTACAAACAGCTCTGGGGTCACTCGGGGGAACTTATGGATGAAAGCAGCCGTCATTGTTTCCATGGCCTGTAACTCTTGCTGAGAGGCCTGATAGAGAAAACAAAAAAGATCGAGAACTGATGTGTAGTTTGGCCCTCTTTAAGTATGCATAGGCCATGACATGCATTCACATTATGTAGCTTAAACATGATACTTTATAATAGCCTTCTGTAAAAGGACTGCACGTCATAGAAAACACATTACAAATCCTCTTGATCTTTTACTTTGTAATGGTTTAAATGAAAAAAATACATATGAATGAGAAGAGAACTTAATAAACCTAAATACATTCCTCTACAGTCATCTGTGCTATAAAGGAAGGAGACACACACACATAT
>JBBBVU010000001.1:19893931-19911680 GCA_037177055.1 Atherinosoma microstoma | reverse complement strand
TAAAGAGGAAGGAGACCTTCCAGTGTGTTATCAGTGATCACTTCAAAAGCCTGCATCTCTGATGGTATGGGGGTGCACGAATGCATACGGTATGGGCAGCTTGCATGTTTTAGAAAAAACAATGAATGCTGAAAAGTATATAAAGATTTTAGAGCAACATATGCTCCTATCCGAGACATCTATCTCAGGATAGGCTTGGTGTATTTAAGCTAGACAATGCTACACCACATTAACCACTGTAGCAAGCATCAACTTTGACATCAGCTCATTTTGTGCATAAAATTGTAAAATTTCTGAGTTTAGACATTTGTTTTGTATGTGCTGTTCTGAATAAAATATTGTCTTGTGTGGTTTGAATCTCTTTTATTTTTCATTTAAAGTTTCATTCAGTTAAAATTCAAAAAACATCCCAACATTTCTGGTATTGGGGTTGTAGATATTATGCTTTGTAAGAGGTTAGAGATCAAACCTGGCTGGTTCCAACTTGAAGCTGGTCCCAACTTTGATGCACATGAGAGAGAAACCTCTTAACAGCATCTTTCTCTGCAGACATCACTAAAGTTCGAATGCGGTCTCTTGGCATCTGGAGATACTCCTGGTGAGGCAGAGTAATTTACCTTACTGTTCAGTGGCTGATCTCTCTTCAGTAAAACATAAATATAGGTGCACAGGCCATTACCTGTAGCAGAACTCTAAGAGCAGATGAGTTGTCATTCTGCTGGATGAGATCCCACAGGATAGGCTGAAGTCACAGCAGAAACAGGTTAGTCACTCAGTGTGTGTGTGTATGTGTGTGATAAAGTGTTTGTGTTGGTCGGTGACTGTATCTTACACTGAAGCAGCTCAGCAGGTTCTCTTTCAGAGTGGCGTTCTGCTCTCTGCGCAGGAAGACTCCAACAGTGTGAAGGACACTCATGGAGGCTTCTGGCTGCAGCGTGGCCCAGGATGTGTTGTCAAGGAGACTGGAAAGGAGGATAGCTTGACCCAAACCTTGCCTTGCCTCTCTTTCTCCTTCATCCAGGCCAGATGAGAGCCCCACCATGAAGTCCAAGACACGCAACACATATCCCAGCGCCACTAAAAACCCCTCATGCTCTCCTCCCTCCAGCTCACACACACTCAGCTTGTGTAGGAGGTCTACCAGCAGTGGGGCGGGGTCCACACACAGCTGCGATGTGTCAAATTTATACGGAGCTGGAAGCATATCAAAAAACCTTTGCAGGAAACACTTCTTGCTCTCCTGTTCTGCCTGCAGATCTGCACAGACATCAGCTAAATGAGGCTTCAGTCTCAACAGCTGATGGTACAGAGTGGCATTTAGACAAATGTGCTCCCTCAGTCCGTGAGTCTGTCCACAGAGCTCTAGTAGAGTGGAGTTGGTGAAATGTTCCACAGTCCACTTCCTGTACTGACATGTTTCCATAATATCGTCATCATGGGAGAAGTTGTGCATCTTCGAGCAGTACGCCGCTGCCCAGCTGCCGTCTGGGAGGGTTTGCTCCAAGTCAGGTGACTCTCTGCCACACAGAGCTGAGATCAGGACTGAGTTGTTAGGCAGAAAGCAATGTCTAAAAGCTTCAGCAGTGAGAGACCTGCTGCCCAACTGAGCCAAACAGTTCTCATTGAGTACTGGACTCATTGTTGCCTCATCTGAAAGCTGCACACACAGGTCATCTATACTCGTCTGGTTTAAAATATGATAATCCTTTGACACTGCAGCCTGCAAGTAGCAAAACAGGACATAGTTAACCTATATTAGACAGAATTCTGTTTAGCAATGCAAAAAATGCTATGCACAACATGTGCTCAGCATGTCTTGCTTTCTATAAAATTCTCAAACATAAATGTTCTCTCCTCTAAACAAAGACATCTATTACCTGATGCGCTCTCTGTAGCCAGAAAGATGAGTTGGCACACACCGTGTTGTTGAATTCATGGGCAAAGAACTCGCTGCAGACATGGACCCAAAAAAAGTCATCCTCAGCAGCAGAAAGGTACCAAGCTGCATCAGAGCATGTCGCATGCAAGTCGAGCCCCATGTGAGCCACTGCAGGATTAACTGAGCCATTTTCCCCTTCAAACAGTTTACAGTAAAGGAACACAGTGAAGTTAGAGACACCAGTCAAGCCAGGGATGGATTCATTACACGCTGCCTCCAGGATCTCTATAGAGGTGGAGAACTCAACATCTCTTTGCTTGCTGTTGCCCTGTCCAAACTTGCTGTTAGGTGCAGTAGAGAGCTCAAGAAGGCGTTTTAGTTTGGAGATTCTTTTTGAAGAGAGAACTGTTTTTGGAGATGACTGGGCTGGTGTTAGTTGTGACTGTAACTCATCTCCCTCAGTGGATGGACAGGACAGAAATGGGAGTGCGCCCGGGAGGCCCTGAGAGCTGATGCCCAAAGCTTGAGTGTTCCACATCACATTATGTCTTATGCCCCTACAAACGCATTAACAGACAGCTGAAATGCAAATCTGTTTACTGTAAAATCCAAACATACAGTTAATTTCAACCCTGGAATATCTTACCATAAAATCAACTGTCTTAGGTCACCTGCAAAAAGGCAAATGAGAATTATAAAAAATGAGGAAAATCAAAGTAAATGAATGATTGAAAAGGCAATGGCAGTCTCCTGCAGTACTAACTGGCTGATGTAACCGTGTAGCTCAGCTAACAATGCCCAAGATATAATGTTACTGACAGCAATGAAAGGATAAAGAGATTAGCTGGGCTAACAACAGAGGCTTTCACTGCACAGAATGATTATAAAAGATTTTAAAGCAGTGTCGGTCATTTACGCATTCTCTACTGAACCCCTTAGGTCAAACTTGGGCTAAGTTGAAATGTTTCTTGATAAGCATTGAAACACTTAATATGATCTAAACAATGCATGCTTTACATTTATCGCAGCTCATTCTCTGAAGTGCATCATCTAAATGTCAGAGAACATCAACACATACCAGGATGTGTTATGTGAACCATAAATGAAGGGCCACGTACTGTTTCAGTTATTAGATTTTGTACGAAAGTTTGTGTTGTATTTAAACAACTCTAACCATGCAAGGTGTATGTTTTGTTTGGCTTTACCTTGATGAATTATGTCTCACAATTGTGTTACCAGTGTGAAGCCCCATTCCCTCATACTCACCAGCTGAGCACCGGCCCTGATTGCTGGGCTGCGGCACGTTCACCAGGCTGCTGACATCATCAAGCAGTGCCATGGTAACTTGTGATACTTTCCTTCTCAGGTTACCATAGACAGAACTCCCCACCCTGTGCAGAAGACCCATCCTCAGGCCATCTAAACTCTGCACGAGAGCTAAGTTTTTCTGAGCCAAATGACCTCCACGCTCCCCTCCAACTGAACGAGACAATGCCTGCAGCAGGAAACTTTGCATGGAGTCTGTCTCGTCCTCTGCGGCCATCGTATCTTCCAAAGATGCATTTGCAGGCATCCAATCCTGCCTAATGGCCTCTGGAGGCAAGCTGAAGGGTTTGAAACGTCCAAATGTGCTTGACCCCCTACTGTGTCCAACTGCTTCTCCAGCAGGATGCAAACTGACCACAGGTTTCCAGTTGCGTGTTTCCAGGAATTGCAGCAGCTGCTGGAGCCAGCTAATGCTGAAGGCACAATCATTGCGACCCTTTAAGGCACAAATGAAGCCCTGCAGGCCTGCACTGGCCTGGCCATAAGTACCACTGACCAGAGCCTGAAGTGCAGTTTCCAGCACGGTGCTCACTGTCCTCCAATTCTGAGATAAGAAAGTCAAGAAGGGCCTGTAGGACTGACGCTCTGACAGAGTGATGAGACTTTGCAGCAGTCCTAACAGCCAGTCCCAGTGTGGGCTGCCCCTCAAAGACAAAAACCAGTCCTGCAGTCTTACGCTGGGCCGGGGTGGAACACGGCCGTTCCACTGGTTTAGAGTCGCACTCCCTTCAGACTGGAGAAAGAAATGCAGCACCTTCTCCCATAGCTGCTCCTCATCTGACTCTGCAGGCGCCTCCTCCAGCTCAGCACCCATCTCCTGGAGGTACAGAGAGATGTTGTAGAGGAAGCCAGAGAGGCGATGTCTGTCTATTGGCTTGTTTAATGAAGGCAGGTTCTGGCTGGGAAAAAGTGTTTTCAGGCTCCCCACAATATTCCTCACCCAAGTGTGCATGGACTGGTCCTTGTTTGTTTCTAAAGGGGATCTGTCTGCACTCAAACCACTTCCTTTACTCCACTTTGAGATGATCTCCTTCAGAATAGCATCTCTGTGGTCCACTTTATCGCCTCCTAAATGGCATCATTAGAGACAGTTTGAGCCACCATTGTAATGTGCAGACAGTAATGAACTTAATATCACACTTAGAGTCATGTTTTGGTAAAGTACTCACCTGTCTTATCAGGGGCTCCTTGTCCAAGTAAAATAGCACAAACTATGATGCTTGTGAATTTAAGACTGGCCATCCCTGACCCTTTGTTTACCATCTTAATTTCATGCTAGCGTGGAGTGACACACTGGTGTCACATCCTTCACCCAAGTTTTTTTTCCCTGTTGATTTCTCAAAAAAGAAAAGAAAAAAAGAAAATAAGTTTAAATGTATACAGAATTTTTTATTTCAAGACTTTCAAGATATTCAGACTTTGTTTCACCACAAAGAGAGGATATTAAATCTTAATGACTGCTACCACATCATCTTACCACTTATGTTGCACTGTTCCTAAAGCAAGTATCCATACTGTAAATAAGTTTTACAAACTCCAAGCCTGAATAGTTAACAGTAGGTCTACATGTGATGCTGAAAGACTATCAAAAGAAAATTTCTGAATGTGAAGCTTAGGATAGAAATATACATGTTTCAGTTTCAACTATTTCAAATATTGTGATTACTTTCAGAGATCAGAGAAGGACAAAGATATAGAGTTTTAAAAACTCACCAATGGTTATAATCCATTTCTGTCTTCAAGTGTTTGCCAGCATCTCCTTGAGCTCATCGGTGTCAACACACACTGCTCTGACCTCCTGAGTGAGAGTCTATTTTACCATCGCTCTGACTTTCTCTTTCTTTCACTCTCCACCTGCACCCCTCCCACCTGTGTCCACTAGTCCTCTGGTTTTTTAACATGTTGGGGCACTTGTTCTTGTTTCTGGGGTTTAAGCCAATCTTTGAATTCATATTTCAGCATCATTCCACAGTAGGCTGTAGAATAATACTGAATCTACTGACAGCACACCGACAAAAACACAGCTGTGTGTTTAAGTGTGAGTACTCCAAATCCTTTAAAAGAGTCTTGTCTTGCTGCTTAGATGTAGATGTGCATTATATAGTTTTAGTTGCTCCCAGTTCTGTGTTTTGGAGCATCGCAAAGCTACTGGAAGGTCACATCACTGAGCTAGGTGAAAATCTGGATCATATTATTCACAACCTGGATATCTATCCTGCTCTCGAACTGTCCAGTGTCTACCACTGACTATTTCTTTATTGAGCTGGGACTCATCTTGTGACACTAGGTTTGATGGGGGTGTAGTCTTACCAAAAGGACTGGACCAGCAGGACTGTGCAGGCTGTAACTGTTTAGATACATTTATCCCTCACTCAGACATACTCACAATTGAGCCCTGTGCAAGGGCACAGAAGCAGGCTCCCCAGAGTCAGACCACTGTCTGCAGGCCCTGAAACCCAAGAGGGCTGAATGAAAGGACCACCCCCTCCCTCCACCTGCTTTAGCTGTATGATACTGTGGCCTGCACAGGGACAATAACTTCCTCCTGTATTATTGATACCACAGGGAACAGCGATCACTCAGTGCAGCAGGGCTCGATTCGCCACGGGAATAGTCAATGAGAAACTGGATCTGCCCCATACGTTTCTCTTCTCTCAGCTGGAAACTCTGTTACACCAGTGGGGAAATCAGCTGGTGAAAATAGCTGTTGAGATTGGAGTCCATGGTCTGGGGCCAACTGTTAGCCTAATTTTTTCAGTGGAAAGGAAACTGACCTGAAATTTAAAAATGGTGTGTGTATTTAAACTGCAGTCAAATGAGAGAGAGAGAAAAAGAGATGATAAGCAATCAATCCAATTTTATGTATATATCACTTTCATACAAGGTTTTATACCTTGTGGTGGGTATTGTTTTCACATAGATGGTACATAGGTATATGGTATGGTATTTGGTACATAGATTGTTTTTATGATGTAAAGCACTTTGTTTTGCTTTATGACATGAAAAGTCCTATATACGGAAAATAAAATTTGATTTGATTTGAAAATAGCAGCAAAAAGTGCTATACATATTAACACAAGGCTTTTGAACCCTTTGAAATGACCAGATTTCTGAATTATGAAATGTGCTCTAATCTTCATGTAAGTCTCAATTACAGACAAAAACATGATCCGTCCAAAACACATAATCTAAGTATATACACACACACACACACACATACATACATACATACATATATATATACACGCACACACATGCCCTTACTGAAAGCTGTATGATCACTGAGAGGATGCTGGAAAACTTTATGCTTGAAATTAGTAACAACTAAAAACATTCATAGCAGAAATTATCTGTTTATGAAAATCTGACTTTATTTTCATTATAATTGTCCATCTGGTGCAAATATAAATACAGATCTAAAATAAAAATACTCAATATCTAAATTTAAGACTTACAAAATGAGAAAAATGTTGACCAGTTCTCCTACACAACTTTGTCTGTTTATTAGTATTTGATTTGATATTGCAGGATTCATTAATAGAAGATAGCTGTCTAAATCATGCTACTGAGTACCAATCAGATACTGGAGACTGGCTCCAACAGAGCCCAGGAACACCATCAGAGATTTTTGTCCAGAACAGCTCAGTCCAAGGAGCAGCTAAGATAATGGAAAGAATCCTCAGAACCAAGACCATGAAACACATTTCAGCCTGAAATATCTGTTCTGTAATTACTATAGAATTCCAAATCAGAAATACAAGGAATAGAAAACTAGGTTTCATATTGGATTTCTTTATTGTTGATTTCAGTCAAGGTGAGCATGGAGGAAAAGACCCAAATGCAGGACAGAGAGGCAGATGGAATACAAAGATTTTAGATTAATCCAAAATTAATCAAGACAGGCAGGAAACAACACTGTGGCAGGCCAGAGGAAAACAACAGGACACACTGACTAAGGAACTGAAAACTAGGGGAGTATAAATACACTAAGGGACTAACGAGGAACAGGTGAAGTGCATGAGCAAAATCCCACCAGGTGAGCTAATGAACATGAAACTAAACAGAAACCACAAGGGAGGAAATTACAAAATAAGTAAATCCAAGTAAATACAAAAGGTAAATCGCAGATACACATCAGATTCTAATTAGATCAGATGTCAGTCATTACCTTTCAGAATGTATCTTCTGTGTAGGAATTTTTGTCATTGTTCAAGGAGCCCTGCCTCTAATAGAGCTCCTCTTGTAGTGTGTGTGGGTGTGCTCAGTCCTGATTGGATGATAAAATTGATTAAATTAAAAGGTAAAAAGATGGAAATTGAGGACTGTACAAATAAAATGTTTAGTTTTGATTTTCATGTTTGAACTGTTTATCCATGAGCTGTAAAAAAAGAAAAAAAAAAAGGAAAAAAAAGCAGAATATGTTGTAATATAAATGTTAATAATTTTGTTGATTTGTTTACTAAAGGTCTGCTGTGGTGGGCCAATTTGAACTAGGAGGGTGGTGCCTCATCATATAAATGTGAGTGCTGCCATGCAGCAGGGTTGGCCTGCTGAAGAGTTGGCCAGAGGAAGGATGCAAAGTTCTGTGTGTTGATTTTTTTTTTTTTTTTTTTAATAAATGGTAAACTGGTTTTCTGCTTCCCCAAGCCTGTAATATGTATCATTCTTCCCGTGCGTGCGCGTCATCTTGCCATACCCAACAAGGCTTCTGTCATGGCACGAGTTGTTTCCCAGGAACACAGAGAGCTCTTTCCTTTGCTTCAGAAGCCAGCAGCATATCTCTACGGGCCTGCTGGGTACAGATTTATTTCACTACAGTTAAAAAAATATCTACAAAAAGATTAATCCTCAAAAATAATGGTATCTTTCTAACAAATGCATGGTATTTGTTTCATGAGGGAAAGGAATTACTTACCTTAACAATTAGATTTTCTTGATGGCTGCATTCATGGACTCAAGATCCTCCTGTAAATGAGAAAACATTTCTGTTATGACCTTATAGAAAAGGCATAAAGAGAAAAAACACCTGCAAAGTTGAGAGCACATAGGTGTTCATCTATAAGAGTACCTCAACTTTGTTTATGATCCCTCTAAGAGCGGTGTAGTCCATGTTAGGAGCTGAGAGCACAGCGTCCAACTGAGTTTGAATCTTCTCCAGGCTGTCTGTCAGAGCCTGCAGCCTCTTCTCCAGAGGTACACACTCAAGATCAGCTTCATACTGCATCTTCTCAATTTTCTGAGTGAATGACTTCCAAAGTTCGTCTCTCTGTAGTTGAAGCTGTGTGAATTTACAGGCACACCCATTAGAAAAACAAAAAGTCTCTTTAGAGGTGCGCATGAACCATACTATTTGAGCATTGTGCATTTCAATCTTTAGCTTGTACCTCACTGAATTGCTTTTCCAAGGCCACATGCTCTAATCTTAGGTCATTAAGAGCTTGTATTTTGGCCCTCTCACAAGCATCCTGTGAAAAACAGGGTAACAAATTAAAATTGTCCTGTGTACAGTATGACACTCACAGCAGCAAATACAGGTATCCTCATGCAGTAGCCAACTCAGTGTTAAAGAACAAACAAACTACACAAATACCAGTACAACCTTTGTCACCGAGTAGGACTGCGTTTTCTTCTCAGCATAAGCGATCTCCCTCTTGATTTTTGAGATAAGCTCTGAAAGACCCTGGCAATCTTGCAAAACACCTCGTGTCTTCTTTTTTATCTCAAGTAGTTTAGCTTTTTTCTCTGCAATTTTTTCCTAGAAGGTGAAAATAAAAATAAAAAATCATTTATCAAATTTCAAAGGTTTTATTTCATTTACATGTATAAAAAAGTCTAAACAAATAAAATGTGTCATATCAGTTTAGCAGCTCAAAAAACGAGCTGCTGATATAAACAAAGCATGTAAAATCAGGTTGTGGTTGAATGTGTTTGCACATACATACCCCTTGTTTATCGATCACCTTCTTGTCTTCCTTTTGGTTAAAAGTACTTGTGTTGAGCTCATTGATGATTTTGTTGTGGTTTTTCCTAAGTTCATTGATGTGGCTGTCCCACATGAGCTCTTTCTTAGAGACCACACTCTTAGTTAAGTTCTCCGCCTCTTCTTTCAGAAGCTCCTTCTTTTCATATTTGGCTGTAGCTTCTACTCAAACAGTGACAAAAAAAATGGTAGACAAGTCAGTTTCTGAAAACATGAGGTGTGAAATTCTAATCCAAATGATTTACTTACCAGTTATCTGTCTCTCATAGTTGTTCCTTGCTGCAGTCATTTCTTCTTCATGTTTCTGTTGAGATAAAAAAAACCAAGCTGATGTTTGTGCAAAACATTCTCACTCCACTGTTGTCACACTCTTAATTTCCCAGAGGGAACCTACTCTAAGGAATCAATAGTTTTATCAAATTTTTTAACTAATCTAACGTACTGATGTTCATTCAGGCGCCCTTTGTGTTTAATGGGCCCTATGTGCCTAGGTGAGTATTATTTGAAAGGGTAGTGATCAGTGATCAAGATCTCGCTAATACTTTGCATTTAAAGGCTGGTGGGGTGGCAGAACAGGACTTTCAACCAGAGATGAAAAATGTCATGAAGTCAAGGAAAGGTGTGTGCTGCCAATCAGAAACCACAAATGAAGTTACACCTGCAAGCTAGTTCAGGCAGACAACTGCAGCCCATGTGATCTGCCTCAAATGTTTAATGCTACATATCAAACATACCCATCCAATGTGGGCAGTCTATTTTAGCTGTACACTTTCTCCCTTGCTCCTTGCCTGATTTTTACTGCCACTATTGCTGCTGCCATAATCACTGCACACTGCCTGCTTTTGTTTTGAGCCCCTTCGCCACCCCAGCATCCACCTGTAGGCTCCAGGTCAAAGACAAAATATTTTTTAGTATTCACTCCAAAATTAAAGCGATTTAAAACATGTATGCACAAGGAATTATGGGATTGGAGCCAAGCCGCCAAACACAATTCTTAAGAAAGCTTTTATTCATCAACTTGTGCATTGTCTGACTGAACTATTCTTAAAATGGATTGTAGAAATGACCACCAGGAATACTATAAGCCAGAGTGAAGAAACTACAGTTCTGGATTGTTGCCTATGATTCACTGGGTATTATCACTGTAAAGTCTAAATACATAAAACATATCATACTGATATGAACACCAATATGAAATACGGTACAACCCTACATGCATCTGAGCAGGACACCAAGAGGTCCTGACCAAGTGTGCCTACAGTAAGTGATGTTTGGATGAAAGACAAGTGATTATCAGTGTTGATAAATGTAAACATAATAAAATACACAGGGAGTTTTACCAACCAGTTCAAGTTCTCTGACAAGGTTTTCATTGTCCAGCTCCTGCATGTCTTTCCTGATGGCCCTCATTTTATTACAAAGCTCTGTCTCCAATACATCCTGCTCTTTCTGCAGAACCTCAGGGATGACTAAACGATGTGCTTTCAGCTCAGAGATCGTGTTCTGGTGTTCGCACAGGAGGTGCTTCATCTTCTGCTTATAAACCTGGAGGGAAGAATAATCAAAGACACCATGTAGAAAAAAGGTCATCTGTCAGTTCTGCCCATAGATGATGATGGCTTGTATGAAGTTCACATATGGTGAAAAACATATTTCTTCTTCATGGCATATTTTTTTCATTGTTGCTTCTTTTGCGTTGCCTTGGTTCTTGAACTGGTTTAATTCAGGATGCCTGAAGTCTTTAAGCTATTGAGTAAAACCTTTCAATAGTTTTTAAGCAGACCATTGTGATTAAATTTGAGTTATCAACAGCAGGGTGGTAAACACCCTTTCTTTCAAACCAGTATAATATGACTTGCCAGCTGTAGTCATCATTTGTGGCTTTAGCATATCTGTGCAATAATCTCACCTGAATTTCTACTTGATGTCGCCCTTCATTGTCTTCTTTGGCTTTGTCCATGTTTTTCAGCTCAGCCTCGACCTCGTCTAATTTTCTGCCAGTGATTTTCCAAAAGGTCTGGATCTTATTCTTCTCCAGCTGGAAATAGTTTCTCTCTTCTCTCTCTCTGTCCAGTTCCTCTCGAAGGTGTGCAATATGTTCTTCCAGCTGAAATATGTAAATGTATTGTTCCTCCATTCATAGGGTAGTATGCATGCCTTCTTCAATATTTGTGTTCGGTTAATCGTATCTCTTAATAGCAATTGGGATTGTATCATATATGCTGGAATGCCTGAGTAGTCACCTTTACAACAAGATATAACTTGTAAGGATCGAGCTTCTATGGAATGAGCAACACAGCTACACATGTGGGTAGTGCCCCCGTGCTGGTTGACCTACAACAATTCCTGGTTGAGCATTGGGATGCCATCCCACAGCAAACTGTAACCAGGCTGGTGACCAGCAGGAGGAGGATGTGCCAAGCGCTTGTGGCTGCATATGTATCTCCCACAGGCTACTGAGGTCCTTGACAGTGTAAAACGAATAAAGTGCAAAAATTGCTAACATGTGTTTGATTTTTTATTTGATTTTTTTTTTTTGCTTTATTACTGTGGGAGAGTCCAATCATCCAATCCACCAAGCAACTCAAATTTAACTTGTAGGTGTATCCTAGTATGGTAAATATAAGCCATTAAACCTATCTCTTTAAAGACTATACCATGTAAGTAAATTAAAAGATTGCTGGAATTCCCTTTGAAACACATTAAATTTCAGCTCTGACCTGCTCTTTGGACATTTCTTCTTTTGTAAGGCCATTTATCAGAGTAGGCGTCCTGGCCTTTGCAGGTTTTTTAGCTGTGCCTTCTTTTTTGGGCGGCTGGAAAAAACAACAACAAAAAAGAAGAAAAAACAAGAAGTTAACCTTGTGTAAGGTTAACATAACTTGCTTCAGTGTTTCTCTTTAAGCTAACATCATTTTTATGATCTGTTAGCTACATATCTCAAAGCAAGACGCTCGCTAACCATTGTGTATGAAGGGTACTAGCTTCTGATTAGCTTGAAATTACATTACTTTATAAACGTAAATTATTAATTTTAAATAAACTCATTACCATTGTATGTGCAGATTAAATAAAAGCGAAAACGGTTAACTTGACCCGTTTTAAAGAGAGAAAACAGCGTCAGTAGTCGGAGCTCCAAGCAGTCTCGGGTTTTAAACAAACGTTTCTATAGCAACAACAACAGTAGGAGGGGGACAGGACGGGCTTCAAGTTGGAGTAGAGGTGAAAGTCGAACAAAAACACTTTTCAAGTACTGTATTTTGAGCACACATCAATTTTATGTTAGTATTTATATGTCATTTTAGTGAATCCCCATTTATTCCATGTTAATTTTTCATTCAGTTATAGGTTATACAGGCAACTTGGTATTAAAAGAATTAGCTGTAACTTTTAACAGCCACAAACGTTGTCAGCTGTTATTGAACGAGATAATTCGACAGCTGTAATGTAAAATATGCTTTCATTGGAAAAATTTAAGTTGCTGTCACTCACAAATTCACCAATTATCGTTCGATAATCTTGTGTAAATGTGTCCTGCTGCATTAGAGTGGTTTAAAAACTAGTCATTAAATTGTTGTCTTCCAGTGATGGAGAAGTACTCTGTTCAGTTATGTTTTATAAATGAGTTAAGTCAATAAATAAATAAGTCATTAAAAGCAGACTCAAAACAAGACTAAATAAAGTACATTTGGGTCTGAAAAGGGGCAGTTTATCGATCTACTGAGCCCTATTTTCTGTTTCATGACAACTTATTTTAACTGTACCTGATCAAAACAGGTGAGGTGTGTCAGCAGTATTTTAAATCCCATCAATAGAATGCCTCCTACATAGGCAGCTTTGGGTTTTTCATTACTTGCAAACTTTGCAAATACCTCCAGTAGGACAGTCCTAATGCCTTTGGTGATCCCTGACTTTTCCTCTAGCACCACCATCAGGTTGCGATTTTAATGTCCAATTCTCAGGTTTGTCACCACATGCATACTACAGAAATTACTTTCAGTAGTACTTTTATGATACAATAATGCCTGCAGTGAAACAGCTTAAGGAGATCCACAAACTATGCTACATGTATTTTGACTCGAGAGTAATAAATTGTCACCGATGACACAGTCGAAGTCTGATGTATTTCTGTGCCTGTCGTTCACATTGACAATTATGTTATAATCCGAGTTGTTAGGAACAATGAATGAGACAAGACAATATCTGAAATTCATATTTTATTAATCGTTAAAACAAAATATTTGAAAAAAAGACATCTGGAAAACATTCACTTGTGATAAACGCAGGAGTTGATGGTCAAACATTGAGTGCAGGGATGTCGAAGAGGTCGCAGAGGCCTTTGCTCTCATTCACATTACAGACATATTCATTCTCAGATGGGGTTGTAGATAGACGGACAAGTGGAGAAAACCCTGAAGCGGAGATAAACATGCAATTAATGCAAATATCAACTTGTGATGGACACAAATACAAATTAAGTTTGACTAGGACATGCACTTTACCTTCAGAGGCCATGAACTGAGTGATCAAATCTGCAGTCTTTACTTCTACAGAAATAAAAAACAGCTTGTTTAATCATGAATTTGTATGCAGTCCAGTAGACTGACCTTAAAGATGAAATAATTTGTCTAAATAACAGACACAGCAGGAAGGGCACTACCTTTGGATGGATCTAGTAGGTCCTGCAGTTCCTTTGACCAATCATGAACTGGAAAAAAAATATTATTATTATTATTTTTTTTTTTAATCAAATGTAAAATCTCCAGCCGGTAAAAGAATACATGAATATTGTGCAAGTATGCAAGACAGTGAAAAGCATGGAAACAAACAAGCAGAAAAACTCTTCCCATTAGACAGTCAAGAAAAACCAGAGGTTTCCTCCTCAGTTTAAATAATTATTTTAATGCAATGTGGGTCACTGACAGGCTTAACCAGTTTCTGAAATAAACATTGACTTTTTTTTTCTTTTTTTTTTTAAATATAGTAAAATGTTTTGCAAGCCATTTTTCCTTTATTGATTCTAGTTGCAGAACAATGGGTTTTCACAGTAGCTGCTATTTTCTGCTTCTCTCTCCAGTTTAGACTTTGTATTAATATTGGATGGGGTTGGGTTCATGTAATGTGCTGAATCTGTTTTCTGTGGCATATCAACTAAAATTAAAATACTCACATGCATGCTCATCAGTTCTGTTAGGTTCAGCGTTTAAAAATGATGCCACGTGAAGAGGTTGCACGTCCTCCACAGCCGACCATGTAGATTTAGTGCCATGTGTGCTGTAAGCCAAAGCCTTACATGACCCTGTGCTGTTGTCTTTCTCATCTGAAGAAGACATGGCTGACTTGGCACACTGTAAAATTTCTTCAGGAGGTGGGACAGGAAGTACAACAGGAGGGGAGCTGACAGAGCACTTGTTCAGAAGTACAACATCTATGGGTCCTCTTGTGCTTTTCAAATAGATCTGGTACTTTGCCGGGCAGTTTGGGACCTAAAGGAGACAGTATGCATAAAAAGATGATCCAAGTTGATTTAAAGCAGCAAGGACAGAGAAGGGGGAATATGAACAATTCAAAGATACAGAACTTACAGCTTTAGGAATGGGAACATCTAGCTGTGTGCCAGGCGGTGCACGCACTGCCAAAAGAGTGTGGCCTGAAGAAGAGTGAGACAACTATTTTTTGTTTGGTTTGTTTTGTTAAATTATTTCATGGTGAAAGCAATCTTATTTTTGTCATTATACTGGTAACATAACTATTTGTTAAACCGAAGCCACGTTGTCATGGCACTAGCTATAGTGCCCCATGTGACAGAGTATCAAACGCCTGCTGAGGAAAACATGTACTTCAGGGTCTCTCTCAGTAAGTACAGTGGACAGACCTGTGACTCTGCTTTCACCCAGCAAAACATGTTGAATGGGCTTAGTCTAATATAACACAGCCTAAATTATTAATTTCATTCGATAGGGCTGGTGAGACTTTTCACTTTTCCTTTTGATCCCCTCTTATCCAGGCTCATTGCTGCCATTGTTTGAACAGCATCCTGGATCGGCAACCTCTTGTCATAGAAAAAAGTGGAGCTGCTATACAGACAAGCCTTTGCAAAAGGAAAGAGTGGCATAACAATATACAAAAAAGAAATTAATTTTTTTTTAAAAAGATAGTGAATATATATTACCACTGAAGCAGTTGCAGATATCTTCATTAGTCACATAGGTCAGAGTTGATGTAAGTTAAGAAATATTGAAGATAGACATCAAGGACTGATGCACACAATTTAAATTTCAAAACATCAAATTACCAAATTGAACCTGTTTAACTCTGGTCTAAAGGCTGCCATCATTCTCACGTACACGAAAAGCAAGAAACATGAAGAAAACCTGAGATTTGTGTACTTCTTGCTAAGATCTTGACAACAAAAGTACAACAAGCAGAATAACACAACAACTGGGATCCAAAGAGTTCAAGTTTAAACAGACATATAAAAAAGGATATTTTCTGCAGTATTCTGGGATGTCTGCGATGCTCTGTTCAATGCAGAGTTTCTGCTGGTCCAGTGTAAATTCCATTTGCTCCAAGTCCTCCAGCTCAGACCTTAACCTTATAAGTCTTTTGCCTATTTCATGTGTTTTTTCTCCTGGATTTTTTCCCCTTATTCGCCAAAAAAAAGAAGAAAAACATCCATTACATTATAAAACATTTTTTAAACATTTTGCTTTGTATCGTTGACACACATGGCAAACAGGTAAGCAAAACTCAAAAACTTACATCCATTTCACAGTACACTTTGATATTTTGACAATAAGACCAATGCCTTCCAGGACATTTGTTATGTCATAGATTCTTCTTTTCTGTCCAACAGCCAGGACCCTGACAGCCTACGAGGACAAAGACACATTATCAGAACCCTCGTCTTAGAGGACTATTCTTATTGTAGGTGAATTTATGTTTAGGAAATACTATTGGGATCTATGATCCAAGTGTCCCAGAGAACTAACCAAATATCATTTACAGTCAGTTTAGAAGAAGCAATGAAAAAAGTGTTGTTCAGGAGAAGAATGAATGACCAGCTTTTTTGAGTTAAACTCCCACTGCTTAATGAAAGTTGACTGAAATTACCATTACCATAGCATGATACAACAGCTTTTGCTTCATGAATGCAACTCTTTCATTTTAGTTAAATAAAACAAAGATCAGCAGGCTTTTATTTCTAAAATGGATAAATCCTTGTCAAATCAGTTTCTTCTCACTTTTATTTGGTTACAGATGTGGGGAAACATTTTGCATGAAGAGAATTGAACTCCTCAGTCTATGGGAGAATCTGCAGTCTGGATCTGGCCAACTGGATGCATATATGCATATATATAACTGTTTTACGCATGTACAATATAAACAGCTTTTAGTCAGGCTGGTTAATTAACAAGCCTGTAAATTGTGACTTCAAACACAATTTGTGACAAAATCCCGAACTGTGCCGAGATCTGTGCTGTGGGCTGCAGCTGCTCACTTACGTATCTGAGGTCCAGCTCTCCGCCTTTAGCTTCCTGAAGTAAGCTGACGAACCTCGTGGTGAGCAAGTTCAGGCTCCTCTGTCTCCTGCGACATTTGGGATTTTGCTCCGGTACGGGCGTGTTTCCGTCGGGACTGGGTAGGCTGCCTTCAGAATCCATGCTTCTCTTCATGAGAAACAACATCAGTTAACCTGGGAGCTTTGTAGCATATTTGAATGAACTGCTGCACACGCACACTGCCGAGATATTTTCCTTCAAAATAAAGTCGTGTCCCGGTTTCCTGTATATGTCCTCAGCGAGTTGAGATTTATACCAATAAACGTTTGGCAGATAAAGCAATTCAATGAAAAGACAACATTTATGTTGAACTAGTTCTTACATTCAGCTTTAGAACTTGTGTGGTAACGGTGGTAACTCGTGGAGCTTTATTCTGACAGCTTCCTACCGGAAGTACTTAATGTTTGAGCCGGAGTTTTGTGCGCTTACTCATCCGGTAGCTGTTTACAGCTCCCTTCGACAAAGTTTTCGACTAAACAATAGATAAATAAAATCTTATCTCAATTAAATGATATTTTAAATGAATTTGTTCTTTTCAGAGAAACATTGTCGATTTTTGTGCTTTATCATCATCCGCCCCCAAAGTCATGGTCAAACACGCAAAAGTGGCCTTGTCGTTTTTCGTTCATTTTTCTCCTTTGTTTTTGTTTGTTGCAGTTTTGGTCGTTTGTTGTTGTTGTTTTTCAAAACTTATAATCAGTGTCAGAGTTTTAAGAAAAAATTATAAATAAAATGACAAAAAAATATGTAGGGCTGAAAAAAAAGCCTGCAAGAAGGTCGCTGGGTGGATCCTCGGGGGGATACGGGTCCGAAACTCCTTTCTTCTGTGCGGGGTTTGCGTGTTCTTCCCGTGTATGCGTGATTTCTCTACGGATACCCGGACTGCTCCCAAAGACTTACATAATAAATCACTCTAAATTCCCCGGAGAAGTGTGTGTGTAAATGAATGTTTGCGTCTCCGTGTTGGCCCTGCAATAGTTTTGCGACGTGTCCAGGGTTTAC
>JBBBVU010000001.1:19882423-19893831 GCA_037177055.1 Atherinosoma microstoma | reverse complement strand
TTTGTTGTTGTTGTTTTTCAAAACTTATAATCAGTGTCAGAGTTTTAAGAAAAAATTATAAATAAAATGACAAAAAATATGTAGGGCTGAAAAAAAAACCCTGCAAGAAGGTCGCTGGGTGGATCCTCGGGGGGATACGGGTCCGAAACTCCTTTATTCTGTGCGGGGTTTGCGTGTTCTTCCCGTGTATGCGTGGTTTCTCTACGGATACCCGGACTGCTCCCAAAGACATACATAATAAGTCACTCTAAATTCCCCCGAGAAGTGTGTGTGTAAATGAATGTTTGCGTCTCCGTGTTGGCCCTGCAATAGTTTTGCGACGTGTCCAGGGTTTACCCTGCCTCTCGCCTGATCATTGCAGGGATAGGCTCCAGCCCCCCTGCGACCCTAAATTGGATTAAGCAGTACAGAAAATGAATAAATGAATTTAAAATAAAAAAAACTTCTTCCAGGTAATTTAGTTCATTAGCAATGGGATGGCAATATTACGTCTGCGTGTGTATTCCTTACTCTGTGTAGGCATATTTCACTTAAATTTTCACTTAAATCTACTCTAAATCCTATAGCCTATAATAACAAGATCCATGCAATCAAGACAAGGACTAGAACCTATAGCTTACTGGAAGGCTGTCTGTAAGTTACCACATGATCTTCAGGTCCTCAGGAAACACTGATTAGAAAAGACATAACTCTGCAGTGAACAAAACTGTGTGTGCTTGAATACTTCTGAAAACTACTACCAGTGAACATGCTGTACTGCTGCATCATGAAAGGCTAATTTTCTATAGAAAATTTAAGACCTTAGCTATGCGTGACATCCAGAAATGTTGCCACCTTCTCTTGGCCCAAGATCATCAAAGATGGACGGAGGTGAGGTAAAAACTGTTTTGTAGTCTGACCATTCAAGATATAAAGTTAGGCAATGGATGAACATCCTCCCAAAGGGGAGAGGGGCTGTTTTGTTTTAATTGCACAAAGTTCAAAAACTAACACCAGAGATGGTATGGGGTGCATTAGTGCACAACCTGCATACCGATAGAGGCAACATATTGAAAGATAGCATATTCAGAATGTATAGCAATAAATTCTGCCGTCCAGATGTGATCTACTTCAGATAAAGTTATCCTCATTTCAGCCAAAGAAATTAAACCACGTTCTGTAGTATCACAACAGCATGCTACAGAATATTCACAAAGAAATATCTATTTTTCCCTTTTATTTCTTAGGGACCATGTACAATTCAAACATTGTTTTCATTTGATGCATTGTACCAGATTTAGCCTTAGGCTAACCTCCATCTGCAGTCCCTAAAAAAACATACAAAAAACCATCTATTGTTGCCTTTAAATATGCAGTCTGTGATAGTTATGTCCCATCCACACACTCAGACACAAACAAACAGTTTGACAGCATCTTTAAGTCTAGTGACTTAAGTCAGTGGTTACAGATTTGACTGTTTAAAAAAATGAAAATAAAAAATCAGTTGAGATTTGAGACTGTTTATTGTAGTGGCTTTAAAAGAAAAGACAGACTGTCCATAGGTTGCAAGGCAGAAAGGTACATTACAGTCATAAATAAAAGCTATTGTGGTTGATCCTACAGAACTAGCAGGGTGATAGCAAACATTATCCAGTAAAAATGCAGGGGCCATGCCATTTAGGACATTATATCCTGGACTCAAAGATCACTAAGCTATTGTCTTTGTTTTATTTATGTATCAAAATGTTAAAAATGATTTGTAAACCAATGTATTCTGCCTGTATCAAAATTCTAAAAATCCAATCATATCAAGTTTAAAAAAAACTGAGGAGTTAAGTTTTGGAAATGTTCATTTCTGAGACTAAAACCCAGAAACTGTCTTTTAAATGAGTCCATGTACCAGATTTGAGTGATTCGCAATTCTTGAAAGAGGAAGGTCACAACATGTGTGTATGCATGTTGTGCTCTCCTGTGCCCTATAATTACATTTATTCATTTATTTAAGCTATATATTTAAAAAAAGGAAATAATGAGAAGAACCTTTTCATGTAAGTTCTGGGTTTTTCAAATTTGTAGCGGAAATCTAAAATATGCTGCTTTCACGAGGTGACTCCTACGCTTCCTGATGTTTAATGTTTAAAAAAAACAAAAAACAAAAAAACAGCAGGATTTCCATGTATAGCCAGGCGTGGTCACGTGACCCAAGGAAGCAGTCATATGATGTCTGGTTGACAGAGCTGTAGTGGAGGAAGTTACTGACGCAGAGTTGTATCACTGTTGGATTTGGGGCTGACTAGTCAGCACAGTGAGATTAAGACATGTACGCTGGTGCTTTTCTGCTGTGTTTTCTGACGGTGTTTCAGCTCGGCACGCGGGCTCAGTATGCTCCGGATGAGGTGACTTTCCTGCCAGGGGCGACGTTCAAACCCAACTATCGACAGTGGTCCGGATACCTCCAGGCAGGGCCAGGGAAATTCTTCCATTACTGGTAAGAAGTAACTGGTCATGATTGTGAGTTATGTTTGGGCTGCATCTCAGTATGGTGGGAGAAAATGTTACTTGTAGTCCACAGCAGTCTGACCATGTGACACTATGGTCTGGCGTCACTTCCAGGTAGTGTGCACTTAGTTGCAAATTTTTATCAAACCAAATAAACCAGTTATGTAAAATGTGTAGCAGATGTAAATGCAGGACAAAGACTCTTTGGTAAATGACTAATACCAGGTCCTCTTCTTCAGGTTTGTGACTTCTCAGAGGGACCCAGCCAAAGACCCATTGGTGCTGTGGTTGAATGGAGGCCCAGGCTGCAGCTCTCTGGATGGATTCTTATCTGAGAATGGACCATTTCATGTGAGCACATTCCCTCTGGGTGTTTCTGCACCTGTGTGCTGATGTAGAGGGACTTTCTGTTTCAATTTGTAGTGTTGACTTTACTTTCCAGGTAAACAATGATGGGTCCACTCTATATGAGAACAAATTCAGCTGGAACAAGATTGCCAATGTACTTTATCTTGAGTCTCCTGCCGGAGTGGGATATTCCTACTCTGATAGCCAGTCTTACACAACTGATGATGACAAGGTAAGTTTAGTCTTTTGTATTAAAATGGTAAGATTTGCTCAAATAGAAACAGTTTAGAGGCAACTTGGGACTTTGTATGAAACATCAAATGTTCTTGTCTTAGGTGGCTGATGATAATTACAAAGCTCTACACAGTTTCTTTGCCAAGTTCCCAAACTACACTCAGAATGAGTTTTTCATCTTCGGAGAGAGTTATGGTGGGATTTATGCACCCACACTCAGCCTGCGTGTGGTCACAGGACATGCCAAAATCAACTTCAAGGTAAAGTGTTTTATGCCAAAAATGTGGCTTCAGCCTCATTTGGACAGTATTGGAAATGTATTGGTGCATGCTTTTTGACATCTTATAAAACAACTTTACATTTATTTTTTGCATGTTCACATCTTTATAGGGCTTTGCAGTGGGAAACGGCCTCAGCAGCTTTGCTCTCAATGACCAGTCTTTGATCTACTTTGGATATTACCACGGCCTCTTTGGGGAAGAGTAAGTATCTCAGCATTTTTGCTGAAATGTGTACAAAAAAGTGTACAGACCCTTTCCAAAAAATTAGAATATCATAGAAAAGTTTATTTATCTATATAATTCCATTAAAAAGGTTAAACTTTCAAAGATTATAGATTCAGAGCCCCCAATTGAAACAATTTCAAGTATTTATTTGTTTATTTTTACATATTTTGGGCTTCCAACTCATAAAACCCATGAAAACTGGAATTCAAAAAATTAGAATACTCAAAGCACCTGCACAGGCTTCCCCAGGTGTCATAAATAAACTTTTCTATGATCAGATTTTTTGGAAAGGGTCTGTATGTGAACATGAGCAGTGTATTCACTTGTTGACATTATACATACATAGCTTAGCTTATACACTTTTATTTAATTTTTTTAAAACTATATTGTTCTCATTCTGTTCATTCCTACAGCAACAGTTTTTTTTCTTGTCTGAAACGGTCCATTTCTGGTCTCTTTTTAAAGTCCAGTCTGATCTGATTGGTCAGACAATTTGGAGCACAAACTAGCTTTTCTTTTCTTTGAAGGTGCCAAATGAGCCAAATCCTAGATGGGCTTTATGTCATAGTAAAGGAAGAAAGGTGTAAAATAACCTTTTTTTCCATGTTTGTGAACTTTATAATTCTGCAGCTCTTTAACATGCAAAATATCTTGTATTACTTTCGGGGGGTAAGGGAACATGTCTGTATCTAAAATAGTAGACTAGATTTCCAGTATTACAGTTGCATAGTATATACTGTAGTTTGCACCTTCATTGATTCGTTTGTTTGAGCTGCAGACTATTAAAAAGTCTTCATTGTAAAAAAAATTTACAGTTTTTTTTGTGATCAGCTCTTGGTTTTCAGTGTATTGTTTTCATAATGTAGCTGAAAGCTGCTGGAGTTTCACTGTATTACTTCATCAGTTGCACATTGCTGATGCAGACGTTTTTGGTATGTTTTATGTGCAGTTTGTGGCGTGACCTGAACATGAATTGCTGTAATGAGGGAAACTGTAACTTTTACAACTCCAGTTCTGAGACCTGCCAAACGCTGGTATGTATTCACCAATCAATAAGCCGCTGGGACTTTGTGGCTCTACTGGAATGACTCATTAAAATTTCACTTCCTTTTCTCCCTTTCAGGTAAATGTGGCCTTTAACATTGTATATGAAAGTGGACTTAATGAATACGCTCTATACTTGGATTGTGAAGGCCGCAGAACATCAAGTAAAGGATATGAGAGGGCCATGAGTCATCTGTTTACGAAGTACAGGAAAGACCTGCATGCCTACAAGGTGGTTTGAACTTGTTCTGCTAGTCCATTTTGGAATTCTTTTAATTGTGTTTGTTTGTTGATGCTGAACCTTTTGAATGTAGTTTTCAGGTGGCATGACTTCGTCCATATCTCTGGGTGAAGTCCCTCCCTGCATCAACAGCACAGCTCAGACAAACTGGCTGAACAGAGGTGATGTGAGGAAGGCTTTACACATCCCAGACACACTGCCATCCTGGGACATCTGCAGGTATGTCACAGTAAATAATGAGCACCATTAGATGATTAAAGTGCTATGGATTATTTTATACCTATCAATTTCTCTCTGTGGCTGTTTGCCTAAATATTGGTCAAATATGACCGAAATTAAAGGCAGTCGAGACTTTAATGTCCTCACACTCTGAAAGCACCAACTGAAAACAAACACATTTCCTTCATTTTCACCATCTTCCATATCTTAATTTTCCTAAAGTAGCCCTCGATTCCTAAAAACAATCTATGAATTCTTTCAACTATCTACAAATCTATAAACTATACTGTGGCATTTTGTCTATTTACATAGTTCCTTCACTCAAAGAACAAGTGATGCTTTCAAGGGGGAAAAGATTGTAAAAGGGGATCTTTCACTCATGATAATTTACTCTGAATTTGAGTTATGAATATGTAGGAATTGCATATCTGGTGTGCTTTCATAGGGCTTCTATACACTAAACCAACATGAAGAACCAGTGCCAATGAGAGGTCACCTACTTGGTATCTTCCTATAGCCAGAGTCTTGACAAACAAACTGGAAATTTAATGAGGGTTTATTGCTTACCATGATGATGCTGATGATAGTATCTCTGTTGCAGCGATGATGTTGGAGAGCACTATAAGATTGTGTACTCAACAATGAAGGATGTTTATCTGAAGTTGCTCTCTTTGGGCCTTCGGGCACTCGTCTACAATGGAGACACTGACATGGCCTGCAACTTCCTGGGAGATCAGTGGTTTGTGGAAGACCTTGACATAAAGGTAGGGTTAAATCTGGAAACATTGTTTTCGACAGCATCCTCCAAATATACAAATATGTACAAGCGTTTTCTATTTGCACAGCACAATTTATTGATAATTCAGTATTGTCAAGAAATGTGAAAACATAAATTCTAAATGAAACTGTCAGTCAACATAAAGTTCAGTTTAGCAGATAGATGTCTAGCTCTCAAACATTTCTACAAACTCTAACCATCCTGGCAGGGAGATTTTCAGGGTGTCAGAGGTGCAGACTCCTCAGTCTGAAAACATTTCCAGAGATGTGCTGGAACTCACTGTCTTGCATGAAAAATCTGAGAGTTATAGCATGATTATTTATGTTGGCTGAGTATGCCTTTTGATTTTTAGAAAGATCACAAACTTTGCCCGCAGCAAAATGGCCCCAAACCATCTCTGATACTCCTCTATTTCATGGTGGGAGTTGGTAAATATTCATGTTTTGATCTTTCTGGTGAAAAATATAAACAGAATGGGTTTAATTGTAATTTGACTCAAATGTCCATAGGACTCATCTCCAGCCATGCTAAATCCATTGTGGATAGTTATTGGCCTCCCTCAGTCTCTTTGTCTTGATTTGGAGGTGTGAGATTAGTTTCTTAATAGAAACTGTGCCATGCTGGCTGCTACATGAAGCGATCTGCAGACAGTTCATGCAGACACTTCAGTTAAACCCAAGTCAATAAGTTGAGCTGTCAGTTCAGCTTCTGTCAAGGGGATTTAACATGTACAGAAACTAGGGCTGTCAATAACGTGTTACGCAAATCCCTTTTAACTGTGCTAATTTTTTTAACGCGCGATTAACGCATGCACCATCTGCATAATTTCAGGAAGTGATGTAGAAAGCAGGTTGTGGCTCTGAAGCACAAACGGACACAGAATGGATCTTTTACATGGACAGTTTAGTTTTAAAGTTCTGCCAGATGATTTCTGGACAAGACTGAGGGATTTTATCAAGGCAGTTTCCCAAATAATGCAGGAGAAGGCGACTCAAACCGGCCACGGGTCGAGGAATAGAAAATGAAACGGAGACTGGCAGCTCGCAGGCGCAGTTGTGCTGCATTCAAAGTTGCTCGGAAATCACAACTCTAACAATCTACCTCACACAAGGACTTCTATAATATTGAAAAAAATCAACAAATCAGGATTAATTATCTGTTTGGAGTCTATGTGGGCTTCCTAACAGCTTAAAAATGCAATTACTAGTTCACAAAGATGTTAATATTGAACGTCATGTTTTGAAATATTTGCAGTGCACTGAAATATCTTTCTGAATTCTTTGACATTATGTTAATAAAACCGACTGAGAACCAAGCTGTTCTGTGAAGCTAGAAAATGTTCACATGCATATTATGACTTTGTGAGGGTAACTTCACCACGGCTACAATATATGGAACTTAATTGTACCAAAATGTTTGTAGGCAACCAGCAAGTACCAGACATGGATTCACAATGACCAAATTGCTGGTTTCTATCAGCAGTATGGAAACATCACTTTCCTGACAGTTAAGGTAGGCAGTAATGTGTTTGTGTAGTTGTCCTGCTTTAAAAAGGGGATGTGATATCATTAATGTGAAATATTGCTTTCATCTGTGTTTTAGGGGGCAGGTCACATGGTTCCTCAGTGGGCTCCAGGTCCAGCTTTCCAAATGTTCCAGTCCTTCATAACAAATGACACCTACTGAAATGTGATGGAGACTGCTTTCTGTATTCACTGGTTGGACTGCACATTTTTCTCAGGGAAGATCCATTTAGACAGATGGTCGTCTGCGCAGGCATTTTTTTGTCTTATTCATACATTCATGCAGTATGTCCAACTTAGTTTTTTGTGGGGCACTGACATATTTGGTTGATACTCTGCAGCTTTAATTGGGTGAATAGCATAGGGTAATACCATCTTAACAAACACTCACAAGCAAAATTATTAAATCCTGAATCCAAAGAAGTGGGGGTTAAATAATTTTGATGAAGACTACTGGAGAATATTTTAATAGAACATAACTATCGCAAGCCTCAGCACAGGAGCAGAGACCACCTCATTTAACTTAATATTTCTAAGAGCAGTACAACACTGCATATCTCCACTATGACTGGTTGGAAAAGGGAGAAAAAAAAATCACAAACCCACATCTGGTTTAGAAAAAAGTCACTTCATGACTCATCTCTACTGAAATGGTCATTCAGATTTATTCCAAACTTTCTAAATCATCTGCAAACAAACTGTACCGTTCAAATAATGTCTTTGGGAGTGTGGAGGAGAAAAAGTAAATGAGCCTTAAAATGAGATTAAAAGGGAAATGAGCCTAAAAATGGACAACTTTAGTGGAAATGGGAGAAGGGACTGTCTGACTGTCCAGAATACTCCTCCAGGAATAAACCAGTTTACAGGGTTGCCACAGACTAAATGCACAAATGTAACAAAAATGTTATTTGATGCCTGGTTATAAATCACTATTTTTTTCTTTTTCAATTTTCTGAAACAGTTTTTGCTCCTGTAGATTGGCATTAACTTGTTACCACTAAACTCTTTGCTCGCCTAGTTGACTGTCACTCTTGCAGTGTTCACCCTATATGAACACGGACATGCTTGTGTTAAACTCTTCATACAAATTTAGTAAAACAAATTCAAAATCAGAGTAGAAATACTGCATGTGTGTGTAAACACACTAAACTGTGCTTTATCTTTGCAATTTCTCGTTTCCACGGTACTGAAGCAAAGCTGAATGTTCTGCTTTTTATTGCCTTGTCAAAGCTGGTTTCTGTAAATGTTACGTAAACAAAGTGATTTAAGGTCATTCTTCTCTGATGCTGAACCATCTGGTTCAAAACATCAATTCCACTTTATTTTGTATTAAATATTATGTTGAAGTTGTGAAATGTCAGTTGTTGTTTTTTTTAACTCATATAATGCTGCAGTTGCAGTTCATTACTTAGTTATCACCTGTGACTGCATGAAACATCTCCATTAACAAGTTTTCAGTTCACTTCTGAAGAAAAACAAGAGCAACAGGAGTCTGATGACAGATTATATTTTGGATTAGTGTTGATCTTTCCAGACAGAAAACTGTAAAAATGGTGACAAATTATGAATGCAGCTGTTTAAAGTATCAAAACTTCAAAGAATGAAAACAATTTTAAAACTGGCCTTAAAGCACCAAATGATCAAATAATTTGTAATCCAACACTTATTCCATGATAAATATGACTGCAACATCTCTTCTTCAATATTAAGGTACATCAGTGTATTTAGTCCAACTGCTTGATTAATACAACATATTTGCTATTTTTGGCATAATGATAATAAAATCCCTTTTAAGTTTTCCATCCCTTAATTTCACACATTTAAAAAGAATACACTTCACTTGCTTCCATAAAGCATGAAAAAACCTGGTTGTAACATTTTGTTTCTCATTCACATGATTAAACGTCTTAAAAAGTCTAGGACTAACATTTTGGATAAAATGAAAAATAAGAGGGCTAACAATAACTAAGATCCAGATTATCCTGACATTGAAAACCTTTATAATTTGTATTCTTCTAAACATGAGATTAAATTACATTTTGATGCATTGGTGATAAAACAGAGTCCCAATAAATCTAAACAATTGTGCGCTGCACATCTTAGTGTTAAGCAGTTGAGGTCTTGGATACCAAGGCATGAAAAAGGAAAAAAAAAAAAGACCACAATTTGGTTTTTAGGTAAAATACTTAAAAACAATCCTTATTTTCTTAGTCCTCGTGAATTCTGCAGTCTGGAGATGTTTTCCCACAGTCTCTACCCAATGCACAAATACTTTCCTGTAAAGAAGCTAAATTCTGTGTAGGTTACATTGGTTCTTATGAGAACTTATCTTCCAACTCTTTTAATGATGAACCAGCACTCAAAAAAGAAGTTGGGTTTTTATAACCTGAATGTGGAGGAACTGCTTGTCTCCTGAACTTCCAGCCTGTCTGGAAGTTAATCATTTAAATCATCAGCCTTCATGAGTTTAGATTTGTACAAAGTCCAACCTTAAAGCCAAATTAATTACAATGTTGCTTCAAAAAAAATATAAAGCCAACAACCCCATGAAATAAATAAAAAAGACATATGAAAACAGTTAGGAGGTATTTTGTAGAAATTCTCATATCAGGCTGAACTACACAGACCTAGAATTGCATCACTCAAAATATGCTAAACATGCAGTGTTCTGGTTTTTGAACATATTTCTCAATTCAGTTTTTCCACATGAGGATAAACTATCAGCAGTCTTCTAAAAGTTGGAGCATGGATTAGATAATGCAACAGGATACGGCAAACAAAACGTGTCAAGTTTCAATGATAAACATTGACATGCAAGTTAAAAGTCACAAATTGGTACAATTTTATCAGTAAAATCAATTTGATTAAAAGACCTATCTATATAAAGTCCTTCAGCTCTTGTAAACAGGACAGCGTTGCACGCAGCATCCAGAGATGTGAGAATCCAGTCCGTTTCACTCTGAAATGATAACAGTCAACAATCTAAAAACATGCAATTTAAACTTCATGGGATATGAAGGGGAAAATGTCATTTGGTGTCTTGGTGGTCACTTCCTGATTGAACCAAATGCTCTAGATTGTAAATTCAGCATTGGACAGATGATGTGACGAACAGTAATGGTTTTGTTTTTTTCTGAATGAGCATCATGAGATGCTTCTTCTCATCCAGCCGTCCAGAGCAGCAGCTCAGGAGTGAGTTCCCACCCTGCCTTCCTAGTGGAGGACGGCACTGACTCAGAAAACAATCTTCCTTTTAGTTGACGACATCTTGATAGATGGAGTTTGTTGTGGTGAGGCCAAAAATGAAGGCTCCGAGTGTAACCATGACAACACCAAAGCAAACTAGTCCATGCCAGCTGTAAATAAAATGAGGAAGGTTAAAGAAAATTATAAACAAATTATTCTATTCAATGTTTTTTTAAATGGGTCTGACACGTTTAAGTTTAAGCACATACATTTCTCATATTCTTAACATGCTGCTTATTTAGGTGAGAAACAAGCAATTCCTGATATGGTTGCATGTCAACATTTGTGCCGGCCAAAAACTAGAATTAAATGATTAAAATAACAGACAAGAGCATCATCTCACCTCTTAGATCGGCTGTCTGTCTCTGACAGTTTGGCTTGCATCAAACACAGACCTGCAAAGTTAAAAGATAAGGACAAACATTACAGTGGCGCATCAAAACTGCACATAAGTTAAAAACACTGCACAGGATGCACAATGTTACCTGGAAACACAAAAATGAAACAGGCTGCCAATCCTCCGATCAGCGAGATCACACGGCCGATGTCTGGGATGAAGAGGGCAAGGATGAGGGTGATGACAAACCACACAAGTGTCTGCATGATCCTCCTCCTCTGCTCACGACGTAGACACACCTCCACCTGTTCACCTTGGAAACGCAGCCAAAGTCCCTCTATAACTGCCCTGGAAAAACACATCATCACATCGCAGAAGAGTGAGGAAATGCTTTAGAAACAGTTCATAAAATGAGGAGCAGATACTCAGCAGATAAACAGAGATCCTGTTTATC
>JBBBVU010000001.1:19864859-19882404 GCA_037177055.1 Atherinosoma microstoma | reverse complement strand
AAAAGTCCCTGATGTTGCTGTGACAATCTGTAATGAATACATGTCAACTTAGTGCCAACACTGTGTACATAGTTTGCCCGAAAGGAAGCACTGACAACGAAGGTGCCCAACTAATAAGACTTGCATGGTTCATTTGTTTCATCTATATAGTTGTGATATTTAAAATATTCATGTCTTTGTTTTTATAGTATTAAAGAAAAATCTTTCCATTCTTCGCCACTGCTATTCAAGTTTCAATACAAAATGGGTAGTAGTGACATAAAATGGGCCCTCCCCTGAACGCCTCCAGTCTTGGTTCTTCATGAAACAGCAACCCACCATTTTAGGTGTTGAAACAGGAGGGAAGGAGGAGAAGCTGCCTTATTTTAAGATTTGTTCCAGTGTAAAGAGATTTCATTTGCTGATTTTACTTCTTTTGATTACCTTAGTTTTATTTTAAAGGATGTTCCTAAAATCCAATTTTTAATCATCGACATAGCTCCAGGACACTGTGCAAGTTTTATTGATGAATTTTCTGAATTATTGTCGTTATGCTGCAAACAAGTGGAACAAACTCCCAGTAGAGATTAAACTTTCACCCAATGTAGAAACTTTTAAATACAAGTTAAAAACATTTGTTTTTTCATGCGCCCATGCATGAAATCTGCACGGTAACTTTTTAACTTATCTTGCTTTTAATTTTTTTTAAATTTAATTTATGATTTTATTGTGATTTTTACTACTTTTTAATGCTTTCTGTGCACTATCTGTAAGGCTTTTAATGTTTTATGGAAAGAACTTTGAAGTGTCTTGTACATGAAATGTGCTTAACAAATAAAGTTGTCCTGCCTTACATTTGTGATTTAATTGTGATTCAGTTTTGTTGTGTTTGAACGTGATTGTTCTGGTTTTAATGTTTGAATGGCTGACCACAGTGTTAAACAATGAATAGATGTGACTGAGGGTTCTGTGGTAAACATAGCAAGGTTTTTCGGTAGCTTTTAGATTTCCTCACACTGATTGGAGATAAATCTAATTGAATAATACTGGCACTATAGCTCATAACCAAAAGATACATATATGGTAAATTTCTCTAAGTACAGAAAACTCTTGTTCCTAATATTATGACAAATAGATATAGACCCTTATGGCAACAAGTAACACCTGTAAGCTCTCCCATGTTTGCACTGGCTGTCAACGGTATCAAATGAGTCAGGAAAGTTGTGGCAAGAGAGCTGCTTGGAAATTGTCTTTAATCCATTTGTTATCTAGGAAAGCTATGAAGACTTGCCTCTCTTCACTTGCTACCATCCAACTGTAAATTGAGCAAAAAGAGCACCATGCGGATCCAAATCAACTTCTTTCCTGCTTGCTAGTAAAAGCTGTAACATTATTAAAATGGTAACTGTTGAGCTTTGACATTTACCATCATTATTAGACTAGGACAAGCTATGCACATAAAATAATGTTGTGCACTGTAGTTCAAATGTGATGCTTTGAGGATTTTGTTGAAATTTGAATATGAGAAGGTAGTTAAAACATATCAAAGCCTACAAATCTTATCATCTGGGGTTCCTTTTAAAATGAGAACCGTGGTCACAGTACATTTATGGGAGTCTTCTCTTATATATCAGCACTGTCTTTTTCAAATCTAGTATTTAATGGGAAAGGTTTCTTTTCGCTATTACTCACCTGCCACAGAAGTGTAAAATGGGGTACGAAGTGACCACGCAGACGACAATGAAAGCTCTTGCGATGGCCACAGCGATGTCATTAGGAGGATACGACATCAATACATCCTGACTCACGTTGGAGCCAAAAGTCAGGTAGCCGCAGACACCTAATCAGACACAGATCACACAAAGCAGATCCGTACAGTTAGCTATAAACAATCTGACAGGGCACACCTGCACAACAGGTGTCTTTTGCTGTCAGCCTAATGTAAAATCTGATCCATTAAACCTGAGACCCACATTCTGTGCAACCTAATTTAATGCTGTAAAACACATATGAATCACTTTATGTTTGAGTGTACAGGTATGTAATAAAAGTACACACACACACACTGACATACCTGTTCCTGTGTAAACAAAAAGGCAGATTATCATGCTGAGGGTCACTACAAGCCCCCATGGTTTGATCTCTTTCTTGCTCATGCTGTTGAACACTGGCACACAGCTGACATGGCACTGCAGAATGATGAGAAGGGAGAAGGTAAGATCCAGCTATAATCAAATCCAAATCACAAAGATGGATCATTTTAAGATGTGAAAGGCTACTGAATGAGGAGATACCTGGAAACCAAAGCATATGGTGGGCATTGCATTGAAAACTGCAGTCCAGGAAGCAGAACTGTAACAAAAAACAATGATTAAAGCAACAGAAACAGAGCAAGCTGATGTGGATGCAGATGAGCTGGACGAAGACAAAATAAGAAAACAAATTTTTGCATTGTGTACAGACAGTGTTGTGAAGCATCTGTGAGACTTACGTGGCGGGAACATCGCCCGGAGTCATGTCTTTGTCTGGCCAGATGTACTTCACTATGACTACAATGGTGACGTACCAGGTTCCTATCACACTCAGGGCACTGCAGTGGAAAACATCAAATGAGATGTTCATCATGTGGTGAAAAAGTAAAAAAAAATAAAAAAATCTCAGTGTGAAAGGAAGCTGCAGATCAACAGTGAAAGAGTTTTGTACCTGGCATACTTCTGAAAACCTATTTCTTTGGGGATGGAGAGAGGAAGAATGACCAAGACTGCAGTAACAACGATGGTAAACTTTCGGTCAGTGTACCAGTGACCACTGACTGTACCGTCTGTGTCATGAGCCACTGCAGCGACCACTGCAACACAATAACAATGCTTTGAGAGAAAAGCAGTGAAAGATACTGTGTGATAGAGACACATAGCAAAGAATTACATGTAAACTTCTGCAAACTGTATCATAAAGTTACAAATATGTCACTAATTTCAAAAGACTGAGAGGAAAAACAAGGTCGCCAACAGGCCAGACCAGGAATTCCACTCTGTCAGCATCTCAGTGCAAGGACACGTAACTCTGTCACATGAGAGACACATTTACTGAGCAAAAAAGCTGAGTGGAGTCATCCTTGATACTCTTTGCCCTCGTCAATGACAGCACTGCCTTTCTCTATATTGCTGCTACACTAAACATCTGAAAAGCTAAAAGTAAGACATCAAAAAGTCAAAGTCTTGACAGGTAGAAAACTAATGTAATAGCAATGGCACCTAACTGTTAGATCAGGGGTCTGTAACCTGCGGCTCTGCAGCCACAAGTGGCTCTTTGGACCTTCCACAATGGCTCTTAATAAAGTAGGCTAAAAATGATAAAGAACCAACTAATGTTCTTTAATATTGTAACAAATGCAGGTTTTTGAAATGAAATAATCACATTGGATTTCCACAACATAATGGCACTAAAAGCACCAGTAATATTCTTGTAGAACTATTTTTTTTGTCATTAGTCTGGAAATTTTGGGCTTTACTAAAACATCCACAAATATCCACATCTTATAGAAAAGCTTATATTTGTAAAGTTTGTTTTTCTTTATTTTGAAACCTAAAAATAGAAAATTCTAATTGTTTTTCAAAAGTGACAAATTTCCTATTTTAGATATTTATCAAAATTATAAAATTATAAGTTTTTCAAAAGGTCATGTAACTTTTGCGGCTCAAAACGAGTTTTATTTTGCTAGGTTGTGGGCAAAATTGGCTCTTTGGATTGTAAAGGTTGCAGACCCCTGTGTTAGATGTTAAAAAAAACACAGATTATGATCAAGCCTGACCAACTTATCTGACAGAAAGAGACATACACAGTGTGACTGACGGGCCACTGCAAGTAAATACACTTACAGCGATCCAGCTGATCTCCAATGACAATAAAGAAAGCAATGCAGGTGCCGAAGGTATAAACGGCAATGGCTACTTCACACATGACTCCTGTGACTTTTCCACAAGTGGCTCGGACAACCTCCTGATAGGTGCCTTCATTGCTGACCTGAAGAAACCAGATTTGAAAATATTCATTAATATCACAAACGATACTTTTTTGAGTCCAGTCCACCTACACAGGTCACTGGCATAAAAACACACACACATTGAAAAGTTGAAGGCTTTGTATCAAGCTAAAAAAATCTGCTCCAGTCAGTGTGGGTTAAACTTACTCATCTATGATGGGATGCAGCTGCTCAGATAACTTTTGCACAACAATAAATTGTGTTGATCATTTCCCACAGAATGAGAGTAACTTTAGGAAACTGTACAAATGCTGCTTTCTTTCTATCAGTAAGTTATTTCAAATACCAGCTGAACACACTGGTCACTGGGGTCATCCTATAGATGAATATACATGATGTTTGTCTAAAGACATTTTTCTGGGGATGTTTCTTTATCAGCGCACACATTAAATTGTCTTTAAACTATGAACTCAGCTGACTCAACCTATATTTTGCTTAGTCTTCACTTTATGTTTTAACATGTGAACATTTGTCTGAGCTTTTCAGGAACTGAAAATGCTGGAGTGAAAGGTTCTGCATACAAGTCAACCATACGGAAATCATTGCACATAAATAGTGCTATTAACTATTCACCATAAATTAATGAAAATTATTGAGGGAAGACGAAAGTGATTAGTTTAGAAGACTGCAGAATGTGTTGCAATAAGGAATAAAGGGAATAAGGACATACCTGTGAGCAGTAGCCCAGGATTACAAGCCCACTGATGATGAAGATCAGCATAAACTAAAACAGAGAAAAACAGGAGGCAAATCAATATAAATATAGTATTTAATAAGTGATTGCTAAAAGAATCCAAAGATGGCAGACTGACACCTGTTTTCAATATTTAGTGGGAAGCTAAGAATAATTTCAGCTCATAGTGACATTTAAAAAAAGAGTATTTCTTTTCAGCTTATTTTATGTTCCTCTGGCAATGTCAGATTCCTCCAACAAGGAAAGTTGGCAGGGAGGAATATGATCAGTCATCCGTCACTTCTTTGAGCATTTTAAAGAGCACATTATAAATATGCAGCTCAACTTTTTATAACACATTTATAGTCTTGAAAACTAGTTTTCTGCAATGAGAGAGATCTTGTTGAAGGGGGCACGTTAAATCACTGATATCTCCTCACCATCTGAAGCATCACTCCTGCAGTTACTCCTCCTGCCATGTTGAAGGCTGCAGGAAAATTGAGCAGACCTGCTCCCAGTGCTGCATTCACTACGATGAAGACAGCTCCGATGGATGACACACCTTGGGTCCTCCTCCCATCCGTCTCCAGGTGTCGGGCAGAATCCACACTGGGGCTCTGCAAGAGCCACGCCCTTTCTCCCGAGTCATTGCTACTGATACCGCCCCAATCTTCAATATCAGTATTAATAGCCATGAGAAAATGAGCCTCTGAATGAAAGGAAGGGAATGGGACAAGAAACTCAGCAGTTGAAGATAAATGCCCAGTCAGGAGGCAGCTGATGTTTCTCACTGTTATCAAGAACGACCATGCAGTGGTGAGGCCATTTAGTGACGAATCTGTAATGAAATATAGCCGATATTTAGACATGCTGGAATAGATAAATAACAACTGAAGAATGTGGTATCATACTATCATACCAAGTGCAACCAAAATAAGATATATATATAAAAAAAAGTAATATTCCCGTTTGGTAAAACAAATATTTTGCTCACTCATTCTTAAAAGGACATTTTCATATTTCTAAACAAATTTAAACAAGCTTTCATGATAATAACATAAAATGAAACATACTTTATTAATCGCTAAGGCAGGAATCCTCAATCCTGGTATTTGAGGGCCGGTGTCCTGTAGGTTTTACACGTTTCCCTGCTGCAACATACCTGACTCAAATCAGTAGGTAACTAGCAGTCAAGCTCTGCACAAGTCTGAGTCAGGTGTGTTGCAGCAGGGAAACCTCTAAAACCTGCAGCACACCAGCTCTCAAGGACCAAGATCGAGGATGCCGGCCCTAAGCGAAAACACAACTTTACATCCAGTAACTAGTTACCTGTATTGCTTCCAGGTTTATAGCTCACATGCAAACGTGTTATCTTGACAACATATTAATGGCTGCTAGTAAAGTTTGAGTAAGTAAAATGGTACAACACAGTACAGTATATGACTGCACGAGCATCTAATAACAATAGTCATGGAGTTGTGTTGACAGGAAACTATGCACGTTGTATAAAGAATAGCTTTTAACTTATCACCTACAACGCCATTCTGCTTCAAAAGTCCTGAATTTGTCCACCATTCACGCATTTATTTTTGTGCAAATGAGATTAAACTATTCATAAGGAAATATTAAGGTAATTTCTTAATGATACAAACGTGATAATGTTTTATGTAATAACGCAACGCCACACATCTCAGCCCTCCAGGCTAATACCGAAGTTATTGCCGTGGATCTGACGTTAAATCACTGATGAGCTTAGTCAACAAAAACTGTATGTATGGGAGAAGGGAAGGTGGTGATATCCAGTTGACAGCTATTCCATTTACCGATAATCCCCCAAAATAAACTCGATTTCCTGGGAGACATACAGGTCAAGTCCTCCATCGTTTAATTGATAAGAACTTTTCTTTTCGTCAACTAAACAATAACATTTGTCAACGCAGCCAAGCCCTTTGTTGTTGTATCCTACATCAGCTAGCTAGCAAACGATACACCTACTGAGCACAAAATATAACAAAGCACATTTTCGCCAAGCGGACCACAGATTTATATCTATCTACGTTATTTACCTTCACTAATGTCGTCGATGTCTAATTATTGATGAAATTTAAAGACCAAATAGCCGTCTACAGTACCTTCTGCTTCTGCCGCAGGGAATGACTGAGCCTCCGTGTTATTGACAGCCCGTAGAAAACTGGAGGAGCATGTGACTAGTTGTCATGTGACTGAAATTCTCGGTCTTCCGCTTACTTGGAATTGTGGGGGTTGTAGTGAAAAGAAAATGAATAAAAAATACTTTGATCCCAGAGGGACTTTGCAAATAGTGCTCTCCAACAGAAAAATAAATTCTGTATTTTAAAGTTCAAAATATATCTATCCCCGTTTTTGTTGATACTGATTAAATAAACAACTACCCAATGTGATGCTGAAACACAAGTGGAGTTTTTAAATTATGTCTACCACACTGTGATAAAGCTGAAGAAATAAAACTATCACGTTAAAATTTCTATTGGAGAAGCTATAACTTGAAATAAAAAGATTGATAAATCAGTGAGTAAAGATGGAAAGTTAACTAATATAAGAAGTGAAAAAAATAAATAAAAAAACCAAGACATTATTACTTTATAATGATTTATTGTCTGTTCAGTGGGTTACATGACCAATGATCCTTGGATTCAGACAGAATGCAGAGCATGGAGTCAAAATGTCAGAAGGATGAGCAGAAAGGGAAAAACCCCACATTTCTAAGTTCCACCTGGTTCTCACAGTCTCAGTGATGAATCTTACACATGGCATCAGAGTAATGGAGAAGCATGTGTACATTTCCTATCAACTTCCTTAGTCACCCCAAGAAGGTGCCCCACTCATCCTTTATAACCATAAACAAACATCAGCTCTGGTGTCAAGCACAGTATGTTCTGTATGAATATTTAGAGATGGGGGAGTTTCATTTAGAGCTTAGGCAGAACATGAAAATATCCATCCAGAACATGTATTCCTTTTCTATACTTTCCTCCCCATGTTTGCAGTTTACTCTTTAGGCATTATGTGCTTTTAATGGGTGCTTTAAAATGAACAGACTGAGAAACTGCTGCCCTGTGACCACCTAAACAGGAAACAAAAGATTCACACATCCTGCAGGAAACGTCCCGAATACAAAGGAGTTAAGTAAGCCATTTCCAAAGAGAGATAAAGTAACTAAATTGATCAGATTAACAAAGTGATCTGTTAACCTGATGAATGCGTATTTAGACAGTGAAAAACTCCAATAGTGCCATACAGCTTATAAAGTGCTACCACACCACCATTAAAATAAAATGAAAAACTCACATTTCCTACAGGCTTTCACAAAGCAACAGAGATCTCATCTTGCATGGAAAGCTGGCATAAAATACCCCAAGGTAGTTTATTACAATTTTTTTTTACCATGATGCTTAATGGTGAGTGAGCCCACAGCAGAAAAAAAGAGCACACATATAAAAGGACAATAGTGCAGAGCCAACAGCTGATTCTGTAATAAATAGGATGAGACACCATTTCATTCAGTGGTGAAAACTCTTGTCTTTAAATTTGGTAGGGGAGCCTGTTCAGTGAAATGTTGAAAAGTTTAACTGGAAAATAAACAACCGTTCCAAGTTGCAGTCACGATGAAATCCAAATGAGAGAAAAATGTAACTAAATATTGAGCTCTTCTCTAAAAGTGGAATGGAGGATATATAAAGCTCCTCTCCCAACTCTGCAGCTTTGATTCTGTCGCTCTCCCAGATGGATCCAATCTATTTGGTGACGGCGTGAATCCCTTCTGCCAGGAGGCCCACGTTCCCAGAGGACACACCTGCCATGGAAATTCTGCCGTCCTTGGTCATGTACACTGAAAACTCCTTTGTCAGACGCTCAACCTGCAGGAAAAGAAAACAACCATGACTTAAACAACTCTGGCAAGTCGGCCAGAAGATGGCACAGAGATCCGGTCCTTCTCCACAGCCCTTGTGCTTTTTTGTGTCCCACTGTACGGTTAGTAAGATACAGAAGTGAAATGCATATAAAAAGAGAGAGTTTGTATGGCAGAACACAGCACTCTAAACTTAATCATGGTTATTCCACCTCTGATTTAGCAGTATTGGCATGATGTTTTAAAGCACACACTGACGGGGAGCCACAGTGAATAATCACCATAAAAAACTGCAGCATGATTAAGGTGTTTTCTTTATACTGTAGTGAAAGCTTGTAAAAAATAAAAATAAAAAAATAAAAAAACTTATGTCTCAGAGGGATTACCATATAATGTTAATTCTATTATGTACTGATGTGGCAAGGATCCAAAATGTTCCAATGGGAACTAGTAGAAGAGATCATGTTTTAGCTTCTCTTCATTGGCTTGCTGTTAAATCTAGGATAGAATAAAAAAAAAATCCTCACATAAGACAGCTCTCCATGACCAAGATCCATTGTATGTGAAAGATCTCATTGTGCCATATTTTCCCAACAGAGCACTTCACCCTCAGACTGCAGGTCTACCTGTGGCTTCTAGAGTCTCTGAGGGCGCATTCACACCAGCCTTCTTGATTTAAAATCCTAGTCCGTTTGCTCAGAAAGTCTGCTTTGTTTACAGTATGAATTGTTAATGCGCAAATGAACTCTGATTCGAATCAAAGAAGCGGACTCGGCCTACAAAGACTCCGTCTTGGTCTACTTCAAGTGAACGATTTTTCATCTTCGTTGTGCGTTTTGTCTTCTTCAGTCATTTCTGATGCAGTGCCTTCTGGCGGGGAGTGGAACACGTGATTTAAAAGATCAGATTTGATTGAGTAGTGCAGCGTGAACGCAAACTCAGTCCAGAAGAATGTTCCTCAACTGAACAGAGTCCCCAATTGCACCGAGTCTTGTGGACTATCCTGGTGTGAATGCACCCATAGAGTAGAATAGGAGGCAGAGCTTTCAGCTATCAGGTCCTTCTCTTACGGAATCAGCTCCCAGTTTGGGTATGGGAGGCAGGTACCCTCTATACCTTTATCTTAAAGCTTATGACATTCTTTTTTGATAAATCTTATTGTTGGGGGTGGTTAGCCATCCCCTGCTGCTATAGGCTTAGACTGCTGAGGGACATCCCATGATACTCTGAGCACTTCCTTCCCTTTTCATCTCTCTGCTTTGTATCATAAATGTATACATTTATGACATTATTGGCATCAATAACTTGTATCTCTCTTGTATCTTCTCTTTCTCTCAGAAATTTCACAAATTAATACAGAATCTTTCTTGTTTAATTTGACAAAATCCACCTTGTAAAAATGAACTGCTATTCTACTAGCTTGTTTGTTGATAAAGCAGCTAAAAAAAAAGTCATCATGGCTTACAGGAGGTTACAGGTCCCAGATGCAGGTTATAGTCTTATGCGAGTGTTGTGTATACCTTTACATACTGTACATCCTTCTGCTACAGAGAACTGTCAAATGTATTTTCCAAAATCAAATTCTTTCCTTTCAAATGTTTTTGATGAGAATTATTATTGCATGACATCATTTTTACACATATAAATTATGCAACTATTCATTTCAATGACATACTTTTGCAGCAACAGTTAATTAGGACTGTCCAAGTACCTGTTCGGGTTTGAGGCCTGTGAAGCAGAACATCCCGATCTGGTCGATGACGTGCTGCCAGTTGTGGGTGGAGCCGTTCTTTTTCAGACCTGCCACCAGCTGTTCTCTCATTTTAATGATGCGGTTAGCCATCGTATGGACCTCTTCCAGCCTGTCAACAGAAGACTTAAGAATAAATCTGTAACAATTTGGCAAACAATGACAGCTCAGGACTACTATCTAGCCTTTATTGAGATATAGTATGTGAAAATATCTGTCTATAAGCTCGTACCAGAGGGAGCGCAGATCTGGTGTGTTGAGAATGGTTGCTGCAATTCTGGCACCATTCATTGGTGGGTTGGAGTAAATGGGCCTGATGAGGATCTTGAGCTGAGACTCCACTCTCTTTGCCTCCTCTGCATCGTTGCACACTACGGAGAAGCCTCCCACACGTTCACCTGTCAGCATAAACATCAGTGTGTCTGACCGTCTTGTGACAGTGAAACAGGTAGAATATTCCTCTAAACACTTAAGACCCTCAACTTTATCTTTAAAAAGGAGGGGCATTAAAAAGAAAGAAAAAGCAACATTAATTGTTTTCATTTAACTTATTTTGTGATGATCAGGAAAGTGCTCAGGACACTTGTTAGTATAAATCTTTGACGACAACATCATCTGTCGCCACATGGTGGAGACAAAACTCAAGAATAAAACTAAATGTTTCAAATCAGTCCTATAATTCACTTGTCATCTTTATTAATCTTTATCTAAGAAGATCCTGTACTGATTCCTGACTGACCATAGAGTCCCATGTTCTTTGCGAAGGACTGGGAGAGCAGGATGTTGTGACCCTGTTCGATGAAGTAGCGCACAGCCCAGGCATCACGGTCGATGTCTCCACTGGCAAAGCCCTGATAGGCCATGTCGAAAAACACCAGCAGGTTCCTCTTCTGCAAAGGTGAATGAACAAGAAGGACAGTCAAAGACAACCAGTTAATGTTTAAAATGATGTCATGAAAACTAGATAATATCCTACACTTATCAGTTAAGGCTGTTTTTTTTTTTTTGGGGTTAAGAGATAAAGGCACACATTTGATCAAAATGTTCTTAGAGTCTTACTAAGATGATTCTTACTTACCTTTACAACTTCAGAAATCTCCTTCCACTGCTCAGGCTTGGGGTCCACACCAGTAGGGTTGTGGGCGCATGCGTGCATCACAATCACACTCTTTTCTGGGATTTTCTGCATTTTAGAAAAATTAGGTTTAAGTTGGATCTGAATCACTTACACCAGCTATTAGTGTACACAGAGTAAACGCTTTCCTTTGTGTGAATGCTGAGTATACCATTAACTTATCAAATCAAGGTTAGGTTATGCATATGAAGTTATTTTGAGGGGTAACGATCCACCCAACTGATAAAATTTGGGTGCACAGGTTTTCATTTGGCGCAGCTTATATTACATTTACAAGCTGCAGGAGCAACCTGATAATGGACCAATGAAGAACTTGATTTACCCTCTGAGAAATGTTTGTGTCAAAGATTTCAAACTGGACTTAAAAAATGTTTTGCCCCCTGCATATTATGTTCTCAAAAAAAGCTGAAATAAATGCTACTGGAAAAATGTTTGAAAATGTCTAATATCATTCTCTTAAATGGTTGTTCCCTGTCCCATGTCTTACAGAAATGTCGTCAAGAGCTCCTTTGAAGTCAAAGCCACAGGTGGATGGGTCATAGTATCTGTAGGCTTTAAGCTGCAAGCCAGCATCTCTGAAGATGGGTGTGTGGTTTCCCCAAGAGGGTTTTGGAAGGTAGATATCGAGTGGACCTGAATGGAATCGGGCCTGTGATAAAGAAGTTGCATAATGTTAATAATTTTTCTCTCTTTTTTATTGTGCAGTTTATTTTGTTCCAAGTGCCCAGTACAAGCAAAACTTACCAGATAGTTGCCTCCAATGCGCAGAGATCCAGTTCCTGAGATGGTCTGGACAGTGATGTTCTGTTGGTAGATACATACTGCTGCATTCATTTGAATTTAAAAACACACAGAACCAAGTGATTTTTTGTTTAGGCTGCATTAAAAAAATGACCCAACTTACCCTGCCACTCTTCAAAACCTCACTGTCAGCACCAAGAGCCAGCTGGGCACAGGCCTTGGTAAATTCCCCCAGACCACCAATGGCAAGGTACTCCTTATCCAGTTGTTTGGATGCAATCAAAGCCTCTGCCTACAGAAAAGTGTAGAAACCAAAAAGGTATAAAAACATTTAAATTTTCTTAGCTAAAAATATTTCATCATAAAATATAAAACAAACACAAAACATTTTTTGGGAATAGTACAGAAATTCTCTTAAACATGCATGTTTGTTACTACTGAAATCAGGCTTATTCATGAAGGACATTTATCCTATTCAGATTTGAGACTCCTTTTAAAACTGGCTTAAAAGACCTGTCTCCTACAATTTTTATTTCTTAACCTCTGAAGAAACTAAGAATATCTGATAGGTTAATCTTCAGCTTCTAGGGTACATTTTTTAATTAGACCAGTGCCTTCAAAATGTTGATGCGAGTCGACTTGTTTGTGTGTCATTCCAGATCAGTATGAGCTAAAACAAATGCCTTTAACCAAAGTGCTGTACGGTAATGTAATAAAAAGCCATGGAATGAAAATGTTTGAATGCTGATATTCCAAAAGGCTTTATAAGAAAAGCTGCAGATAACAAAGACTGATATTTCTTTTACTGATGAGAATGAAGGCTGAGCAAATACTCTGCTTCTACCTCAACTTCTTCAGTCACTACAAATGCTTACATTTTTTCATTGTAAAATCAATGTGTGTGATGTGTGTGTTGACTGAATAAAAGAAATAAAACAAGAACAAAATAGCAAGAAACATCTTCTCTAGTGAAACCTTCAAACCTATCAAGCAGTGAAAATGTAAAACATCCAGCTTCCTGACTAAGCCATCAATTTTCAAAAGATTTTCTTGAAGCACTAAAAATTCAAGTAATGGAGAAATGTGGTTCTCTTTAAGCTCAATGGGTAACCTCTGAACAGGATATTAAAAAAAAATAATAAAAAAAAATCTGTGTGCATGTGTTTGACATGAGAAAACCGCGGTACAGTGTCATAGTTCTACCTTGCGAACACAGCTGAGCACAAAGGGCTTCCCCTGGTCATCCCTGTAGGCTCCCACTCCAAGGTTCATCTTCTTGGGGTTGGTGTCCCTCTTGAAGGCCTCAGTGACTCCCAGGATGGGATCAGGGGGGCCCATCTGCACTCCACTCCACCATGAGCTGCACCAAAGACACCAAAACAGATCAATAGAAATCAAAGGACTGTAAACACTGAGATCATCTGCACACAATGAGCCAAAAAGCAACTTTTTCATTCATAAACAGAAACAAAGGAACACCTTTATATGGCCAAGATGTTTTTATGAGCTTACATGACACCTTGTATCAGTCATACTGTGGACCCAATATTTCAGCTTAACCCCTCATGTGATCTGATGTTACTACACTGATGTAGAGAAACACTTGCATTCACATTTTAGAGAACAAACATAATCCATTACAAAGTCCAAAACCAGAGCAGCAACTAATCTGGGTCCAACATGCAAGTTGTTGATGAAATCGCATTCACTTCATTCCCACCTTAACAAAAATCTGTAAGATCTTGTATCAGCAATTACTGCCGGGGAGAAGGGGGAAAAAAGACCTCAGGATTTTGTGGTCAAGTGTGTTCTGAGGAGATTTTACAAGTGAAAACAGATGCACAGGTCTTGGGGGGGAAGGAGGCTACCACACTGAAGGATTTATCCCTTAAGGTCTGCAGACTGCTGTGGGGGATGGTGGGCAGGTCTATATCTGAGAAGCAGCATGGCATTTTCTTTTAACATTATTTCACTTGTGCTTCAAACAGGATTTTCATTTTCATTTGCCTCAGTCAGATATGCTGTGAAGTTGTAACTTCAACTGTCCTCTTCCTGCACTCACCAATATGTCATTGTCTCAAGTTTCTTCTAATTTTGTAATCCATCTAACCTTTGCAGCTAAATTTAGGACAGAATACTTTGCAAAGGGCAAGAGTGTCTTGAAACTATATATTAATACACAGATGATGTTACATTGTGATTTCATTTATTCGCAAGCATGTTTATAATACAAAAATTGAGGGGAAAAATGCATTTAAATGCACTTGCTAGTTTTAACTTATATACATTTCCTAAACATACAGTGCTACATAATCCAGAAAAAGTGGATAAAAAACAATTTTTAGAAGCTTATCAGGCTTTTTAGAGTGTATTTTAAGTATAATTTTGAGTATGTGTCATTTTTTTTATTTTATACCAGCTGTTTATCACCACACACAGGTAATAACATACTCATTTGATGCAAGGGATAAGACTTCCTTTAGTCATTTTATAAGCACACTGAAATACAATAACCTTCACTATAAACATACTGAACATGATGTGAATATATTTACTTCATGTATTAAATCAAATATGATTTGAATAGCACTTTTTTTAATGTTAAAGTGCTTTACAATAAGAATTAAGGTGATATATGGTGGTTGGATGTTCACAAGAACAATAAAGCATGTAACATAACAAAAGACAGTAAATCAATGAGTTTCAGTGCAACCAAAGATGGTTATAATTATTTAGCAGTGCAATTTCATTCAACATCATATTTAATTTTCCCCAATTAGAAGAGCCAAATGTGTACCATAAGATTATTTGTGAATTTCTGTGTCTGTAGTCTGCATGCACACATAAACTTTGAACACCTGAACCCTGGGGTTTATTTAAACAGCAATTGGCCAGTTATCAATGATTGGTAGACCAAAGGCCTTTTGGCAAGTACTACAGAGTGACATCCAGCTGCCGCTCCTTATCTGTTAAGGTTTCATATGGAATCGTTTATACTGTGAGTTGAAGTGAGGCGAGAGCGTTAAGATACAAAGAGAAACGATAGTACCAACTAGCAAAACGAAACCAAGAGTTGCAACTGTTTGCATAATATGAAAACGTATAGTTTCCTATTAAACTAATCAGACGACGAGGCATACACCACTCTGATCAAACACGTGTGCGTCACATTTAAATTCTTCCTAAGCATACTTTGAAAGGGCACACTACAATCTCAGTTCCGCCTTTCAAAATTACCCAATCAGGGATCAAAAGTAGAATCTGATAACCAATCAAGGGTGAGGGGTGGATTAAGGACGCCAATCAGCTCGCACGAGTCCAATTACGACAGATCGTCTTGCTCAAACTGTACGTGGGATTTAAAGATGTTGCAATTGTATGAATGAAAGTTTGTTTATAAGACAAAAAGCAATATATACATATTGTACAGGTATTTTATTTTTGACTAAAGTCATTACTATGACGAAGCTGTTTAAAATGAAGTTAAGTGACTTAATTTGTTTTTTCCACCAGCACACACAATGAACCAATAGAACTTGCGTTTGAGCTATCGACACACCAACGTGACTTTCATCAGCGTCGCTACTAGTAACACAAAAATGGCCCTAAAATTTCTGATAATAAGACTATCTTAAGCTACAGATTAGGTAAGAGCAATCTGTTAGGTGACCAAGTCATTAAATGACCATATTGGCTATAAGTACTACTTAGAAGCTAGCCGCGTTGTAGTCACTGATGCTAACCTAAGTAGACAGCATACCGGGGCCTGTTGAGACCATTTGACCCCTGACAGTAACTAGCTACTGAGGCTTCGCCAACAGTAAGTAACGAAGCTACTCCAAAACAATGAATGCTGACTGAACTTTTAAGTTTAAAACTGCAGTATAACAACTGCTCGTGCGAGCTGTAAAACGTGACACCCGCAGCTAACTTGTCAATGACATCTGGAAATTAACTACTGAAATATATGTATGCAGTTAGCTTGAGTTTACTAACTTTACCTGTTGCGGGTGGACAAAGCTCCAAGGGATGGAGAAATATTCCCCAGACAGAAGATCACCTTGTTTGACTTGAGCAGAGCCATCGTTGTAGCGTTTTGGAGTCGAGCCTAGCAGGATGTGGACGGATGTGAAGGACAGCCGCAACCACGACGTTCAGAGTACGCGATTACGTCAGTACGGCATCAGCGCAGCACGCAGGAAGAGAAAGACACGAGATTAATAAATAATCCCTGCAATGGTGTGGCAGAAAGCCACAAAGAAATAAAGAAAATGGCTTAACAATCATTATATTATATCAAATAAAATGTACAAATATAAGGGTAAAAAAAGAATCACAAGAGACAACATTTCCACGGCCTTTCCTAAAAGAAAAATGGAGGGGCTGATTATAAAACAAATACGAATAAATACATAAGAATGGTTGAAAAACTGAAAAGCACAAATATTAAGGGAAAATGTTACTGCTTGATGTTCAATTGCGGAATTAATACTTCCCTAGTACTAACATCTTGCAGTTGCTTAACAATCCACTTGAGGGCAACATTGTACAACTGACAGTCTGAGTCCAAGCTGCCTTTACAGTTGCAAAGATGCATAGGCTATTGGTTTTTAAAGATACTTGGTCTTATGTACGCAGTGATAACTAACTATTGCCAAGTAGCATTCCACTTTCACTGGACCCAATGAAAAACTATCCTTTTCCCCAAACAAATAACTTCTCTACATTTAACTTCACAAAGCTCACTTTTTCTTTTGCAAATGCTAAAGCTGCTGAAACTTCACCAAACAAATAACACAAAAATGGGAATGGTTTTGAATCCATAATGAACACACTAATTTGTCTGGAAGGAAAGTTTAATAGGGAAGTTTAATCATATATAAGGAAGCCCTATGTAACGCTAGAACAGATTATTATTCATCATTGATAGAGGAGAACAAGAACAACCCCAGGTTTCTCTTCAGTACTGTAGCCAGGCTGACCAAAAGTCATAGTGCAGTTGAGCCATGTATTTCTTTAACTCTTAGCTGTGATGATTTCATGAGTTTTTTTCATAAACAAAATAATTTCTATTAGAGAAAAAATCCAGGATATCCTTCCCACTGTTGATGATGATTACTCACCTGCAGCATTAGAGACATCTGTGGAGCCTGACTTATGTTTGGACCGTTTCTGTCCTGTACAGCTCTCCGAGTTAACCAGAATAATAACTTTATCTAAACTTTCAACTTGCATTTTAGACCCCGTCCCAACTAATACATCAATACATCCATACTGGATCTGATCAACATATCTCTACTGACAGGATATGTACCTCAATTGTTCAAGACCGCTGT
>JBBBVU010000001.1:19846355-19861080 GCA_037177055.1 Atherinosoma microstoma | reverse complement strand
TAAATCAAACCATCCAGGTTTTATAGGAAATTATCTGATGACATAACACTCCTACATAAAAAATAACCTTATTAGAGTGCAAATCTTTAATATTGTACCATAGTTAAATCAGTAAAATTGTGATAAATATGCTATATTGAAATATTTTCCAGCATATTTGGCCTTTTTTTTCATTTCAGAACCAGAAAGTCCTGCAGACAAGACGGCAGTGCCCCACAATAGATTTATCATCCCCGATGTGCTCAGGACTTTATAGGATATGTACGAATATCCGTGCATTATTTTGCATGACAAGTCATATGAACCATTTGTGAGAACGGCCTGACCACAGTTAATTTAGTGAAATTAAATAAAGATATCAAAAACATTTTTTCTGCATTCGAAAACATAAAATGAAGCCTTTTGTGGAACCAGGAAAGTCATGTGGACATCACGTAAAATTCCCCCATTGACTTTACATTGCCTTCATTTTCGTGGACCCAGCAGCAATTTTGCCACCAACACATAAATAAGTGGAGGGTGTCAAAATAACATTGTGTTTATATCACATGTGTGTGAGATCAGGTTGTTTTTCGATGTGTTGAGTAACCCGACAGATTTTCATGGAACTCCCACAAAGTCTGAAGTAGATGCCATGGGAAGTATTTGGGTGTCAACTAACTCGTAGAAAATACATAGAAAAATGACGAAAAACGGGTACCTATTAAGTCGGCATATGACACTAAGGGACCCTGACTCATTGGGAGTGAGAACGTGTTGGCACACCTGATCACTCTGTCCAGTCTGTTGGTGTCTCTTTTCCTGGTGCTTCCTCCCCAGCACGTCACAGCATAAAAAAGAGCGCTGGCAACCACAAGATCTGCATCAGTTTTCTGCAGGGGTTAAAGGCTGCCAGCCTCCTCAGGAAATACAACCTGCTCTGCTCCCTCCTGTAAAGATGGTCACAATTCACCGACCAGTCCAGTTTGTCATCCAGCTGCAGACCAAGGTACTTATAAGACGACACCACCCCACCTCCTGACCCTCTATGAGGACTTCCTGTGGAAGTCCAGCACCATCTCCTTAGAAGTGTTGATATACAGCTGGTTCTGGAGACACCACACCACAAAGTCCTTTACTAGATTCCTGTATTCCCCCTCCTGCTCCTCCCTAATGCAGCCAACAATCACCGTGTCATCCAAAAACCTTTGGATGTGACACAGTTCAGAGTTGTACTAATGGCAACACATAATTGAAAATTTTGAAACTATCCAGTGTGTGAACACTCATATAAGGGAAACTATAAGGGCTGAATCATTTAAAAGATAAAATAAAAATCATTATTAAGTCACATCCAAACTAAAAGCTGTTCAGCGCTGAACTGTTTGCCTGCAGAAAAAAAAATCCAGTTACATTATGATTTCCATACTATCTCGTGTAAAAACGAACACACGATAGTGTTTAATGTCCAGAACACCCAGTTCATGACTGTTGTTTTGTGAAGTAATGAAACTGTGACCGTGATCACTGTAGTGTGTGTTGTGCAGCTGTGCAGATAGTAAATAACAGAGGCAATCTCATCTGCTTGCCTCATTCCTGTCACTGATGTGTGTGAAGGAATCAGAGCGGATATAAGTCTCTTTTCCCTTGTCAGCAGTTAACAGCTTGGTCTGCAGCTCAGACTTTCACTGAGCGTCCGGTTATACTTCTGTGGATGTATTTACTGTATGTGTGTATATGCATGCCAAAATGTGTGTGAAATTGAACATTTGCAGTTGAGGAGCATGGCCTACTATATGAGCCAGTGAGTGTGGTTGCAGTGATGGCTTGCGTGAAGGGGTGTGCTTAAAAGATAGAGTTTAATTAAAGATGAAAGTGCTGCTGATTAATTGATGAAAGGTAGAACGCTCCATAATGCTGACATATGGGGGATGTTGACTTTTCCTCTACATAGAAAAGAGGAAAATAGATAATTTCTGAGAAAACCAAAACAGCATCTTTTCAGAGAGATTTTTCATTCATATAGTCAATGTTGATTGTATATCAATGTAAATATAAGCTATAATAAGAATATATTGTAGTACAGATAATCAGTGCTGTATTGGATATTATGTTTTGAGGTGTGGAGGCTTATAGGCGGAAGACATATTTTAAGGTACTGACCTGTGCAAATTCTTTGGTTGTTTTTACTCGTGCTGCGTCATAACAAGCTTTCATCCATGCAGGGACAAGTGAGATCATCATCCTCCTATCTTTTAGTGATTCAGTTCTCAGCTGGTTCCATTTTACTCACTTCCTCTCAAAGTGGCACTCATCGAGCCCCTCAGTGACTCTACTACTCTATAAAAAATGGAGTAGCACAAGTTCTTACTGCATCACACTTTCTGTTTCCAGGAGAAAGTGAAGATGCAGCACTCCAGTAGGAGACACTCTTATTCTGGTCATCTGTACTGGAGATGTAATCTTCACACAGCAATCGCAAGTGTCAGTTTTGTTGTGGTTTACTTGTCGCTGGGAGAAAACTCCAAATAAACCTCTCAGCGTGGCAGCATCTTCATTTTTTAGATGCTGGAAAGACCTTTTCTTTAATGCAAATGGATAATTGGGACAAGAACTTTCATGTTATATTTATTCATTCTCTCATTAATATTTTTAATGGAACAGCACAAGCCTCGTCAAATGGAATAAGCTCATAATAAATTTAACTACAATCAAATGAAGAGATACACAACAGGAGAATTCATCTTAAACACAGTAGGAGAGGAATATATTAATTTAAAAATACAAATGCATATTAAGTCAAATAGATAAATACACAATTTATATTCCTGTTGTTGTTGAAATAGCAATGTAACTACATGACTGCATGTAAAAAAAACAACAACAACAACAACAAAAAAAACTCAGAAGGGTACAGAGCTGGGACAGCAGGACCAGCAATATACTTTGTGTTTCAGGAGCACATTTGTCTTCAATCTAAGTGTAGCGAGGTAAAAGGTCACACATGCACCAAGTTATATGAGGAGGTAGGAAGGAGGAAGCAGTGCAGGAGGTTGGCAGGATCCCAAGCAGGAAGGTCACAGTGTCGAGTCCCGGCAGAGGACAATCTCCATCTCAGTGCGGTACAGTTTCCCTCCATCAGACAGAGCCATGATGCTTTTCTTGTAACCCCCCAGTCCGGTTGAGTCCACATCCTGCCAGAAATGACACGGGCACACAGTTACTAGATGGGTACACTGAAAAAGCTTTTAAGACAGCTTCTCCATCAAACTACTATATCTGGAAAACTGGCAAGTAACCTGAACTGATCAATCAATAGGCAAACTATTCATTACCATTTTGTTCTTGTCACAGAGGTCCTTCAGCAAAGCATCCAGCTCCTGCTCATCAATGTAGCCGTTACCATCCTGATGAAAAACACACCACATGAGGTTAGAATTATACAAAGATACTAACAGCAGGATATCAATATGTTATCGTGAATTTTTAGTAGGTATAAAATGTACTATTTATACCTACTGAATTATTGGACAGGTTACATTTTTTACCTTTAACACAACAGAAGTCTGATATTTGTTTCAAGTTATGGATTGAGGTTCGCTGTTTGTATCAAGCTTGACTCATCCAACACTTTCAGTTACTTGAATTGAAACAACAAATTCTTAACATTATAAAAGTCACTGGGAATTATCCTCTGATGATCGTGAACATAAGTAAACATTGATGCATCCATTAGTTGCATCTGGGCCAAAAGAGCTGGATGCTTCCATCTTTAAATCAGTGGTTCTGGAGTGCCTTAAACAGAGAATTTATCAAACCCATAATATAGGCAACATCCATCCATTCTTCCATCCATCCATCCATTGTAGGACAGGCAGCACTGATTGTAAAATACAACAAATTTAAAGCCATAATCTTGTCATTAATTACTAAATGTGTGTAATCAATCACATACTAATCAAATATATAAATATGAAAAGGATAATGGCATATTTTTATCATACTGTGAGTGTGACTTTCATGTTTGTCTTGACTGATTTCAACAACCATTGAATCATTGTGAAATTGCCCCCAGAGGAAGATAAATCCAAATGACACGATCCTCAGACTTTTCCAGAACCCCACCAGGCTAATAAACGAGGCCGTCATCGGTAGTAACATAAACATAAACAGAAATTTTCATTGAACTTACTGTATATCATACATTTATATACAAGTTCAATGGAAAAGGATATTTTTCGTACATTTGATCTATCAAGTTAATAACATATATTGAGGGTCTATTAAAGCAAGTCAACATGATGATTCTAGTTTAAGTGCAGCTTCTCAGAAACTGTAGCATGGCTACAAACTATTGTCTTAGTACCACACACAATAAATAAGGCATTTTACACACAAACAACATGAGCGCACAAACAAGGAAACATGCTTTATTCACCTGATCATAGAAAGTGAAGAGGGAATCAAATTCTTTAACGGTGAGTCTAATACCCTGTGTATAAGGAAGAGAGAGAGAGAGAGAGAGAGAGGGAGACAGCAGTTAAAATGATTTGAAACTGATGGATATTTCTAGAGAGTGGTAAAAGCCCCAGATCCACAACTGATATTAATCCATGCCGATTATAATAACCGGGACTAGAGTTGAGTTAATCCACATCAGACAGACTAATCCTCTGTCCAGAGGAATTGTTGGTCTGATCTCACAACCCAGCCATATCCAAATGAGAATGTCAAGATACATACTGGATGTAGTTATGGAAAATAACTATTCTGTTTACTGGGCAACAAATGTTCACCTGTAAAAAAACAACAACAACAAAAAAACTAACAAAAAAATCCCCAAAATAATACAACGCACGCACATACAAGCTGTATTTTCCTTTATAATTAACCTATTGTGTTTTTTCTTTATTTTCTGTCCAAATGCTACGATATTCGATTTTATATTGAAAACGGATAGTATTGTATCGCTTGTGGCTTCCTATAGACCCTCACAATCTATCACAGAATCACTGATATACCGCGGCAACGAGAGATACTTCTCTATGTCAGGGCAGGAAATCCTCCTCGAAGTGTGTGAAGATGTCATGGACCAAATAAAAATGGAACAATTGCCATGGTTATAAAACAAAGAGAGAAAGTGTGGCAAAGTATGACAGAAAGCCTGAATGCATAAATAGTGCACAAATACACGGTGACTCCTCCACTGAAACTATCACGTTACAATCCACATAATAAACATCTGCAACATCAAAGATGATTTTATAGGATTACAGGTAAGAGAAATTACATTTAAAAGACAAGTGTTAACATTCATAGTGGGATACTCATTGCTTTGTGTTAAAGGTTTCCCTAATGTCATTGATGCACTGGGCTGCACCCACATCAAAAAATCCCCTCAGGTGCTCATGAGGGATGAATTGGAAATCCTTTCACATTAATGTTCAGGTGAACGAGACTTTTTGATATTGTCCATTAATGAACACTGTACATTGCTTCTGATGTGCATTGACTGGTTTAATAGTCCACATCTTATAATTTCAGATGGTCTGCAAAGCTGACTGGCTAATTAGCAATGTTGTGGAAAAGTAGCCTGGCTCAGTCCATGAGTCCAGTCTTTCAGACTTCTGCAATCTATCAGCGCCTATCACAAGGCGAGCCACACAACCTGTATTAATAATCACTGTTCACAATTATTTTGGTTAATATGCATACTTTCAATTTAAGTTACTTATGACTTGCAATGACAGAGGAATTAGTGTCGTTACCTTCGACAAGGCGCAGAGGTTATGTTTTCGGCAGCATACGTTTGTCTGTCTACGTCTATCTCTCTTGTCTGTTAGCAACATAAGTCAAAAAGTGTTGAATGGATTTTGAATAAATTTTCAAGAAATCTCCAAAATGGTATAGAGCACTGTGTGACTTCAGTTTTGAAAAGAATACATTGGTTAAATTACTTTGATTTATCCTTGTTCCATAAAGGAACATCATGTTACTATTTGTGTATTATATGGAATATGTATTTAATATACAGTATAGTCTATGGGAAAGTGTAAAGTATCTAATGATTGTAAAATCATCTAAAATCATTTATCCAAATTTATTTTAAGCAATAATCACAACTGTTGAAACAATGGCTGTGGGTCTCGTTTAATGTGATAAAGTATTGCGGGCAGTGGCATAGGTTTCCATTTCTGGTGACTCCTGACTGTAATAAGGGCTAGCCCCACAGAATACATCTACATGGTATTTATGTCATAAAATATCACCCTTCCCGCTTTTGTGTAACCTGATCACAGTTAAGCCACATATCCCGGCTTAATCCCTTATCTTGGTTTTGTGCAATAAGTCCCCAGGAAGCAGTCTTTGTTGTTGTTGTCGATAGGAAAATGCGTTAAATGGCTATAAAATTGGAATTAATCATATTTACAATGACTTGAAAAATGAATTATAAAAAATACTTTATTTATCCCCAAAGGGAAATTATGATATTGTAGTATGTGATATAACTTTTTTCATCACCACTACTACTAATTATTATCATTATTATTATCAGAAAAAGAAGAAGAAGAAGAAGAGGAGGTAGAATTGTAAACTATTTTTCTGTGTTTGCTTTTTTTTTATGAATCGCTCATAGTTTACATTGCTGTTTTGACTATAATTTGGCTATAAAATTGACTGATTGTAATCACCATGGCTTTGTGAATAAATAACGTGTTAAGGTATACTTGAAGCCTTCTTTATGTCATTGGGTCTGTGTTGATCATCCTGCAAACTAATGGGAGTGCTAACATAACACTTATCTAGCTGGACCATAATTTAATCTTCTTTCTTCTTCACTACAGCACTGTGTGCAACATCTCAAGAGGAAGACGGGAAATCCTAAGAAAGAGGGCTCTTAGGGAGACAGGGCTTAAATAATTGATGGTTTGGATTTACTTACTTATTTATTTGGTTGAGTTTTATCTATTTATTTAGAAATATATAGAGATAAAAAAATCTTTTTAATAATTTCAATGGGAATTTTTTTTTTTCAAACTCTGAAAGTACTGTAAATTTCCAGAGTTCTTTCACATTTTACCACCTATTCCTTGAAAGAATTCAAGTCAGTAAAACCACAGTTGTCTTAATGTTTTAAGACAATTTAACACTGAAGATTTAATTCAGAGGCCAGTCAGATGACTAAGATGCTAGAATTATCTTACCTGAAACTTGAGCAGGAAATTCTCCTGGACTGGCAAAAGCCTGTAGCAAAATACAGAGGTACATCAGTTTTTATCTTAGCAGCATCTCTTAAGAAAAGTCTGAAAATAAAGCTTATAAATAGATTTTTTTTAAAAGAAAAAATAGAAGCAGTATTCACCTTGCCATCTCAGAGAGACCCAGCTTACCATCACCATTAAGGTCAAACATATTTAGCTGCACAGAAAAAGAAAATTAAAAAGGAACTTATCAGAACATTTCAGAGGAAATGGAAGGATAATCTGTGCATATGCATGCATCACATGTTAAATAGATTCATTCATGTGAGATTAAATGGTAGAAGTCAAGTGTGTTCAGCTCACAGATGGTCCACTAACCCTGGTGGCAAGAAAAATGAAGTCTCAGCACGACAGGTGAAGTGGAGGTTATTAATATTCAAGCCTTCAAATATTGTAAGATTATGCAGTGTGCAGCAGTTAAGTGATTTGTTTTGACCATAGCAGCAGAAGCATTTTTGTTGGGAGAAGAATGTGTACATCTTTAAGTCATATAGAAATTAAATATGAGTCAGCAACTTTAATCAATGCAACTAAAGCTAAAGTTTCAACCAAAATACATTTTAGTAGATGTTTGATGACTCTGGGTTCAAAAGCTCATGGTTGTTCTATGGTGATGGGCTATAATGTTGGAAATCTGAATGTAATGACACTCACAATTGTCTGTGTGTACTCATTGAGCTTCTTCTCATCATAGTTTCTTTTAGCCTTCTTCAGCAGGTCTGATAGGAAGCCCTGAGGGAGAGAAAAAAACTGTCACAGTCAGCAATGGGACAATTTAATGCATTCATGTTTAACAGTTTGCCATTGTAGGGGAATTCATTGGAGTTGATGTTTTAAAAAGGTGCTGTGCAGTTTTGTTTGAAAACAAGAAAGGAGTTTGCAATGTACATTCTTAGAGTGGTTGAAGCACTAGAAATATTATTGGCACAGAAGCTCATCTCAACCAGAGTTGAATTTCTTTTATTGTAATTAGATCAGGTCGCTCTTGAAAATGAGACCTTGTGTCTCAATGAGATTTCCCTGAATGAATAAAGGTGAAATAAAAAATAAAAATAAAAAGATATAAGAGAGAACAATATGATTGTTCTTGCAGAGATATTGATCTAAATATGACAATGCATCTACAAAATTCACATAACCTTGGTCTACAAGGTGATTGTATAATAAGAGTTTGGTGTTCTACCTTAAGCTCATTCGACTCAATGTAACCACTACGGTCAGTGTCATAGCTCCGCCAGGCCTGCAAGACAAGAGTTATGTTGTCAGAAAACAGGTACAAACTTTAGCCACGATAACATAAAAAAAAAGACGCTCATACCTACACACTTGAGCAAAGTACCGGTGAGAGGAATGTTAGTGTCATCTGACTTTCCGTAAATATAGAATTTGTCAAACCCCTTATCAAAAATGGATACCCAAACCCCTCCAGCACTTGCTGACTTTCCCCCAGCAGAAAGCTGGGGTCCATCCATAATGCATGGCTGTCTGAGAATAGCTTTAACACACGAAAGAGCCTGAACATCACACCATAAAACCCTCTTAAAAATGGAGTAAGTCAACTGCTTGTGTATAAGTGTGGCATTTTAAATCACACTGGTTGCCTTCCTATTTTCTCTCAAATTATTTTAACATACAGTAGCCTATGTCACCAAAAAAGTTCAACAGCACTGTGACCTATGGAGATCTTAGTAACATTTTAATACAGCAATATATTTGGTTAGTAGTAAATAATAGATTCAGTATGACAGTGGTTTGATGTGTATTTAGCATTAACTTTTTAATGTTAGCCCCTTAAAATGATCAACCATCGTTACTATGAAGTTTGATTTCAGGTTTTTAAAATTTGCATTTCAAAATTTGTAATCATATTATTTTGATGTCAGGTGCAACTTTGAACTTAACCTCAATATCAGACAGTTTGTGAGTGTTAGAGCTCCAGAGACAGGAAAAGGCTCAAAATGGACAATTGACATCGTTACTGGACTGTCTCAGCATGAAACAGACATCACAACTTGGCAAGGAAACCAAAGAAATTGTTGGGCAGCTGAACATATGTCCCACAGGACAGACTGCAAAAGCACGCAGGCTTGAGGCATTTCTGAGGAATTATCACAGATGAGTAAGGTTTATCAGTTAGTTAGGGAGCAACATTCCTCAAAAAAAAAAAAAAAAAAGAGGAGTCAAACAGAGACAGAGAAGGAACAAGGCTAATTTGTTACAGTCATTAAACTGAAGGGCTTCTGATGTGCATGAAAACTTGACTGAGCAGATGTAATGTAAAGACTTATATAAGAGCACTTGATGCATGTCAACAAACAAGGTAGGGGACACAGATGTGGATTTATTCAAACTTACTCTCATGAATTCAGCGCTGGATCCAACAAACTCTCTAAAACAGAGCAGGAAGTTTTCTTCTGTGGGCAGAATTTGGGCCAACTACAAAAAAGAGATAGAAAGATTTGGTTTACAATGGTTCACAATTTAAATTCATAAAATATAGGCTTTACTTTGGCAGGTGGCTTTGTATTTGGGAACTTTTAACTTAGGCTCTGAGAAAATACAAGTAATAAATGAACAAACTGATAGATAAGATAGTTTTTTAATAAACCGTTTGTTGTCACCTCGGACATCTCAATTCTGCCATCAGAATTCTTGTCAAAGTTGGCCATGAATTCCTTCATCTTTTCTTTGAATGTAGCATGTGAGGGATCCTGCAACATCAAATCACATATAGAAAAATATATTAATGTCATGACCTATGTTACGTATGATTATGTATATAGCCTAGTTTTAATCTGCAGCAACAACTCAGCTGTACCATCAGCAATAATGTTTCCTGTTCATGACTTCCTGTTCCTGGAAGCTGAAAATCCCTAAATGTTTTATCAAAATATGACTGACAACATATTTATTTTCTGTCCTCTTGTATACGTATTCACAGTACTTGTTTAATATTAGTGATTTTGTTGTGGCTCCCATCCTTTTTTTTTACACTTGAAACACCTTGCCCTGTCAGGAAGTGTCATAAAGCCCCAGTCAACACCACCTCTCATATTTAAAAATTTCTAAACTCACTTAAAGCTGGACATGGGCGACATTTAGATTATTTACACTTAGTGATAACATTCAGTTTTCCAAGAGACACTATAAAAAATTTAATTACTTAGATTTGATCACCTAGGCCATAGTTTATGCCATTTTTCATAACTATGATCTTGCTATGTTAAGCATTTATCAACTCCTATTCCTTTTGCTTCATTTAACAACTGTTCATTATGCTAAATTATCAGTATTCTACTCACAATTTCAACTGCTTATTTATATTTAACCTAACAATTCTATCGATCTATAAACTAAGCGGACAATTTAAAATCTTTCTGTATTTTGATCTAATAACTGATCGTGTTAGCTTATCATGAGCAAACAGTTTCACCTGTAATTCAAACTATAATATTTATGATGCTTACCATATTAGCTAAATCTAAACTGTTTATTAGACTATTAGTTAACTTTTTTTTAGCAGTTTATAACACTATTTTTGAATACCTTTCTACAGTATTTCTTTGCTATAGGCCAACAATTTCCAAAATACTTAAGTTTTTGTACCATTAGCTAGTTATATCAACTTTTTTCATTAGCAACAATTTAAAGTATTTCGCCTGTATTATCAACTGCTATACCATGGTCAGTGAAAATTCTAATGGCAATTGGCGTGCATTATTTTCGTATCTATGCACACGTAGTTCGTCAAGTTAAATCACAGTTATATAACTCCGCTAAGGGCGTCAGCATAGTAATGCCTTAATCAACTGGTTCAGATCAGCTGGCTTTTGACAGGTGAATGAGAGAACCGCGTTGCAGCATGGAACGTTTGTTTAGCATGAAAAGTACTTGGAGGCAAACATAAAATAGTTCTACACTTAAACGCATTTAGCAAGTTTTGCGTAAAAAAAATAATCATTTGTTATGAAATGTTTACCGTGTGGAGTCCGAGGCGTTTAATGACCATTAATCAACTTGGACTCTGCTGCACGTCGTGGTGTTTTAGACTCCCTGTCGTGCATTAAAACCATATAATGCACGGGGCCTCGTTGTTTAATCCTTACTTAATAGCACAATTAGCTAATCTATTAAGCTAAATTATGTATTATACTGTAGGGGTTTTCTGTGCAACATTATTACAGATGTGTGTGCAACCAGTAGGAGAGTTCACAGCGGTGTGTTTGGCAAAAAAAAAAAAAAACAAGTCTGTCATTATTGACTGGTTGAAGTTTAGCTGTACTTTATCACAAAGTGGCAATAAAGCAATATTAAGTCAAATATACTTTCTTAGATATTGATACCCTTCCTGGCAACGAATGATTTGAGAAATCTAGTACTGTAGTAGTCATTTCTGTAATATGCTGCAGGCTGTAAAATATAACTTGTCCTGAGCAAAACTAATTTTACCACCTTGGTGCTGATATTGTCGAATAAGGACAAAAGAGGCACAAAAAAAAGAGAAAAAACAGGTAAGATCATTCAGAAATATTACCAATTTTCTATAGTATTGCTTGATTGTTAGCTCATAATTTCCATCATTTAACCTATACTATAACGTTGTCACTGGTTGCACGATTTACCATTAGGATTATTAAGAAGTGATACAGTATCAACTCTTTATAAATGAACAATTCCAAATTTACACAAACCACCAGCTCCCAATAGGCTACACTAGGGTACTATATCCATTTTGGGGGATTAGTAGCAAACTGTGATTAATAGATTTTTCTGCTGATAAAATGATGGATTAAAGGTGAAAATTTGAACAGATTTGACCCCACAATAGAAAAGTACATGGCATCTAGTGTGGTGGGATATGAACACAAACTCACCACTCCTGCTCCTCGCCTTGCAGTTTCCAACTCTGTGAAGAAATTCTCCAGCTCCTTCCCTTCAATGTAACCATTTCCTGTAGTGCACCAGAGGGGCAAAATTAGTTTGGCACAAATAATCTTGGGAAGCTTTTAAGTGCCTTCCAGCTTTGATGACTATCTAAAAGTTTGATTAAATGCTAAGATGTGGAAGAAAGATTAATGGTCACTGAGGGTCTTTAAATTTTGTGAGAGTTGCCAAAACTTGAGCAAGTAGTTCAGCCTCATGCCCTCTGTGATTAAATCCAAATAATCAGTTTACAAGATAATGTAGGGTATATACATAATTAAACTGTACTTAAATCAATTTAACTATTTCCGACATTAGCTGGTTAAGGCCTGATTCAGTGCACAAATCATGCCTTGAGTGAATCTTAAAGTGCTGCAACAGAGAGACAAAAATAGTCAGATGTTACATGATACCACCCTACCTTTTATTGATAGCATGCTTTGATTAAGTGAAGATATAGCACAGAAAAACAGTCATGCCTAAAAACTATCCTTGATTCCATTTATCTAACACATTCCAACACTAAAAACGACTGTAAATACATGTGGGCTGCAGCAGGGGAAAACCCCACCACAAGAGTAGTTTCACTGGAGTGTAAGCAGAATAATGAGTGTCTTCTTGCCTGAGAGAGTGAAAGTGGGCAATCAGATTGATGCTTATTGGGGCATTCTGTCCCTCCATCTGCACTTGTGCTCCTTATAACACTCATGTGACCGGGTATGAATTAATAGAATAATTTAGTTCACTGGTTTTCCTGTAAGTTGTAGGGTATAGCAGACAATCAGTGTTCTCTTTTAAATCACGAGTGAGTCCCACCTGCCATTGATCCAAACAAAGACTATGAGGCAGTTTAAATAAAACAAAAATGAACTAAATAAAATGCAGAGATTTATTTCACTGCCTTCTTCATCTCTTAATCTCTTATCCTGTCATCTCCTTTACTTTTTTCATCATTTTCCCCCTCCCCCTCTTCCCATCTCCCTGCCCAGCTTCATTTGCACACTGTATTTGATAGGTACGCCCATCTGTATTAAGGATGAGCTGGTGTTTTAGACATAAACAAATCCGTGTAGTAACAGAAAGGTCTCACAAACAAGTGCACAAACAAAGCAAACAGAGGCAACATGCTAAAGGCGGTGCATCTTTAATAGAGCCTGAAATTCATTTTCAGTTAGCTTCACTTTGTTTTCATTATTCATAACTTCTAATCACCAGAGGGCTTGGAGATTGAAAAATAGCCAAAATACAGTGCAGCAACAAAGTAATCTGTGTCATTCTGCGTCAGTAATGATTTTAGAAAGATGTTTTTGTATCAGACAAATTTATTTAAAACAAAAAATGAGGAAAAACGTGCACAGCATAATTAATCCACACATTAAACTCTGGCTGCTACATAAATGAAACGTACAACATCATTCTTCGTGTGATCAATTACTTTTTTTTTGTAAGGTAGCGAAAGCCTGCTATAAAAGGGGCAAAATGTTTCCAGATGGGTTTGTGTGCTAATTAGCATATTCATGGCATTATCGCCGATTTGCATTCTCTCCTCGTGTCAGCATTCTTCATCTATTTGCTTCTCTCCTACTCTGTTTACATATAGTATATTTTGATATTTTGCCAATAAAGCCACTTCCATTGACATATTTTTACATTTTACACTTTTAAACAACAGAACAAGTATGAAATATCAACTGAAAGGTGTCCCATATTGACTGGATGGCAACTAGCAGTCAGTTTTAACTTCCATTTAACAGCTCTTCGCTGTTAGGAACAGAAGTTAAAGACAGCAAATAAGCTATTTCAGAATTATTTTTATTTTAATTCAAAATTATCACATAAAAAAAGTTAGGAGGTACAGAATAGTTTTTTCTTCATCTCACACAGCATGTTGGCCCCATATACGTAAAAAAAACAACTGAATATTTAGTATATGAGTAAACGGACTGTACTTGTATAGTGCTTTTCTAGTCATGTGACCACTCAAAGTGCTTTGACACTACATGTTCATTCACCCAACATTCATACAGCACCTATATTGAAACATACTTGGTGCTTCTCTAAGCATTCATACACCTGATAGGCACATCAGGAGGCAACGTAGGGTTCAGTGTCTTGCTCAAGGACACTTTGACATGTAGTCAGGGGAATTGAACTGCCAACCTCCTGTTTGGTGGACTACAGCTCTATCCACCTGAGCTACAGCCACCCCCGCTGATAAACATCAGCAGCTGCCATACACCTAACATGCAGAACCTGCAGAGACAAAGCAACATCTTGAATTTGTCACTAAATTAGCTTTTTTTTTTTTCTTTTTTTTTCTTTTTAAAGTCAATACAGGGGTATGAAAACTTGTGGATTTGACAAAACTGCCAAGCTGCTGATGATAACTATATCTTTACACTTTACAGTTGGAAGCTTGTGATCCAGAACAAAGGCTTTGGCATTTTATTGTATTTTATTTACTTTTTATTGTGTGTTGTTTGCCTTTTTTAAGGTGCTTTTATACTGAGTTTTAGTTGTTGTTTTTAAAATTTTTGCATGTTAATTTGCCACCCTCTGTT
>JBBBVU010000001.1:19807784-19823749 GCA_037177055.1 Atherinosoma microstoma | reverse complement strand
TTTGAAATAAAGTTTTTGTTTTGTTATTTTCCACTGTCACCCACCACCCGCCGTGGAAGTAAAGATTCAATGCAATCTTTTTTTTTGAATTGGCTTATTTATTAACACAGTTATCATAAGTTGGACTAATATGGATCATATAATTCACTTGTTTTAATTGGATTCTAATTCGACAACAATTAATTGTATTGAGTTGGACTGTGGCTGTAAAAAATACCTTGAGATGACTTTGTTATGAATTAGCGTGATTCAAATAAAGCTGAATTAAACCAAATTGAAATCTGATAAATAAAAAAAGTTGAATAAATAAATGTTAAAAAATGTTCAGTTAAGGATTAGAAAAATATTATTCTGTTCTATTTTGGTGCTTGTTTGACAGTCCATATGAGTCATCTGGAAATAATGTTATCATAGAAAAAACAAAACAAAAATAACTAGTGTTCAAAAAAGAAAAGGCAAATACTTCAATACAATGTCTTATTTATAACACCTACAAATTACAGCTTACTAAAAAATACTGAAGAGTGATATCTTTGTATTTTACAATGTAAGAAATAATAATAATATTTTGTACTTCTCTGTGTAACAACAACAAAGTGGAGAATGTGAATCCCAGCTGGTTGACTTTTTATATCTATTTGAAAGTTTAATTTTTTTTTTTTAAAGAATTCAAACTCGAAGATAACTTTGCTTCTGCAATAAATGGGAAAGTACTCATTGTGATTAACTTAACAAGTCCATAAAAACAAGGATTAGAACAGGAAACACATTATTTCTATGAATATGCAGAGATTTATGCTCAATTTCTGCCATGGTACCAACGATTAATTAGTTGTTGTTTTTGAATGGTAAGTACCTGTCACACAGGGAGATTTGTGAATCCCTGCTCTTAATCCCCCTTTTCTTTTCTGGAGAATCTTTCCTCGCAGACTCCTCCCTTGTATCCACAACCTCAAGTCAAATCAAAGCCTCTGACATAAATGACAGAAGGATTAATTAACTGCTGAATTGCATGTTCTCCAACAAGGTCTTAGGGACTATTGCAAGAATCTTAAATCATTGTGTTTTCATGGCAGAATACATCAAGCTATGTTTTGCTTCAAACATGATGTGCAGGAGTTATGTTGTGGGAAGGCTTGGTTGCTATCATACAGGGTGACTTGTGCAAAGTCAACCCATAATAGTTTGATTGGATTATAACCTCACAGTTTTTCCTTTTTTATCTATGCTCTGTTAGATGTATCTACTTCTACATTTCCGTTAATACTGCAGAAAATAGCTGATTGCCATCATGGCACTCACCTGGTGATGGCACTGCCATCACTATCAGTGATTGTCCAGCTTTGCTTTAGGTAGTCAATATGAAAACCCCTCTGTCTTGACAGTAACTTCAGGAGCTGCTGGCCAGGGCTGTTAACACACATTAAAATGTTTAGTTTGGGGGGGTTTCTTTTTCTTCATTTGCCTGTTTACATTGTAGCCACTTTGTGACCCCCACACCGGCTGTGGTGTGCCTCATATATCCTTTTCTAATTCCCAGATTTATCTCTATCCTGACTGCTTTGAATTGATCTATCGTTCATGTGTGAGAGAGACAACAAGGGTTTGTTGTCAGACAGCAGCTGCAGGAGAAGAGACTTGTTTGCATCACTGCAACACCCTGTCACCATGACAGAGAACAGATGTTTACTGTGCTTGTGCTGTTTATTCATCCTCTGCTCCTCATCTAGTCAGTGATAAAACATACACTCTTTGAAGAAATATGTTGAAAAATGACACAAATAAGGTCTAGGAGTCTGACATTGTACACATTATATATATATACACACACAAAACAGATAATGTTGCAAGATTTGGTTCTAGCCTACATTTTATTTAAAACTATTAATGCATCCTACTGTCGCTGGAATTCAATTAGGATATATGTTTAATGGGAACTAGGAACCATCAAGAAGAGCATAGATACTTTAGTCTAAAACTGAAAGCAGGAAGAGGATTCACTCTGTGTCTCTTTTCTCAGAAAATAACAGCATCTGGTAAATCATTTGCTTCAAAAGTGACAGTATCATCAGCAGACCTCCTCACTTGTATTATGTTCACTGAAGTGACTAAATTAAAACAGCTTTGTAAACCAGACAGATGTGATGTGACAAACCAACCCTGTCAGCGTGACATATTATTTTTTATTTTTTGTCTACCTGAAATTAACACAGTCTAACATTTGAATATATCATCTTTTCCCATGGTTATGGAGAAACTCCAATTCAATTGCAGATAGAGCCAGCTGCCACTTGGCATTAATTGTCATAATTTACCACTTCCCAACAGCTCAAAATCCAAACATCCTGAGAATGACAACCAGTAAACATCATAAAATAAACAGCCAAAGAAACAGTTGGGACTCAACACCTTAATGATTGTTTTTACACTCCAGGCGGGCTAAGGCGGCTAGATGTTAGCCGGCTGAAAACCGCAGTTGTGCTACCCTCCTTGCTATTGGATATCTGACATTTATCAGTCAAAATGACACGCCCATAATTATGAAGAATTTCAAGATTAAATAACATCTGAGTTATAAAAATCTGATCACATTTATCAATTTTAAAAATTAAAATAAAAAATAAGTTAGCAGCGTGCATTTATCACAAAACCTTTCCAAACAGCTTCAAAGTTGAGTTATTAGGCTTCCAACCCTGACAGAATTAAGGAAGCAACTCTTTGAATTTACCAAGGAGCTTAACAGTTTATGTATTTTTTTTCAGGAATGGTTATTAAACTGGAAATTTTAATGCTTATTGTTATTATACTTGTTTTGAATTTGATGTTAGATCAGTAATGGAATCTGTCAAAAGTTAAGTTGAGGGGTTATCCTATAAATTTTCACCAACAGTACCAAATGAAAAATCCAAAAAAGAGCCCATGTGTTTAGCAATTATCATCTTCCATATTGCTTGTCAGAAATAATTTGATCTAAATATATTTATGTTTGTACTTTTCTTTATTTCTTGTTCCAGACTGTTCCACAAAGTCACTCTACAGCATGATATGCACATACTTTTCATTGTTGTTCTTACTTTTCGTTTTTTGAAATTTAGATCTCCCCTAGACTATAGCGTCCTTCTCTTATTGTGAACATTCTCTGGATATTTTTGGTAGTACATTATTTCTTGTTTTGTACATTATTTGCACCTTTTTTTTTTAGATATAAGCAAGTTCACAAATTTCAATTTTATATAAAGCTAGTTTGTGTGATCTCTGTATCCTTCTTTGTTTATTTTCCTTGTTGCTCTTTTCTTAAGAGTGCAGCATGCTTTTTTAATGTTAAATGGTTATAATTTTCAGGTCACCAGGCAGCACTGCATTAAAACTACCATGTTTCTGTGATGGAAATCACTGCATTGGCTACAAGACATTTACCACTGGTTCAGCTCTGCACCCGTAAGTGCAAGTTGAAACTCTATGAAAAGAAAAAAATCTGTACATCCACCCATAATGTTGTTTTCAGAAACATTCCTGTTTTTATTTCTCTTTGTACACATGAGTAACGACCTTTAACCAGGTGCAATGAATGCAATTGAGAGGATACACTTTATTCATCAATAATAGATCACACCGTCCCAATCATTTCACGGTAAGAGGTAAAATATATTTTATTCCAACTTTATGGGTAACTATGTACAAGACTCAGAAACGGCCTCTTCTTTGTGGTGAAATGTGTAAAGATGGTCTCAGTCCTGTAGTCTGAATAATCTAAATCCATTTCAGCAATTATGCTTTGCACTGTTGAATGCGTAACAATATAAACAGGTTTTGATGCTATATGTACACTGAAACAGAACTAGTTAAAATTAAAAGACCTCCTTAATGACCTCTCTGACAATAGTCTTGTCTCAGTCTGCATTGGTCCTGTTGTGATCTCAGTGGGACTTTTGACACAATCAACCACCACATTTAATGATGACTTGAAAACAACATCAAGACCAAGGGTACTGTTTTAAACCATATTCATCTGACAGAGTCCAGTTTGAACATGTTAATAATGTGTTGTCTACAGATGCCAGAGTTGATTATGATGTCCCACTGAGTTTAGAAGTGGAACAATTCTTTTCACACTATAAATGCTTCTTTTTGTCAACATAATCAGGAAACATGACATTTCCATTGTTATGTCATGACACCCAGTCTATCTATGCAATCTGATGAAACCAATTGGTTACTCAAATTACAGGCTTATTTCATAAAAGCCTGGATGACCTGTAATTTTCTACTTTTGAGTTCAGACTAAACAGAAGTCACAGAAGTAATTGTTCTTGAATCTAAAAAGCTCAGAGATTTGCTCTTAAACTGTTCAGTCGCTCTGTATGCCCATGCTTTGGACTCCAGTTTCAGTGAGGAACCTTGGGTTAATTTCTGACTGGATTTGTCTTTTAAATCACATTTAAGTGTAATTTTGCCTAAATCAAGAGTATCTTTGCCAAAGTGATGCTGGGAAACTGATATGCATTTTAGCTGGCCATTCAAATAATTCCCTGAATCTTTCTAGTGATCCAAGACCCTGGAGCTAGAGTACTGATTCAAACCTCCAGGAGAGATGACATTTCTTCTGTTCTACCCTTTCAATGCTGGCTGCCAATAAAATTTAGAACACAATTCAAAACCCTTATACACTGTGTAAAACCCTGAAAACCATTGCTTTATCTTATCAAAAAGATTTCTACAACCCCACAAGTAATATTTGCTGAAAGACTGTAGGCTTAATTGTGGTTCCTTAAATTTCCAAATGAAAAAGGAGGCAGAGCTTTTAGTTTGAAGACTTTCTTATGTTCTTTTACTGCTTTGAAAAAAGGCTATATAAATAAAAACGTGTTGATATATTGATTAGTGATGCAGCATAGCAGTAAAGTTCCTGTGTCAAGCTTTATAAAATATGTTACTATGAGATCAAATAAAAAATAAGGATACATTTTGCGAAAGTACAAGATTTCAGTTTTATGTTGCCTTTTTGTGCTCTGTTTTCATTCAGTGCACCATTTTATTTTTTTTAAAAGAGACTTGTCATTACATAAAAAGAACCAGGCATGTTTCATACAATTAAAAGTCTGCATTTTATACAGATGAGCAAATCAAAAGATACTTGTACTGTGCAGTGTAAAACTAAGATATCTAAAGTTTGTCTTCACATCCTTTTCCCCTGCAACAAGTCACAAATCTACACTGCTGAGTGTTGAAGTGAATTTATCCCTTTAGTTCACATCAAATACGCCTTTAAGAGACACCACACCCGCTCGACCTTACGCATGCGCATGGCTATCTTTTTCAGTCACGTGAACTGGCTACTACATTTGCTAGCATCGCGTCAGTTCGGTGAGTTGATAGTTGAGTTTTCCTGTACTTTTATGTCCTATTGAGAGACAGTAGTCGGAAGGAGGCGCTTGTTTGTAAGACTCGAAGTTTTGTAAACGTTGTGTGTAGAAATTTGGCCACTACGAGGTTTAGAAAGCTCTGAATTATACGCCTTAAGAAATGTGTCGAGGATAAACTTTTGTTTTAACTGCATTCACCATTGTCACCATCCTCACAGCCCAGACACGCCGTTTTACGCCATGACATGATAGCAGACGGGTTTGCCTGCAGATTCAACTGGAAACAGTCAAACAAGACTGATCTCTTTAGATGTCATGCGATGTTTACATCCAGTCGTGGAAGTCCAGTCAATAATTAACCAGATATTTCTCATTTGAAGATTTCTTAGCTGCTTCAATAGCTTAAACTCAAAGAAACAACAAATCTTCATTTTATTTTAACATTTAATTATTATTAAACCCTATATTTAATCTTGCCATTGAATAGGATAACTGGCTTGTAATATTTATCTATGGTAATAGCAATATATCATGTTTGTTAGAAATACCAAAGATACAAAATACAAAAAGTCATTTAGTTTTGACAATATCTACATCGGTTTCTTTCCCAATTTATCACCAACATTTAAAAAAAATGTTTTGTTAAAGTGGGGAGAAACAAATACAGGGCAGTGCACCTATGAAAAAAAATGTGGTAAATGTAGACTTGATACTTTGACTTTAGTAAGCATGTCTCTGAACTATCTGTTCTTAAACTGTGATCCAATAAACAAAAACAAAGGTGACTCTTAGAGTGACTTCGGGGTAGAAATTAGATAAATGAATACCCTGCTTGACTCCCAATGATGCAGTCATGTTTGTACTGTATTTTTATGATTACATAACATTCAACTATCAATCCATTCAGTTCTGGTTTTGCACTCATTGAACAAAGCTTTGTAGTGCTTATTTGAGAGATTACGTTGGACCAAAATTTGCAAGACCCATAAAATACCAGTTGATATATTTTAATAGGCACAAACCTTTTTCTAGCCAAAATATTATCATGCAATTGAATTTTAATTAATTTAGCTTACTTGAAAATGCACAACTGGCGAGCAGTTTTTTTTATACAACATATAAATGTGAGTTTCATCCACAGCAGCAGTGTGATCTCTGACATACAACTGATGAATGTCCTGTCATTAGCTGTAAGCCATACAGTGCATTGCCATTTATCACTTAGGCGCTGCAGACTAACCACGACATGACCCAGAAATACCTCCTCTCACTCTGGTAATTGGATTGTTTTGCGAGCACCAGGATGGGAAGAATCATGTTAGCATTGTATGACAGCATTTTCTGGCACTTGGTGAAAGGTCCTGCAAATATTGACGCATATACTATATGGCAGCATGTTCTACAGATCTAAGAAAATCTGGATAGAATAATCATTGCCTGTGTTAAATTAACATTTTACATTTGAACCTTATTAGAGATTATTATTTTGTAGTTGTGTTAGGTAATGTTCCAGCCTGGTGAGGTAACCAGTAGCCTAATTACAGTCTGTTCTGCAGCCTAATGAGATCATGATACAGCGAGGCAACATTTCATTACTTCTCACATGACAAAAATGAAGGGTTGCAGAGTTAAACCTCTGTTTAAGTTATTGTGAAATGTACTGCTTCCAAAAACCTTTTTTTCTTTTGTGATGACATAATCTACCTGTGCTGTGTAAATATGTTAAGCAAACACTAAACTTTCTGGTGGATTATATTAAACGGGAGAGTAGTTGATGCACCTCTTCATGCTCTTGTCCCTCAACAGGTGTGGAGGATGAGCTCTGGCAATGGCACCAGGAGGAAAATTAGCAAGCAGCAACACTTCAACAGCGTGGTGGTATCCGACCCTGACATACTGGCAGAGATACAGGGTCTTTTTAGTAAAATTAAACCCTATGTGAAGCCAACTAGTGGGGAGTGGAGCATCCCTGATCCAAATGTTGCTCTCAGACACCCAGCGGAGGAGCACCAACATCTCCAGGAGCTGAAGGCCTCTCTGAATGCAGTGAAGAACCAGCTCAGTGACAAGAACGTACAGGTGTGGCATCAGCACACCAACTCCACCAACCGGGCCGGGAAGGTGATCGCTGCCGTACGCTCCGCTGCCAACGCAGAGATCTGCACTCAGGCCTGGTGCAAGTTCTATGAGATCCTGGGGACCTTTAATCTTCTTCCTGAGGAGGCTCTTCAAAATGGAGAGCTGAACACAGTCCATCTGTGTGAGGCTCCAGGTGCATTTATAGCTGCTCTGAACCACTACATGAAAACCAGTGAGTCCACACGATACTGTGACTGGTGCTGGGCTGCCAACACCCTCAATCCATACCACGAGGCTAACGGATGTAGTACAACCATTGCAGATGATCGGTTAATCGCCAACACGCTGCCATGGTGGTTCTTTGGCTCAGACAACACAGGAAACATCATGATTCAGAAACACTTGCTGGATATGCAGGCATTCGTGTCCAACATGCGCAGAGTTGATTTGGTGACAGCAGATGGAAGTTTTGACTGTCAGGAGAATCCTGATGAGCAGGAAGCATTGGTGGCATCACTTCACTACTGTGAGGTCACAGCGGCACTGCTGCTCCTGAGCCCCGGTGGTTCCTTTGTACTGAAGATGTTTACCCTGTATGAACACTCCTCTGTCTGCTTACTCTACCTGCTGAATTGCTGTTTCCACTCCGTCAACGTCTTCAAACCCGCAACCAGCAAAGCGGGAAACTCTGAAGTTTATGTTGTGTGTCTGAACTATGACTGTAAGGAGGCTGTGAGGCCTCTGCTTTCAAAACTAGTTCGCAATTATGGACCACATCTGGCTGACCGAGAAGCTCTTTTCCCCAGGTCTCTTATCCCAGAGTCATTTTTGAAGCAGCATGAAGAGGTGTGCCTGTACTTCCACACACTACAGGTAGAGACGATCACAGAAAACCTGCGACTGTTTGATGAAATGAGCACAGAGCAGAGGCAGCAGCTCGAAAACATCAGAGACTGTGTGGTCCAAAAATACCTGCTGCGCTTCCAGGTAGGATAACTTAACAGCCTGATGATAAAGAATTTGAGGCAACAAAAAATATATATATATTCATTTAGTAGCTGTTCTGGAGCCTTTTTTAAAACAAAAAATGTTTTTTTTGTCACCAGATGAAAATTCGAGGTATTTTATTTGTTCAGATTCCCTTTATTTCGGTTCTTCCCACCAGAGAAGTGAGCAGAGGAGGTGGGGAGGGAAGAGAGAGGAGGCGAAGTGACAAAATAAATGTCTCTGAGGCCCTCCGTTTTAAACCAACATCAATTAAATCCTATGTGTGACACAGCTGTATCAGCCCCCTTCAGAGATTGCGGGTGCTTTTAAAAAAAACATCCACAAAAGGTATACAGAAGAGTATTAGGGCCACTGAAGAAAAAAAAATAGAATTCTGAGAAATTCTGACTTTTTCTCAACACTCGACTAAATTCTGACTTTAATCTCTGAATTCTGACTTTTTTCTCAAAGCTCAACTTTTTTTACTTTAATTATGACTTTAATCTCAGAATTAAATCTCAGAATTCTGAGATTAAAGTCAGAATTCAGTTGATTTTTAAAAAATGTTTTCTGAAAACTAAGTTTTGTTTTTTGCATTTTTTTTTCATATCTGAAAAAAGTCAGAATTCTGAGAAATTCTGACTTTTTTCTAAACACTCAATTGAATTCTGACTTTAATCTCAGAATTCTGACTTTTCTCTCAGAATTCTAAACTTAAAGTCATTCAGTTGAGAATTAAAAAGTAATAGTTCTGAGATTAAAGTCATAATTCTGACTTTTTTTAATTCTGAATTTGTTTTTGTTCTTTCTTCAGTGGCCCTAATACCCTTCCCTATGTACTAGTGTATCCTCTCCTATAGAACTCTTCTGCAAAGCTTCCTCTCTTCTCTAGGTCCAGGAATTAAATCTCAAAATTCTGAGAAAAATTCAGAATTCTGAGATTAAAGTCAGAATTCTGACTTTATTCTCAGAGTTTTTTTTTGTTTTTTTTCCAGTGGCCATAATACTCTTCCGTACCTTTCCGTATAAACTAGTGTATCTTCTCCTATAGAACTCTTCTACAAAGACTCCTCACTCCTCTCTTCTCCAGGTCCATTTTAGGGATTGAAACATCCATTCAAAACCATTGTGACAGGTTAAAGGCTAAAGGGTGGAGGATAGAGACAAGGAAGCACAAAATAGACAAAATTATCCCTCCATGGCCCCAGAGACAGCATCGATGGTCAACATTTTGTCGTACAAATGTGATAGAGTTGTGTTCAGTTATAAACACCTAAAGTTGATTTTAGTTCCATCTTGCACATAAACAATTGTGGTTGAAAATGTTTTCCATCTGTTGAAATAACTCATTTCTGTAAAGATGTAGATTGTAAAAATGTTGAGTACAGTTAGTACTTTCACAAACAAGCTTTTTGAAGTCCACAACTCCCCAGATGGTACCTGAAATAGAGGAGTAATGAATAGGAGGAACAAATGGATCAACAGAGAGGGACAGGAGAGGTGGAGGGATTGTAAAGGAAAAAAGAAGAAGAGTGAAGACAAAGGTCAGACAAAAATTGAGGAAGAAGAGATAAGGGAGGGGGAAGGTGATGAGTGATTGGGAGGGTGAATGAGGGAGAGGGAAGACTGAATGGATGATGGATGACAGCAGGGGTGGGTAACGGCCAATTTCCACCGGGTGCGTGTGCGACGCATTCTGTCTCCGCAAAATCAGTTTAAATTGAAATGATCGTGTTCAATTTATATTCTGATCTGTGTTTTGTGCTTTTTAAAGAAAAAAACATTACCACTTTAGCTCAAAACAGTTTCTTAATATCGGAAAATGAACTTGGAGTGTTTGTTTTTCTTCGTAGGTGAGCTTTCTTCCACGAAGCCAATGGATTTCTCGCAACACAGTGAGTCCTGCCTGCTGCAGTGTGTCGGCGGGTCGACCTCTGGGACAGAAGAAACAAACAGGCTCCTTCAATGAGCGGAGGGAACTACAGGCCCTGAGCTGGAAGGAGCGCATTGAGAGAAGTTGCCATGCCTCCTGCATACAGAGACACTCTACTGATGACAGCGAGATGGGCAGCTTCCTGGAAGGACCCCTGTCCAACTGTCACGTAGATAAATGGTATGTGATTGTTGGTGCTGCGCTACCTGCAGTCAGAAACTCTCCTTTCTGCGAAGGAGGTCTGTTAAACCACTTAAATGAAGCCCAGATGGATACAGCTGTAGACTGGACCCGTGTGTCCCCCTGTGAGTCTTGCCATTCGGCTTGTGCAGCCAACATTTTGTCTGAAGTTGCAGGTCTTTACAACCTCAAAGCCAGCTCTGTGGGAAACAAAAAGAAGAAACGGTGTCTGGTGTTTGGCAGCCGCTCAGTGTGGGGTTCCTGTGGAAGCCACATCGGGGATTTAGTCTTAACGTTCTCTGCAGAGCCTTCTTTTCCACAGAGAGGCTGCATCTCGTTGCACGATGGGGAGCCGCTGTATCAGCAGCAGCTCTTGGGATGTGTCATGTTTTCCCTGCAGACCCTGAGTTCCGGAGATGCCCTGCTGCTGCCTGTGTTTTCAGCCCTCACCCGTGTCACTGCAGCTGTTGTGCTGTGCTTGCACGCGTGTTTTCGCTCAATCTCATTTAGATGTCCCTCCCCCTCCAGTGTGGTTGGAGCAGTGCTTGTGTGTGCTGGTTTCTGCCCAGAAGCTGCTGCCCAAATGCTGCCTTTTCTGACTGATGTGCAGAACTGCATGAGCCAGTTGCTAAATGGAGAAGAGGGCGGGGATATAAATCAGCCTTGTGCAGTTGACAGACAGGTTCTGCAGTTTGTTCCCATGGAGGAGCTGCTCACTGGAGGGCTGACGGAGTTCCTGTGGACCATAAACTCTGAAATCATTCAACGGAAGTTGCATCTGCTCATGCAGTCTTAGTGCAGTTTAGTGAGCTGTCACTCTGTTTCTGATGCTGTCTCATCATGTTGCAAACTGTTATTTGCAGAAGACTGCTCAGACCTCCAGCAGTTAGACCCTGTGATTCATTTCCTTGTGCTAAAATCAAGAGATCCCATCTGACAATACTCCCGTTTGACACTGAATGACCGTTAACGGACCGATTTTTAAGTGGAACAACCCATAGCAAAGCAAGAAAGATCTTTTTTCCCCATGCATTCTTTTTTCATGAAATTACATACAAACATTACCCACAATTCAACTGCAACCTAAACCGGTGCAGACTTTCAGAAGATATTTATCAGATTTTAGTTATTCACTCTGCAGGTGCTTCATGCAGCTGATGGTACAGTTTGAATTATTAAAAATACATTAGTATTATTGGTTCCAGTGTAGAAATGACAAAAAAGAGAACAAAATATATGGAGTGCTGACGATATGCAGTTGAGCCCAAAACTATTAATAATTATTTCTAGTGAATTTTTATTTGACCAGGAGGATCCCTCCTCTTGTTTTACTTGTCCAAGCTATGCAAAATAATTAATAGTTTCTTACTCATTGCCAAAGCCATTAAAGCTTGTTTAATGGTTTAACTTTAAATTGATGTAGAGTCGGTGAAGCCTTGACCTACACTTGTGTTAGCATTGATGCTTGTTCAGTGTGTGCCTGCATCACTCTACAGTTTAGACTGTTGAAGCCTGTGTTGGTGGCAGGTTTCTGTCAGCCTTTCAGACATCCCCGAATGAAAACAAAAGTTTCCTGATTCAACCCGGGCTTTATGACGATGTGAATAAATTTCAGTTTTACTTAAACCTCAGCATGCATGGACTGTCTTTTAAAATGAGAAAATCGCTGCTGCTGGCAGAATACTTATTGTGTCAGTGATATGCACACACCTGACCAGAATACAGCATGTTAACATTTTACATTTGTTATCGGCAAGTGAAGTAGATTTGAGCAAAGCAGCATGCCTCATAAATGCATACCAAGTGGACCAATCATAGTACACTTCTAGGAAGGTGTACATCAAACTCTCAGTAGTTTCAGAAACTTTTCATAGCTGTGCTGGCAAACAATGTTTTGAGAATTATTTTAAAAGGCTGTGGTTAATGTTTAATATGACATTTTTGCTCAAAAGTTTAACCTCATATGTTTTTGTTGTTTTAAGACAGGAAAAAAACCTTTTTGGTCAAATAAAAAATTCACTCTTAATCCAAAGTTTGTGCTCAACTGGGTAGAATTTCATTTAGAAAGAGGGAGGGCAGCGAGTTTATTTTTCATCTCCCATGTGTCTTGCTTAGTTATTTAATGTCTACACTGAAAGGATCGTTTTCAAATTTCTATATTCATTTGAAGTGCTTGTTCTAAAAAAATACTGGCCAACTGCCAACATTTCCTTCTAATTGAGCATCTAAGGGCAGACATTAGTTTCACTCTATCAGGTTCTGTAGAAAAACTTAAACCTGATTGAAGAGAAGCTAGAAGTTTTAACCTACTGTGTATTTGGCCAGTGGCAGAAAGATTAATTTGAAACCAGTTTAGATCTCAGCCTGGCATCAGTGCTGATATTGATTTTAAAAAAATTCTGCAGTTATATATTACTCTAAATTTGTGTTGTACAAGACATTTAAGAGTTGAAAAATAATAATCAAAACTCCTAAACTGACTAAGTATGTCTTGTTTTATGAAGTACACGCAGTGATCTGTCATTTACTAAATTCAATTTGAGTAGCAGCCGTAATATTAAACAAGTTCATCCATTTTATTGTTTCACTCCCTGTTTTATACACAGTTACTGACAACCTGCAGGCAGGAACAAAACTGATGATACAAAGTTGCAATGCATGAAAATGCAAATTACTTTCAGTACTTGATCAGCAAATCTCATCCGTGACTAAAGTCTCTGAGGATTGTGAGGAGGCCGAATAATCAGTAATCCAACCCTCGGCACCAGACGGTCACAGATGTTTGGAGCTGACGTTGACATCACACATAGCCTGAAGTTTACCCTTAAGTGCCTGTTGTCTTGTAACAACATATTATTTCATCCAGTGATGGTGGGAATTTGTACACCATCATGGATCCTGGAGCTAAATTACTGTTAAATCAATTAATTTCTTTTGTGCCCAGGGAGGTAAAACTTAGTTGCTTCACATCAAAGAAGAGACTTAGTGCACTAAAATGTTTAATTTGTTATGAGAGACTGTACAGCCGGGGCAGGCTTTGGAAAAAAGGTTGTTTGTTCAATGTTGTCTTTTCTCTCTTTTTGTTTCTTTTTTTTCCCTGTTTATCCAGGTTTTCAATGTCAGTATAATTTATTTTCTTATAAAAATAATAAAAATGTGCACTGGTGTGAAGTTAGATTTTTTTCTTAGTCTAAGTTACTGTATCTTCTAAAGACGTGACACTATCTTTCCATCAGTTGAAGTGTAAAAGCAAGGCAGGCGTCTTTGCAGAAGGTCTGTTTATTAATTGAAATCATGGGAAAAGTTAGAATTTTCTCTAAATCTTATGCAATGTGCTGCAGTTTAAGATGTGCAAGTTTTTCATATTTAAGCTTAGTGTTTTATATCTTCAACTTAATTATTCTCATATTTCTCACAGTAATAACACAAAACGCATAAACAGAGATTAGGATGACAATGTGATATTTTGAGGACCTCTGCAGAGGCAACATGGGGAAAAGGAAGTTGATGTGTTAGTTTAAGAAAAGTTTTCATTCATATGTGGATGGGTTGAAAAATAAGATTTTAAGACCCTGTTATAAGTGCAGCGCTAACACAAAGGTGGTACAGCAGTGCACTTTTCTTTTTAGCATGTACATGTATGTATATTTAGGTTTAAAGGCAAAATGGTGATGCTTTTGAATTCCTGTCAAAACAATGTAAGTAGGTGAAATTGAGATTCTTAATAATGGATAACAGCCTTTATTTGCCAACATGGTACTTAAATGGTTAATGATGGCAAGTTTCTGCAAGATCTCTTGTTTCTTTGAGGTTGAGTGGCTTCCTTTTTCATCATCCAGCTTTTAAGCTGATGTGAAGGTATGTGATTGCTTATTTTTGTTAGAAAGATGGGAAAAAACAGTAAAACAGACAAAACAAAGCCATAATAATTTTAAAAAACATGTTTATAAAATAAGGATAGTGAGTAATAAAATACATGTTGCCCAGAATTGCACATTATAGCCGATGCCGATACCTGCATCCAGTTAGTGCTGTCACATCTTTTAGAGCTGTGCATTTAATGCTCCTACAGTCTATGGGATTAAACTGTTTCTGGGTCTGTTTGTTCGGTACTTCTTTCAAGAGGGCGGTAGGTGGTGGCCATGATGGAAGTGGTCTCAATGCTCTCTATGAAAAATGTTAAAGATTACACAGCTTGAAAGACGTACAGTTGTATTTTTGAAGTAAAGTAATTTCCAAACGAGGCATCTGGTCAGGATGCCTCCTGGACGCCTCCCTGGGGAGGTATTCTGGGCACGTCCCACCAGTAAGAGACCTTGGGGTAGGCCCAGTACACGCTGGAGGGATTATATCTCTCGGCTGGCCTGGGAGCGCCTCGGGATCTCCCCGGATGAGCTGGCTAATGTGGCTTGGTAGAGGGAAGTCTGGGCTGCCCTGCTCAGGCTGCTGCCCCCGGCGACCCGACCCCGGATAAGCGGAAGAAGACAGCATGGTAGGGTACATGTGGTGTTTGTAGCATATAGTTTGAAAGTGGATCAGACAGTAATTGAGTTATTCATATTCTAATGATCATTTACCCCATTTGTCCAAGTTCTGCGACACCAATGTTCACACAATCAATTCATATCAGACAGACTCATGCAAATTTTTTTATTTGTGGGGGTTTTTTCCACCCTCAATCTTGATCTGAGACACCAGAGGCAGATCCGTTAATGATTGTTCACAGCATGTCTGGCTTTAAAATGGAAAAGTGGCAAGGTTTGGTTGTCTGGGTGAGAGAGAGAGATTTGGAGCTAATGCAGCATGAATATAATCTGTTCTCAGTGTCATATTGTTGTATGCACATAAAACCAACAAACCATTGTGTGTGTTTGAGTTTTGTTTGCTTTGCAGCTAATGAGAACAGTCAAATCTGTGGATCAAGTGATCGGATGGCGAATTTACATGAACTCTGCATGAACTCAGATAAGAGTTAATGAATTGCAAACACAGATACTCAATGATGCTCAATGATATTGTGTCATTTTGAGACTTGCTGGACATTTCAGACTTTTAACAAACTGATATACAGAGAAACAAAAAAAACAATAGAATATGGGTTAACACTTTGACCAAAACTATATTAGTAATACAAACAAATTAGGAGAGTCTATATTTAAGCAGACCTAACACATAAAATAATGATCATATTTAAATTAGTCCGTGAAGTGCAGCAATTTGCTGAAAAGCATTAAAGTCTTGTTTTTTTTTTGTTTTTTGTTTTTTTTTACAAAATAACAACAGTCCAGCACAGTAAATACAGATTATATGAAATTGTAGCAAATCCGAAACACATTTGCAGCAGTAATCTCACAAGTCCTTATTAAGTCTATAATTTCAAACGGTTGCAGTCCGAGTTCCCAGGTACTCCATCACTTTGCCAA
>JBBBVU010000001.1:19750594-19767229 GCA_037177055.1 Atherinosoma microstoma | reverse complement strand
CGATCTTATATATATACATATATATATCCCATCCTGTTCATAACACACTCATGAACAGGACCAAAAGAGGCAGCCACTACCTTTCTGTGCTGAGAAAATATCTGACAACAAACAGGCACGTAATAATCTCGAATCACACAGAAATAAGCAGGTGCCGTTTCACAAAATAACCTCAGAGACACACATATATGTTCAAGTTGCATAAAGTATCTTGAGAAAAAAATGTCTACGTTCTTGTACTAAGATTTCCTATGACAAAAATTTAAACATAACACAATGTAGGTCTTCATGAAACATCCTTTAATGACATTCCATATTTTTAGTGCCCTTTGTAGTTTTAAGGAGTCCCTTAGAGTCCTTCTTCTGTTGCACATTTAAGGCAACTCTGATACAGTTGTAGTAGAATAGATGGTGAAAACCAAATGTGCCAAGAATAGTGTTTTGGTTGCAAAGAAAATATAAAAAACTAAACTTAATCTTGGCGCATTTCATCTTCTATCTGTTTTAAGATGTTTCTTGCATCAGCCTCTTACTTTCAGTTAAAAAGTAAGAAAACAAAACAAAAGGACAAAAATACTATTCGGTTCTGAGCATCTTTCTCATTAAACTCCTCAATATCTGTTTATAAATATGTCAGCCTGTTCAATATGTAAATTTTAGTCTGCCTGTAAGTCTGGCTGAAGGAGTAAAATGTGTATCCCCATGTTGGTTGGGCTGCATCTTGGTTGTATAGGCTATGTTTCTATGTGATTAGCATTCAGGTTATTATCATCGGCTACATAAACTAGTCAGGCTTTTTTTCTTCTTTCTTTTTTTAAACATCAGCTCTATGAAAACCGGATCTACTTGATGAAAATAAATTGTCATCGCTTGGTATTTAATACAAAATACGGCTGGATCTGTCCTCAAACCTCTCCTGCCCCTCGGTTCATTGGAGTCTCTGTAACGGGTCATCTCCGGATATGTCCGCCCATCCCATCAGATTTTCTTTCGGACATTAACAATCGAGTTGCCGTACAACAACCGGTCCCGTTCCCGCACCTCCTCCTGCAGCTTGGCCTCAGTCACCCGGAGCTGGCGGATGGTCGCCTTCATCTCCTTCATCTTCACCTCCATCAGTGCGATGATGTCCCGTTGCTCGTTCAGTTTCCGCAGCAGCTCGGCCGACGTGGTGCCGGTGGTCAGAGAGTACGAGTGGTCCAGCGGGCTGCTGGTCACACTGACAAAGTGTACGGGCACCTGGTTCACAACGGTCCCGGTTTCCACTGATGAGTCGTCGGCTGTGAGCTCCTCTATGCTGTCGATCGGTGCGGTGTAACAAGTCCCCTCTGACTGGGCGGGTAGCCGCGCTGTGCCCAAGTATTCCCCGTTTTGGCCTATCTGGACCACGGTGATATTATCGTCGCCCGCCTCGCCCCCGGCATTGCCCTCGGCTACAACAGCCGTGTTACCCAGTACGCTGGTGGTGATAATCCTGGAGGTCGGCACAGTGGTTGGGGACGGAACTGCCGCGGACACCTTCCTCCCTCTGCCTCGCCGACTCCTTCGCTCATTCACGCCCCTCAAAGGAAATAGGGACGGTACACGAACGCTGTAGGTTTTCCTCCCACCTGCAAAATGCACGCTACAGACTCTGTGTCCTGTGGTGGGCTGGAAGGTGCTGAAGCAGCCGCTGACCCCGGCCCGGGAGATGTTCCTCAGCCACTGCTCCCTCAGCGTGGTGTCCTTAGGAAATGTGTAGAAACGCAGGTCCCGGTCCCTGTGCGAGTTGTTGTAGCAGCCAGGGACACAACAGGTGAACCCGGGCATGTTTTCTCCAAAGCCGAGGCTACAAACACGGTGTTCAGATTGTGTTAAGATTATTTTATTGATGTTTCTTTTTCTATGCGTTGTTATCAAGCCCGACGGCCTGCAAGCAAAACTACACGTCCCACAACGCTAACAACTTCCTGTTTCTTTTTTTTCCCCAAAAGTGAGCCGCTCTCTTTCGTACGACACCTGAATCCACCAGAATTTATCCAAACTCACGGTGTAAGTAAATCGTGCTCCCAACAAATTCAATGCTGATATTTTATTTTCGGCGGCATATGTCTTGTTTTGTTCTCCAGTGTGTTATCAAGCCAACCGTCCCCCACTGAGAACTAAATATCCCATAATGCACTGCGCGTTCTTCCTGAAACTGCCAGTAATATAGCGCCCCTGCTGGCCAAAGACCAGTTTTCAAACATCTGTTGTGATGAATGACTAAAATATGGGTTGTGTACTGTCATGGATAATATATTGATAAACATGATTTTGACAAAAAAAAATCTAAACTCTGTTTTGATTTGAAGTAAGGCAACATCTAATGTATCTGTGTTGCTGTGGGGGAGGACCATTGATTTGTCAGAGTCAAAATATCTTTATAAGGTCGAATTAACAAACAAAAGAAACATAAAAAATTAAGATTAACTCGCAATTTTGATTATTTGACATATTTGTGCTATGGCATGATTACTATTAAAGTGCTTGAGGATTGTTGTTTCTTTGTTTTAGGTCTGGGGGAGGTTATTAAAATGAAATGAAATGAAAAATACTTTATTTATCCCTCTTAGAGGGAAATTATTGTTGTAGCAGGGTTTTGTTTTTGTTTAGTTTTTTTTTTTAAATCAATGATTTTTTAAATCATTTTGATCATTTTCTTTAAGTGATCAAAATGATCACTTAAAGAAAACATAAAATATGTTTCAGGTGGAATTAGTAAAAAAAAAAGGCATTTTGAAAAGTATATCACATTTTTCTTCTGTCACCCGTCTGTTTCAAGTTACAGAATTACAGATTAGGATATTTAAAAGAAACTGATTATACTGCTTTAATCTGTGTCCAGAACATTTATTTCTCTCTCTCTCTCTCTCTCTCTCTCTCTCTCTCTCTCTCTCTCTCTCTCTCTAATTCAGTGTTAATCTTTCATTCTGAAACGCCATGTCTGCAGGCGGTGGTAACCTTAATCAGCAACCTGATGATATTGTGATACATATATGCAAAATATCTTGGTCTACTCTGTACACACAAACAAGAAATTTGACTCCGGTGAATTCTTGCTCTCATTGTACTTTCAGTACAAAAATAAAAGCATAATTGAAAATAAGAATAAATAAAATATTTCAAAAGAATCAGACAAGATTCGATGAAATCTGTTGGTTTCCTTTAGTAGGTTATTTGTTTTTAATTGGCTTACATAAATGCTGACTGATGACAAGATTGGCTCAAACTGATTATAAGTGAAGTGCCTTGAGATGACATCGTCGTGAATTGGCCCTATACAAAATAAAGCTGAATTGAATTGAATATAGATGTAATATAATATAGACATAGTATTTACATAGTATTGACAGATTGAGGTACCGCAGGTGTGCAAATATGCATCAGATGCATTATTGTTCATAAAAGTAATGTCTTGAGGGCAGAAACTATCTCTGTGTGGTGGTTTTGGTGTACAGTGCTCTGTAGCGTCACCACACGGGAGTAGTGTAAAAAGTCTGTGTGTGTGTGTGCGTGTGTGTGTCTGTGACCCGCCCGTTTCCTAACCCTGAAAAATATCGTCAATGTTTAATTCTGAGGCCTTAAATTTTACTTTTTTGCTCATGGTACCAAATCAGTAACAATTTACATCCATGAATGTTTCAATGACTTCATTCAGATAATATACTCTGTTCATTTTTCTCAAATAGTCTACAAGAAACAGGGCTCATTATGCAGAACTAAGTGGATACTCAATATTACAAGAAACTAAACATTCTGGAGTCCTTATTAAACAAGTTAACTTGCTATTTAATTGAGTGATAATTCAAGGGATATATTATGTTAACCACACGCCATTTGTGTGTTTGAGTATACAGGACTCTGCCTAGGCCTATAAATAAAAAGACTGGGGCCATACTAACTGTAGCCTTGAAAGAAAGGGGATAACCTTCTCAGTTATATATTAAAGGAAATTGTTTTCATTAAGGTATCTGATGTTGACTACTAATCAAGGAAAAACATGTAATTGTCCAATGCCAGAACTAATCAGCTCTGGTAACAGACCCAAACCAGTGCCTTCAATCTACTTGAGTTACTACCTATATTTTACAGTCATTGGTTACTACTCGATCTGCTTCTTCGACCACACATCTACGGCTCTAACCCAACCTACTCTTAACACCCAATCATGACAAAGCGCTCCTTCCATTTCATCCCGGTCTCAGATCCAATCTGGCACAAAACGATTTGTTTAGTCATTCTAAGTTATTTATTTGTCTTATGAAATGTTTGTGAATGTACGTCTTTGCTGTGTACTCGGAAAGCCCAAGCCCACTTGTTTGTTTGTTTTTTGTTTGTTTGTTTTGTTTTTTAGTGTTCTCCCGGTTCCCCCTTTGCTATTGACCGATCATAAGCCTCTTTAGTATTTCCGGTTCCTTCACAGTCCTGCTGTTGGGTTGAAGTTACGATTTCAACTGGGCAGTGCCTACCCGGTTAAACACCTACTCTCTTCTACTGGGATGTTACTCAGCGCAAACAGTAGGTAGCTTGCGTTATCTTAACTTTTTCGTGTGGTATATTAATTATATAAGCTTTAAGGAACAGTAGATAATTTAGGTTTAGATATTAACTGTATAAAGTACGCATTTATCGTGAGTTTCTGTGTTGCCTCTGCCGTTGTGTGGCTGGCTAGCTCAGTATGCTAGCTTACGTTATCAATAGCCTCTCTGTTAGGCTAGGTGTGTGACTTTGCGTGCATGTGTACCCTATAGTGTATAAACACGGGCAGTGGTCGTTTTATGTAAGCTAAAGGTGTCACAAGAGTTATGTGTACTCCCCATGCAGCTACTTCTGGTCTTGACAGCGACAGTTTCATGTGGCATGGCTTGGTCAAGTGTCCAACTAACGCAATACAGCTCGGCTAGGTTTGTGTCCACTGGTGTCAGCGTGTTAGGTTTCACCTGCTGACCGCCTGATAAATGTTTGTTTCTTTTCCACGGTGCCGGTGCGGTGCCGCAATGGGGATGTAGTTCTCGGCACCACACCGGAGACCTGTGGGGAAGTAGGTTACTTCTGGTTCCACCAGTAAGGCAGGTGCACTGGCGCACTCTCCTTTATTAGCCGGTTAAGCTGTTGTAGCCATAGGGAGTGTCACCTCCTTCTTCCTGATACTTTTAACATCAATATGAATTTTTGTTCTCGTAAAATAAATCCAGTATCTTGAAGGGATGAATCCACTCATGACGAATATTGCTCGGCAATATCCAAATTATTTAGCTGATAACACTTTCGCTAGAAAACTAGAACTTAAGTAATTAGTTGGAAAAACTTTAGGCTAGCTGTGCTACAGAATATTTCAAATGTAATATCTTAAGATCAACTACTCTGTCAGTTTATTTGACAAAGTTGTAATATGTGCACATTTTTTGTCTTTATCGTCAATAAGATTATTGCACAGAGTAGAGATGACGTTGACATTTACAGGGTATGGAGCATCTGAGTAAAAGCATGTTTGGTATGCAACTGGACACAGAGTGGGTTGCTGCCTGATAAGAAATACTGCTTAAAACCTCCATGAGACATGTTTGCCCAGTTAGTTGATGCATTCACTAAATCAATATTGCAAATATTGTTCTATGTGATGTTTGTCACATAGTGAATAAGTTTTCCAAAGTTAAGGAACTGCTTAAATTGCACTCACTGTTATTTGGAACTTTTTGTAAACGCAGCAATGTATTTAACCCAGAATATTGTTGAATAATAAATGTTTGTTTGTGTTGGTACAATCCAGCTTTAAGTCTAAATTCATTTTTTTATAGGTAATCCTCCCCAGGTTTGAGGACAAGAACCCAAGTCTTGATGAACAAGTTGATTTGCTCTTGAGATGTTAGAGAGGATGGCTGTAGTTCACACCTAAAGTCACAGTAAGTGGCATTGCCATGCTGCCTGGAGTCGGTGTATTTGGCACAGGGAGCACAGCCAGAGTGCTGGTCCCATTGTTGCAAGCGGAGGGCTTTGAAGTTCACGCACTATGGGGACGAAGTGAAGAGGAAGCATGCAGTTTAGCAAAGGAACTTGGAATCCCGTTCCACACCAGCCGATCTGATGACGTCCTTCTGCATCAAGATGTCGATCTCGTTTGTATCTATATTCCACCCTCAATGACGAGACAGATTGCAGTCAAGGCACTGGGTAAGACATCAAATTAGAATTTTGTTCAAATTAAGATTTTTACTTGGGTGACATGTCCAAAATGTATCCATAATTAAAGTACATAACATTAATTTTTTAATATATTTAAGTTGTATTTTATATCTTGCTACACATTATGGAAAGTTTTCTTATATTGATTTTAAAAAGATGCAGAATTTGGGATTTATTAATAATTTTTCTGAAACAGATTTGAGTTTCTTCTTCTTCTTCTAAAAAAAGAAAACTAAAAAAAATCAGGTTGAGGTCTGTACATCAAATTTTATCATCCATTGAGTTATATAACTTGCTAATGTGACATGGCCCAGCTGGTTGTGGCAGGTCTGAGTTCAAACATATTTGAAATTCTGAATTGTCAAACTCCCCAGTAATAGTTTGTACTAAATATGGACGTTTCTCTCTTTAGTATTTGTCTCATGGTTGACTAGTCATTGCTGGTGGTCATAGCTACAACCGAAGGAATCAATGCTTATCAATTTTTTATTTATTTATTTTTTGAATTGGCAGCCTTCTAAAGCAAACATAATTACCAGATTGTCATATCAGAGGGGAGTACATGTAAAAGGCAAACTTACTGTATCTGATGGAATTCCTGAGGGTTGAGCTCAGTTTCCTGTTTTAGTTTGAACTTCCTGAGTGTTTCCCTGCTAAAAGAATTATAATACAGCAGTGACCCTACAGGCTACTGAAGGCTGATATGAAGACTATACACACTCATTATGATATGACATGTGAATGCAGCAATACAGTCTAAAGTAATTAATTCCACAGTGCACCCAAACTCAACGTCCCTTTACGTCTATTCATGCTTAATACACATTTGGTTGCTGTTAACACATAGCTAAACCAGAAGACATAACTAACCTTGTTGTTGGTCAAAGAATAATTAAGTGTTTTCTGAGTAATAATAAGTTTGCTTTTCCTCTTTTGGCAGGTATAGGTAAGAATGTGGTGAGTGAGAAAGCTGCTACTGCTGTGGATTCATTCAAGATGGTGACTGCAGCCAGATACTATCCTCAGCTGCTCAGCATTATGGGTAACACCCTGCGCTTCCTGCCAGCTTTCGTTGCAATGCGTCAGCAGCTGGTCGAAGGATATGTTGGTGAAATCCAGGTGTGCGACGTTCGGGTGTACGGCCCAAGTCTCCTGGACCAGTCGTACGGCTGGACCTGTGAGGAGTTGATGGGAGGAGGTGGACTGCACACTATTGGCTCTGCCATCATTGACCTATTAAGTTATCTGACAGGTGCTCGAGCCCATCGGGTACACGGTTTACTACGGACTTTTGTGCAGCAAAACAGCTTGATCCATGGCATCCGCCGTGTCACCAGTGATGACTTTTGTTTCTTCCAAATGCTGATGGGTGGAAGTGGGTCTGGTGGTGTGTGCTGCACAGTGACCCTGAATTTCAATATGCCGGGTACATTTGTACACGAGGTAATGGTAGTCGGATCCACTGGTAGGTTGGTTGTCAGAGGCACGGAACTGTATGGCCAACGCAATGGGAGTAAAGGTGAAGAGCTGTTGCTAGGTGACAATGGGTGGGTTGGACCAGAAGTGAAAGAGATGCCCCTGCCTCACCTGCGGGGGCTGAGCTCCATGGTAAAGGCCCTAAGACAGTCTTTTCAGGCTCACGAGGAGCGCAGGTCATGGGCTCGAGGGCCGGTGGCCATGGCACCAACATTCGAAGATGGTCTGTATGTACAGACAGTAGTCGAGGCGGTGAAACGGTCCAGCTGTAGTGGAGAATGGGTTTGTGTTGAGATCATGAGTCAGGAGCCAGATCCAAACCACAACCTGTGTGAGGCTCTTCAGAGAAACAAAAACTGAATTAATTTATTCACCCAGTGCAAAAACTACATGTGAAAGAAAAGGGCTCTGAATGTTTCTATTTAATTCAGCTGCTTTAAGCGTTTACATAACATACGACTACTTTACTTTTTCACATTCTGTGACATTTTGAACTGAATATTTTATTTAAAAGATTAAAACTGCATTTTGTGCTTGTACATTCACATCTGTAATTGGATTTTACACTAAAAGTGCAAAGTACAGCTCCATTATTTGGATTTATTTGAATAAACATAAGAACAAAATACTTAGTGATTACTCTGGCAAAGCTAAAAATAAATAAATCAGTTAGAGTTAGACCAACTCAAAATAAGAATAATGGAGCTGTACACAATTGACTTTTTTTATTTCTTTTTGGATTGTGTAATTATAAGTAAGATAGCTGAAAAGATGGGAGGTAAAGCTATTAAGTTTTTTTGTTAATGTTATGGCATGCTATGACATGCATAAGATACCAGGAATAAAGTTAAATAAGCTATGAGAATATGAAAAGTACAAGCATTGTCCATCAAAATGTCCAATTCTTCATTTTAAATGTTTAGAGTTAAAGCCTGCTGTAAGCTTAAGAAGAGTGGTTGAAAAAAAAAAAAAAGCTTATACTTTTCTGCTTCACACACAGCAACTGCAAAGGTTTCATGTGAACAAAGTAAACAACTTACTCCTACATCATCCATGTGCTTTTATTCAGCCATTTTATGCAAATGTACTACTGCCAAACAAGTTTCTACAGAAAGTTAGTTGAGATAAATCTAAAAAAGATGCCATGTTTTTGGTAAATGAGTTGAATTGGTGGATTATACCTCAGATATGGTTTTCTGAAGTTGCCTCTTTATCTGGTTACAACTGTTAAAAGAAAATCCAAAGAAATCATGATCCATTTAAAAGTTGAAATTGAGTGGAAGGATGAACACTTCTAACTTTTAACAGCAATGTCAGGTTTACACAGTGTAAGCTTGCATCCAGAGAAGACACTTTAGATATAAAAGTTAGCAAAAACTAGCTCGTCCTGTAGATTCGTTTTGAATATGAAACTTGGAGGAATTGGAAAACTAAATCAAATAAAAATTCAAGGTAAAAGTTGGTTTACATTATTTAAATACTGAAGTAATTTCAGAAGATTAGCCTCCATGTGTTGAAATTTATTACAGATGTGTAGTCCAGCTTGAGACCACTACCTACCATTTAATACCAGCCATTCTGAAACTGTACTGATGTTTTCATTGAGTAGAACCACTGGATTTGATGTTCGTTTGGAATTTAATGCCTCACTAAACTGTCAAGAGAAAGAAGGGGTGTTAGTCACTTTTTCAAAATATCTTCAGTAATGGGTGTCGTCCTTGTTTGTATCAGTGAGTCAGGAGGTGTTAAAGGCGAACAGCCACTACTGTTTTGATTTGATTGATGTGTTCACTTGTTAGACCCATGAAGGATCTGCAAATATGGATCCATACACGTTACCAGCTTACCTCACGTTATTCCATCTGTGCTTTACAACAACGATTAATTGAGTTTACATTAACTATTATTATTTGCCTGCAGGAGCCATCACTATTGAAATACATTCCGGCAGACTTTTTATTAGCTTCTCAGTAATTATTTTTGATTTGTTTTTGCACTGACATGATGCAAACTATTTAATATACTGTTTAATGCTTACACCAGCCAGCTTGCTCTGAAGTTGAATTTAACGTTTGTAAGAGGATGACTTTTTGTTTTATTTATTTGAGTTGGTGCAGAGAAATTTTGCCAATATTTGTTTTGTCCTGTGTTTTGTTTTTTCAACCTGTGAATTTCTGATAAAAGTTGTTGTATTTATCTTTTTAAAAGAAAAATAGATTAAATGTTTTAAGTACATTGCATTTTGAGCACTAATTTGTTGGTTTAAAGTTTGGAAACTGAAAATACTGTTTGTCTGCATAACAGATATTTCCTTAAATAAAAAATCTTTTTTGTCATTTCGACCACATTGGTAGCGTTAGTTTCAAAAATTCTTCCTAATATATTTAAAATGAGACAAAAAAAATGTTAAATTTAAAGAAAATTAAACATGTTGATACACACATGACACAGTTCAGTTGTAACATGTGGGAGAGAAAAGATTAATGAGAGTTCAAATGACAAAAATAAGCTTAAGTCACTGATGATCAGCTGGCAGGACCGGAATTTGAACACAAAAGATCTGTTGTCAGGTGTAGCTATGAACTACCACATATCTGACAAGGAGGTGACTACATTTAGAATAAATTAAGAATAAAAAGTGAGACTCATTCTCATCTACAACATTGCAATAATGGCAATGCCAAATTTCGTAATGTTATTTTAAAAGCCGTCTTCACCCAGAGGTGTCCAGCTCCGGTCCTCGAGGGCCACAATCCTGCAGGTTTTCCATGTTTCCCTGCTCCAACACACCTGAATCAAATTAATGAGTCATTGTGCAGAACTTCATAGGCTATTGGATACATTTAATTTAATCAGGTGTGTTGAAGCAGGAATATATTGGAAACCTGAAGGACAGAGGCCCTCGAGGACACCCGTAAAATTATATGAGACAAAACAGTTTTATTTATAGCTGAACATTCTGACTACATAAGATATTTGTAAAATATTTATTGGCTTCACTCATTGTTCATCACATCTTCAGTTTGATATTGAATTATATACTGCATTCAGTTGAAGAAAAATATATTTTTTAAAAGAAAAAATATTTTGGGGAGTTTCTGAATTGATGAGAAATAAATTCTTTGTATCAATAAAATTTGCAGAAGTCTCGGTCTCGGTACACCCGTACCTTTTTAGAAGTAGAAAAAAAAGAAAAATAACGACTGTCGCTATGCATTATGGGTAACCCATAGCGCGGCTAACCTAGCGATAGCTAACGTTGCTAATAAGTTGTTGCTCTCCAGGACAACCTCTCTATAATATCTTTGAAATTTTATCAACGACGCAGACTGTGTGTTGAATGGAAGCCGAAGGTAAATATGGATATATTCCGTAAGAGAAGTGTAGTATGGAGCTATTTTAAACAAACAGATTCCAGTTCGGTGCACTGTCTGCTCTGTAATTGTAAAATACACCGAAACAATCGTGGCTCCACCACTCAACTGCTGAGACATCTGCGTCTCAAACATGCCGCCGAGGTCTTCGGGAGAAATAATGGACAAGTAGCTGGAAGTGTTATAAGTAACGAACCTCAAGTCATGGAAGTAGACGGCGAACAGTTCTGTTGTGGTACGGTTTCTTAAATCTCCTACAAGCACTGGGGCTGTGTTAGCTAACATATAGGCAACGTGTTTTATCAACACATTCCCCCGTATTGTTAATGAAGTTAGAAGTACATGTTTTATTTAAGGAAAAGGTGTTTGGTTTGTTCTGTCTCTAGTCATTTACTAAGTTCGCAGCTGCCTCGTGGACTGAATAAAATTCTGAAAATGGGAACAAACAATACTAGCGTTTAGTTCCTTCCCCATTGTTGTATACGTTTACACCTTTGCCTTTTCTACTGTGAAATATCAATTCTATCCTTACAAACTAATGAAACAGAATTGGCAGACCCTTTAAATTTAACACAGTTATCTTCTCATTTAGTGGAAGTGGCGCTGGAGGACGGAGACTCTTACACCGTGACCACCGTTAATGATGATTCTGAAGTCAAGTCTGCAGTCGGTGGCGTACTTGAGACGTCTCAAGAAGATGCAGCTGAACAAATCAAACATGCAGGTGCTCGTGGTGACTGTCCTGTAAAACATACACGCAGACGCAGTTTAATTTGGAGGATTTTTGAACAATTGGATAGTTCTGGTGCTGCTCGTTGCCGCATTTGTGCAAAGAAGTTGCATGTAAGTGGAGGCATCAGCAACCTCCGTCGACACTTGTCAACAAGACACCCCGTGGTGCTCTCTGAACTACTAGCCAGCGGCCAGCAACCTCCAGCCGACTCGTCACAGGATTTACACGATGATGGTCTCACCGATGAGGCCTGTTTTGGAACAGCGCAGAGACAAAGTCTAGGTAAGTAAACAGGACATCGCTCTTTTGACTTAAATTCAATTCAGCTTTATTTGTACAGCACCAATTCACTACAATGTCATCTCAGGGCACTTAACAATCAGTTTGAGCCAATCTGATTGTCTTACATTGATTCATACAAGCCAATTCATAGCAAATAGCCTAGCTAAGGAAACCAACAGACTGCATCGAATATTGTCTTCGATCCAATCGCCCATCCTGATGCAGCAATCATTTCTGAAATGTAACTGATATCTACAAAATGGGAGAGGATAAAGACTACCTATATAAATGTTGAGTTTAACCTGACAAAGCGTCAGCAGTTGTTACTTTAGCTAAATGTTATAAATACACCTCACTCAGTGTAGTCATCGGCTCTCATGGCTTCTCCTACCACTGCTATGCAGATGACACTCAGCTTTTCCTGTCCTTCCCACCTGACACAACCGTCTTAATGATTCTCAATAATCATGATGTCCCCTCTTGTTTTTGAATTCTTGCTTGTGTTGTTCTCACTTTCAGTTGTAAGTCGCTTTGGACGAAAGCGTCTGCTAACTGACTGTAGGAACTTTTTTTTCTATTATAATGTAACTATCCAGGCCAACAGACCTTTGCTTTTTTTGAGCCGGATGCCTCCAAATGGCAGGAATACCAGTGCCCCGTTTCCACTGAGTGGTACGGTACGGGCCAGTGTGGTCGGGTACGCTTTTTTGGGCGTTTCCATTATGGAAGCGTCCCATCAAACCGTACCATTTCCAGGCCCCCTTAAGTTGTAGGTCCATTGGAAAATGGTACGGTACGGCTCGGGCGGCGCTACTGGCGTCACGCAATACAATGCATTGATTGGCGGACAGAAATAAAAACAAAACAAAAGTAAGCGCAACACAAACATCGGTCAGTCTACATTGGAAAGACAAAAGTAAAAAATGTCTCAAGGTCTGGTCGGCTCTGGAGATTCAAACTTTCCTCGCTATAGTTGGTGAGGAAGAAATGAGCTAGATGGAGCATTGAGGAATGAAAAAGTATATAGAGACATATCTCATGTTGGTTTGGCGTCACGTGTGTTGGTGTTGCACGAGTATGACGCCACGCTAGGCATTTTGTCGAAACCCTGCATGCCAGGTTTCGGTCTGACTTGCAATTGAAACGCTCGTCTGAATGGGCTGGACCATTCTAAACTCTCTGAACCGTAGCGGCCCGTACCGTACCGCTCAGTGGAAACAGGGCTCAAGTGCTCTATAGACTCCACACAAAATGACAGCAAGATTTTCTTTGGAGAAAAATAAACACACAACAAGCACTTGGAACTCAGTTTTTGGACATTACATAATGTCTGATCTCTTCACACACTTTTTAATGGTTAGAATTCTAGTTATTAGTTGAGGCATTAGTTAACCCTTTTCTCTTTTTTTTCTTCATCAGAAGAAGCGGCGCTGGAGGAAGGTAACTCCAACATCATGAGTATATTGAATGAAACTGATCATCCTGTCATCAGTGGCCTGCCATACACTTTGCAAGGAGATTCAGCGCAACAGCCGACAAAGACGAGTGATGGTTACCCAGAGAGACATACACGCAGAAAGAGTTTGATTTGGAAGTACTTTGATCGATTAGCGAGTTTGGACGCCGCTTGTTGTCGTATTTGCATGAGGAGGTTGCAGTGCCCTGAAGGTGGTGGCACTAGCAATTTGCATAGACACTTGTCAAAGAAACACCCAAAGGTATTCTCTGAGCTTGTATCAAACCGGCAGAGTTCGTCACACTTAAATTCAAACACTGACAGTGGAACCGAAAAGACCTTCTTTGAGATTCCGGGTAAGCTTTTATTGATCAGTACTGTTGGATGTAAATACATTTTATCAGGAAAGTTTATATAAAAATGACAGTATAGGAAATGGGGTCATAACTCTGATTCTGCCGTGTTCAGAATCACTGTTTCAAACATTCTACTGTATTCAAGATTGTAACAGTATTATTATTTACACTGCAATTTTGTCTACTCTGAATTGTCTGAATCTTTTGCAAAAGAACAGAGCGACTTTGATGAAAAGGGTTGTAATTGAACAGTCATGGTCCTGACTTTTATTGATCTTTTTTTCATTCAGAGGAAGCCCCGCTGGAGGACAGTGACTCTAACAGCATGACCACATTGAATGAAACTGATGATCCTGTCAATGGCCTCATGGACACTTTGCAAGGACATTCACCACAACAGATAACACATTCAGATGATCCCCATGATAGACGGAATCTCAGACGTAGTTTGATTTGGAAGCACTTTGACCGATTGGAGAGTTTGAATGCTGCTCGTTGCCGCTTATGTATGAAGAAGTTGCAGTGTTTTGAGAGTCGTAGCACTGGTAATCTACATAGACACTTGTCAAAGAGGCACCCAAAGTTGATCTCTCAGTTTGTATCTGTCCCTACAGCTGAACTGAAGGTTTCAAGAGCATCTGAAGTTGAAAAGCGAGTGTTCAACAGGGAGAGGGAGCTTATAGAAGCTCTGAGGAGAACACAGAGAGAAGAGGCTCAGACTCTGGAGCATCAGAGGGAGCTGCTTGAGAAGCTGCGAGCGGTTAGTGCCAGAGAGGCAGCTGCAGAAAGAGAGGAGATTGAGTTGCTGAGGAAAGCACAGGAGGAGGAAGCCAAAGACTTAAGTAGACAGCAAGAAGAGCTGGAGAAGGAAAAAGCAGAGCTGGAGAAGAAATGGGAAGAGCTTGAACAGGAAAAAGAAAAGCTTCTGTTGCTCTCTGGAAGCCAGAAAGCCTCCTGATTCTATTACATAACAGCAGAACTTCAGGGTTATCCGTTCTTTAAATACTATTAGACAAATTCCAACAAAACTTCATTTTAAAATGTAAACCTCTTTTAATGATATATGTTGAGCAGACAACCAGTGCACTGTTGATTTTTAGTTTCAGTTGCAGCTGGTGTCCTGGCATCACTCCGGCATCAGATGTAGAGAAATTTGATCCAGATGTCTGACTGCACCTCATCCTGCATTCATTCAAAGTCACAACAAGCAATGCTCAGATGTGTTTACTAAGCAGGTTATATTTGTTTAATTCAGTTTGCAAACAAACTTAAGGAAAGATTTAGATTTAAATGTCTTGTTAGGTGCAGAAATTATTCAGAACTGTAAACCTTGCATATTGGGGGGGGGATATTTTTATCAAATTGTCATCTTTTCTACAGGGGCACTGAAGATAAGCAAGATGTGATATGGAAATAGATTGTTCTTGAAGCTCTCCAGGAATTTAAGATGCATCTCATGCTTCATTCTTTCATTATTGTTTTCAGGGAGTGAGTCATTTTGAGAAAACAGTTTTCCTGATGACAGCTTTTCCTCTGATACATTGTAACCCAGTTATTAACCCTGTGTAGGTTTGAATATTGTTTTTGGAAGTACTATAGGCAGTTATCTATTCACCAATAGATAGACAAATAGATGTACTTTATCAGTCCCATAAGTAGGAAATTAGATTATAACATCCAGTTCATTTCTAAAGTGCTGGGAAGGCAAGTAAACCCAAAAGAAAGTGACCACTTTTTGTATGTAATAGTTTGAGTGGGTTGTGTTGTTGTTTCACTAAAAGATGCCTTATTTCTTAGTTTGTGTAGAGGCCCCAAACTTGAACACCAAGACCAGTTTTACTTTCTGTACCATTCCTCTTATTCATTATGACCATTAAAGAGTTTCCTTTTAATACGATTCCAATGTTATTTGTGTGAGTTTTTATCTTTAGTTTTATCTGAATGGAATATAATCAAAGGAGCCTCATTGTATATTCTTATGTCGTTTTTTATGTTCAGAAGTTTGTGTTTTGCCGGTATTTGTTTCTACACCGAGCTGCTGGCCAAGAATAGTGATTTTTTTTTTTCCCAGTCTTTTTTTATGTTGAAATAACCCTTAAATACTTACTGTCAGTGCATATCAGTCATATTTATTGTATTGTGATAAACTATATTATCTGGGGGAAAGGGCTGTCTTATAGTAGTGATATTTAATTAATTAAATGTATTAACTATAAAAAGTTTTAGATAGTAACATCCACCATGAAAGTGTTCAGCCTGCATGTTATAAGATACAGTGTAGAGGACATTCACAGTAAGGCAAGAGGTACAACACAAAACACAACTCAGTGGAAGTTTACTGGTGAATAAATTCCAACACCATTTTCATAACAGTTGTTGAAACACATTTCCAATAATCACTAATATTTTTTTGTAAGTATGAGTGAAGTCTAACCACTTGACTTTTTTATTATGAAGGTTTTTCAAATGAAACCTCCAAATTCATGAGAGAGATTAAGATGACGTCTGACTGCATTTACCACAACAATCTGAAATTCATTTGGAAGTATTTTCTAACTTGAATCGATATTAATTTATATATATTTGATTAGATTATGAATTCTCTCGGGCTGCACGGTGGTGTGGTGGTTAGCACCGCAGCCTCACAGCAAGAAGGTTGCTGGTTCGAGTCCTGGGCAGAGTTTGAGCCAGAGGGGGTTGCTGGTTCGGGCTCGGGAGGGGTTTGAAACAGTGGCCTTTCTGTGTGGAGTTTGC
>JBBBVU010000001.1:19709399-19743190 GCA_037177055.1 Atherinosoma microstoma | reverse complement strand
TGTTCAGAGAAAACATAATATATGTTGAAACTGATCATTTTTATCACATTTAAAACATATGCACTCCTTTTGAATTTGATGCAGCACCTTTTTAAAAGAAAGTCTTTCTAGAAGAATGTTTACCTCTGTGTTGCATCACTTCTTCTTTTAACAACACTCGGTTTGGCAACCAAGGAGATAGATGGTGTAATCTGAACAGGAAATGTTTTCCCCTTATTGCATGACTGAGAATTTCAGCTACACAGCTGTTTTGGGCCCTCTTTGAGGTATTTTTGTTTCAAAACAATTCCAGTGGGGGACACCTGAGCTGCAGACAGTTTATCACTTAAAACATGCTGGTAGAGAGTTTCAAAACCTTTTTATTTTTGTGTATGATTGTAAATTATTCACGTCATATGTCCAACTTAACACCATCATTGATGCTAACTTTTGAACTGTACGCAGACAACAAGCATCTCTCTTTTTTTTTTTACCTGGAAAATGCAGCATCTAAAAGTTCAATTAATTTTCCACTTAATTTCAGTCCAATTTGAATGAGCCCAGTTCCAGGTAATACAGAAATATATCTGAATTTTGTTTATTTGTTTTTGGGGGGTTTTTTAAGCATGGGGAAGTTTTAAACTTGCATTTCTGGATGTAGAGACTGGCCATGTTCACCAACAGTGACTTTCCGAAGTATTCTGAGCCTATACAGTGGGCATGTCTGGGAGCCCAAATGACACATAAACTTGCACTCCACCTTTTAGTTTTGGTTTTTTGTCTGATCACAGGTATTATTTGTGTTTTATAATACTTTAACAATATTATGTGGATGATGAAATGACTAAATTCATGACATATTTGCGCTCACACACTTTAATGGGGTGATGAGCCCTACATGTCTTTATCTTTGAAAGAGTCAGCTGTACTGGGATGTTCATTTTGTAACCCATTATGTTACAGACCTGTTAAAGTAAAGTAATTTGTGTGATATCTGAAATGTCCCACCCAGTGCTTTTTTATTAGTAGTATTTTAGTTTTAGTTTTTTCTGGCACCAAGTATAGATAAAATAACAATTTAAAGGAAACATTTCTCAGTTTCAACAATGTATTTTTTTTTACTATTTCTAGTTAGAGTTAATATTCAAATGCTGTAGAAATCTTTCCATTAGTTTTTTTTTTATCTACAGGTTACACTGGTTTCTATTTATTTAAAAAGAAAAAGGTTGTGCTACATAAATCCTTCACTTCATTGAACAACGGTTAGGCCTGATGTCTAGCTATATAAATGAAAAAGCAAGTATAGCAGCTGCAGACTACATAAACAACCACAAATCAAACATTAGGTGGTCAAGTTGCAATATGGGTAACGTAGGCACCATATTCTCACTGGCAGGGAATGACTACTGAATCTCCTCTGCTTAGTGATGAAGCAATCTTACAATATTTGTAAAAACTTAACATTACATGTATAGAGTCTAACACATGAAACAAACCAGCATCCATCTGTAATCCCCAAGTGTTTAACAGAGTTAGATGAAATTGTGTTGCTCTGGTTAGATATAACTATTACTAATTTATCACCCTCTCTACCCCAGGCTGTTGCCATGGATACCTATGAAAAGGGTCAGCTGACCAGCAGCATGGTGGACGACTGTTTCTATATTGTAAAAAAGTGCATCAGTAGAGCCTTATCCAGCTCCAGCATCGACTGCCTCTGTGCCATGATCAACCACGCTAACTCTGTGCTGGAGTCTGACTTCAGGTGCTAACCTTATTCATCCACTCTACATGGTCGATACATTTTTAGAAATAATTATCTCATATATATGCTCCTTTCTGCCCTGTGTCTTTTCATCTGTCAGGGAGGTGTTGTATAATAAGTTGCGGCAGGGTTTTCCAGCTACAACGCTTCAGGACATCCAGCGCGGTGTCAGCAGTGCGGTCAGTCTGATGCAGAGCAGCTTACAGCAGGGCAAGTTCAACACAATGGGCATCGAGAGCGCTGAAAATGCCAAGGCTGCGTTCCTGGTAAGACAAATAGAAAAACAAGCACACACACAACCCTGCCGTGCTTTAGAACAGTAACTCAGAAACTGTTGCCAAGACTGAGACAGAGATCAAACATGCTTGGTTTTGCTAAACTATCTTTTAACAAGAGATTGGCTTTAATTTAAATAAGAAAACAACACATTTATCTAGTAAAAGATTGGGTTGAAGAAAACATGAAAGGTACTAGCTGAAATCTGAAATTTGAGATGGCAAAGTGTCTTGTTTCCACTATCTTGTTCAACTGAGTTATACTGAACCTGGCTTTAATACTCCTTAAATCCCACTCCGCCCCCCCACCACTCAGGTAACTTTGAATAACGTGGAGGTTTGCAGTGAGAATATCACAACTTTGAAGAGGAACTTGGAGGTAGGTTACACATCATTTCCAAGGCTTTTGATGTTATTTACTGTATAGTTTTCAACTCTACTGAAAAACTAAACTTCTTTTTAAAGAATGACTGCTCCAAGTTGTTTAGTCAGGGGATCGGTTCTGGGGAACAAGCCAAGATTGAAAGCTGTTTGTCTGACCTTGTCAGCACGTCCACAAAGTTCAAGGATCTTTTACAGGTTGGACACACACACTCGCACAAAAATATATCCATGATTCTATAACTTTAGAGGACATAACACTGAATGAAATACATTTTCTAAGAACCTTCTCTACATATCATGGCTACTTCTTCTCTAATGTGAACCTAAAAGTGTTTTTGTTTAAATTCTTAATGAGTTATGTTATGGAGACTTGGGCTTTTGTTTCTGTTGGTAAGACAAGACTCCTCACTGTGATTGTATAAATAGATTTAGAAACCCACAGTATGAATACAACAGGAACCACTGTCTGTATGGCAGACGAGAGAGCCTGATAGACTGGGAATTTATCTATTTGATAAGTCACAGAATAGTAAAAGGAAATACTTTTAGTCTGACTTGTCAGTAGATTAATGTTTTGAGGAGGGTTTTCTAGAACTGAAACAAGGATTTTTGTTTTTTTAACATCTATTTTATTTTATTTTTGTAAATGTGTGTCCCTTTGTTTAATTGCATCTTTTTAAATAGAAAAAGCTCCAAACTCTGATTTTATTTCTCAGGAGGGTCTGACAGAATTGAACACAACAGCCATAAAGCCTCAAGTCAAACCCTGGATCAGCAGTTTCCTGTCTATCTCACATAACATAGAGGAGGTAAAAGTCTCGCCGTTCTTTACTTAAACAAATCAAAGCTCATAACATGGGTTGCTGTAACTGTTGGCGGTCCTCACAGGAGGAGTTCAATGACTATGAAGCAAACGACCCCTGGGTGCAGCAGCTCATTGTTAACATGGAACAGCTCATGGCAGAGTTTAAGGTATTTCCACCTTTCAAACGTGGACTTTGCTCATTTTCTGAATATTTAGATTTTGTTTTGCTTCTAAATTGTCACTCTTGTGCCTCACCAGGTGGCCCTCTCACCTGTCATCTACGACACTCTGACCAGCCTGATGACCAGCTTGATATCTATCGAACTGGAGAAGACCGTTCTCAAATGCTCATTCAGCAGGGTGAGGGGCTGAGCTCTGCCACAAGGTGGCAGCGAGTTTCCTGTGCACACATGAGGAAAATCCTTAAGCACTGATTTATTAATGACTAGAGAGGCCTGTAGGAAATGGTGCTTCCTTTTAGGCTCGGTTGCATCTTCCTGCAATATTATGTGTCCACAAATGAATTATTTTTCCCATTTTGATCCCTTTGTTGCAGCTTGGAGGGCTGCAGTTTGATAAAGAGCTGCGGTCTCTTGTGGCGTATCTCACAACTGTGACTACCTGGACTATCAGAGACAAGTTTGCTCGCCTCACACAAATGGCCACCATCCTCAACCTGGAACGGGTAATTTGGATTGTTTTATGCCTACACAATCAAATCACAAACCTTTTAACAGTTCTCCTCCACATTTAAGGGGCATTGCAGAAAGGGTGGATTGTACCAAAGTGCTTGTAGTTGAGCACATTTATGAGATATATATTTTACAGGGTGTTGCTATTTCATGCTACTTTACTTTTTATCTGAGTCTAATTTGAGCCCATAGAAATCTACTTCACTTTCAGGACCTCCGATGAAGTGGACTGCAACAAAACCTGAAATCTAATTGAATCGTTTAATATGTAATTGAGTTGTCATCATCCAGTCAATCTGAGTGAAAAGACGGGCTCAAAATCACACCTATAATATCAGAGTCACACAATGTGTGGGAACTTTGTGTAATCAGTTTTACACACAGTTTTCTGCTTTGTATCTGTAAACAAATGTGCACAAAATCACTTGGTTTTCTTAGAGAAACTTTGCTTCTTCTTTTTTTCTTAAATACAAACTCAACTACACATGCACAAGCCTGATTTTCCCAGATTTATTTCACAGGGTGACAAAGCTTAATTTATAACTACGGCCTCTGAAATCATGTGTGAACACAGATTTACAAGCTCAAAATATGCATGATTCTAATTTGAACCCATAAAACTTTTACTACTCACCAAGGGCCAATAATTAGATATGTGAGATATGAGATGAAAAACGAAAACTTGCTCTCTACAGACGATGGATTGAATCTCTGATCTTTAATCTCCTTGACATGGACATGAAATTCTGCAAGAAACTCTGCGAAAAGCTTAAGCTAAAGCCGAAAGCCTGAAATGTGTTAAATTTCCATGTTATATGTTCTTAAAAATGGCACTGTATGATTTTAAATCTCCAACTAATAAAACAAAATTTTAACCTTAAAATCTTGCATGAACAAGACTTGAATAAAGATAACTGGGTTTACATAGCACCAGTTCACAAGTCACCTTTTACATAGAAAATGTTTAAGTCTGGTCAAAATCTAGGTAATGTTCAACGCTGAACTTTATCTCAAGGGGGGTGCTGTTGAGATACACAACCTGACTCCAAGTAACCATTTTGTAGCTCTGATTGTTTGAGTATCTTCAATTGTACCTTGAGGTGTTTTGGCGTACATCTTTTGATTTAGAAATCCAAAATAATGCAAAGGTTTCAGACTCTACAAAAGATAAATCAATCTTCAAAAACAATTGTACCTAAACCCATCAGTGATGATAACAGACCAGTATGCCAATCTACATAAATTATGTACCTGGTCAAATAAAATCTGCGCTGTACATTTTCCTACAAATAATTGAAATCTCCTCAGTGGACAATTTCACTTGATTATAGGATTTTCTCATTCTACATTGCATTACCTCACTTGTACGTATTTGCTCTGCAGGTAACTGAAATCTTGGATTATTGGGGCCCCAACTCTGGGCCGCTGACGTGGCGGCTGACCCCTGCAGAGGTGCGTCAGGTTCTGGCATTGCGTATTGACTTCAGAAGCGAGGATATCAAGAGGCTGCGACTGTAACTGAGGAGTCGGTGGTTATCAGCGATTCCTGTGAATTACCCACCTGCTGTTCACTGGAGAACTTTATTCTTGCATCATCCATGGACGTGGGCATGTCACAGACAAAAGAATGAGGGTCTCTTTTTGTCTGTAATGAAAACACTGATTGTTTTTCAGCCAGTTGATGCCAATCTGTATCAGTTACAGTTCATCGCTTAGAGACACAGGGTGTGGGTTTACATGGCAGTGACAGAGATCTATTATATATTAATTAACTGTAAAATGTGTAATTAAAATTGTAAGTGTGTGATTGTGTCGCAGTGGGAAATCCAACCTTTTAACCTGTTACTGGCTGTAAGAAATGAGGACACCCTGGGAGTGAGTGGAGCTCTGGGGCTGTCATTGACACAGAGCAGTAATGAACATCATACCCATTAAACTGACAGAAGCAGGTCAGACAGCTGATCCAGCCTAGTCATTCAATATATGAATAGCTCCTTGTCTGTGATAATGGAACACTTTTAACCTAATAAATTTAGAGCTGCTGTGCTATGCCTCTGATCCCTGCTATCTGCCACATTTCACATTTTAGTACTGCTCTGTTCCCAATCTTTTATACATAGTCATGAGAAAATGAAGCACACCCTGTAATAGTTTCACGGTTTTAAATATCGGGACATTATAAAAACTCATCTGGTCCTTACCAGGTCTTTAAATAAGGTAAATATAACCTGAGAGAATCAACAATGTGTTTTTTTGGGAGTTTTTAATGCACAAGTAATGTGTGGAAATTAATTCTTTTGATATTTTTCTGCCACTCTGGTGATGGTGTACTTGGTATCACTGAGAGAGGAGTTCATTGTCAACTCAATGACTGAAAGGCACCCTGGTCTTTTGGCAGCCCTCCACCACTGAGCTTTGACAGTTAATGTGATGTGTTTGTGCCGATATGCTGTAATTGGGTTTCATCAAACATGTTGCTATGCATTATGACTAAACATCTCCACTTTGGTTTATCTCTACCAACACTTCCACAAAGGCCATATTCTGTCATTTTCCTCATCGTGCTGTCATGAACTTTAACATTTAACGAGCTAACAGTGGCCTATAGAGTCTGGATGTAGCTCTTGGGTTTTTTGTCACTTTATTGGACATGGTCTGAAATCGAGACAAACTTGCTGGGTCGTCCACTCCTGGAAAAACTATTAAATGTCTTGAATGTTTTCCACTTGTGAATAATCTTTCCCGCTGTAAAATCATGGACCCTAGTTCATTGATTAAGGAATTGTTTAGAGTTGACCTTATAATTCTTTGCAGATTGACAGTTGCTTCTTTAAGATTATTGCTGATGTCTTTCCTCCTTGGTATGTTAACTCTGCTTTAGAATCTTCACTTAGTTAAAAAAATGATACTGAGTTTTTATTTACTTAGTTTCAGAACCTATTCCAAACCAACTGGTCTTTTTTTTCTGATACATAAAACCTTACAAGTGAAGGAGGGTGTACTTTTTTTCTCTCTATTATGACTGTATTTCAGACTCCAAAACAAAGCTTTGTTCACAAAGCAATGAAGCATTAAAAATGGTCCACTCATAATGCTCAGCGTAATTTCCTGGTCTAGCCTTAATTCTCTGTACAGATTTAAGCAGGTCAGAATGTGGAGGGAACAGCGCTGCGATAGTACAGCTTGTCATCAACCGTGTTACCTTGCAGCATAATCAGACTCAGACCAACAACGCAGGAATAGTTAGGAAAAGTGTGGCTTTAATGTAAACACAACATTCGATTGGCTCAGCACAAACATTCCACATGAGAGCAACCAATAAACTACTTAATAGGATGGGGTGCAGCACAAAAACATTCACAGTAAAAAAAAAAAATCTGGTATAATCATAATATATATACAGTACGGTGCGTTTAAGGTGAAAATGGAGATAGGATATGAGGACTGATATGTGATGGGTAAAGAGAATACAAGGGTGGGAAGATGAAATTTCTGGGTGCACAGGTGTAAATGGAGAGCTGTACTTTTTCTCTGTGAAAAGAAAAATGTGACAGACAGTGGGGGTTATGGTTCCCTGTTCACTGATCAGGGGAGGAGAGGGTTTTTTTTTTTTTAAAAAGAAGAAAAAAAAAACAGATCTCCCCAGACAGAGGCTGCCTCAAATGAAATTGTTCTCCTCGTGCAGTCTTTTATTTCTACACAGATTCACATCAAAGGGCCAAGCACCACACAGAGAACAAGATGTCATTGGAGGGCTGCTTTCCACCTTCTGAACAGGTATCGGTGCACCCCATTTTCGTTTTTTTCATGACAGGAAATAAATAAGTGGCACGGGATTTCGGGAGGTAGGAGGAGGCATGTAGGGCATGAGGCTTAAATAAATAAATCATTCAATGGTAATAAAATCTTAAATCTGTCTCTTAAATAATATAGTTGATAGTATGAACTATGATATCTGATCCTATTCCCCTATCTGTCATTCTCAGATGGTTGGCACCAATATGACGTGTTTTTTTATTCTTTCTCTCTTTTAAAGATATCATTGGCTGAAAAGGTTTTTTTTTTTCCCTCACACTACAGAAGACCAACGGCGATGTGCAGCCACTCTGAACAGAAGAATCCTCTCTTTCATTATGTTTGAATGGAAAAAGAGAAATAGTGGAACAGACCTGCAGGCTACTCAGTCACGTGGGTCTGAAGGAAAGTTTAAAACAGGCTCCTTCTTTCTGTCTATGACCCTTAGCCACGAGTACAGCACCTCCCCTATACCATCATCATCATCTCCACCTTCACGCACACAGCAGCTCTTGAAACGGAGCACCAGAGGCTTTATTCAGCGTGGATATTAATGCCTCAAGACTAGCCACTAAGGACGGGCCTGTGCTGTGTTTATAAGTGATGTTGCTCACTCCTCGTGTCACATTTCTGGCTTTGCAGAGTTTTTCAGAAAAGGCTCGAGCTGAACAAACCCCTGGTGCTTCTGGCCTTCCCAGTTGTTGACAGTCATCAGCAAAAAATGAAACATTCAGCTCAAAAACACATTTTAAATGACAAAACTGGGGAGTTTATACTTAAATCAAAATAAGAGGAAGGGAACAAATCATGGCAATAATCCGGTGTGGTGTCTGACGGCAGCTCTTTGGGTCCATTTGGACGTGTAGAATTACATATTTATGTGTTTTAAGTATCATCAAAATTATCATTATTAACATCTCACACGCTCCACAACAACCTGTGTGCTTGTGGCCAGGCTTTAGTATAAGCCACACCCTCTAAGGTTGTTTGCAATAATGATGTCAGTGACGGCATCAAACACTACCTGGATGTTTCCTGTGTCTGTGGCACAGGTCAGGTGACAGTAGATCTCTTTGTTGGGAGATCGGTTCTTACTCTCAAACTGAACCTGAATATATGCAGTAGCATCTTCGTAAGTATTAGCACCTGGAGACAAAAGAAGGAAATGGAGTGTGAGACAACACTTGAAGATTTAAAGATAAGAAAAAGGGGGTTCGCTGGACTCACCTGTGTATTCTGGAAAACAGATCGTCAGCGGCGACTTCTTTATCTTCTCAGCAAACAGATCTTTCTTGTTGAGGAAGAGGATGATGGAGGTGTCGATGAAGAACTTGTTGTTGCAGATAGAGTCAAAGAGCATCAGTGATTCGTGCATGCGATTCTACAGGAAGAAGAGGGTAGTTACTATGAGAAAAGAATCGGAAGCATAATAATTTAGTGATATAAACTACAAATTGCTTTGTCCACACTTCCCAGTTCACAGTTTTTGATTTTTATAATCATCTGTCTCAAAGATTGTTTTCTTTTAATTCAGTATCAAAAAGTGAACAGGGTAATGTTTTGTTGTTAATTTACTGAGATGCTGTAAATTATTCTATAATTCATACTTCCTTTCAGTGTGAAACATCCTTGTTTTTAATCATCAGTTACATTTGCCAGCATCTTGCTTTCACTGAATAAATCTATCTTGAGGAATTTAGATTGAATGAATCAAGGTACACTTACAGTTGTTTCGTCTTCATGGAGCACCTGGTCGTATCCACTCAGAGCAACGCAAAAAATGATGGCCGTCACATCCTCAAAGCAGTGGATCCACTTCTTCCTCTCTGACCTCTGACCTCCAACATCAAACAGCCTGGAAAAGCAGACAATATGTTTGTGCAGGCTAGGAACTCTTTAACCTCATCTCGGATGTCAGCTGTCACAACCTGCGGCAACTTGCTTACCTGAAATGGAGGTTTTTGAAGGTGAAGTGGGTCTCGACGATGCCAGTGGTCTTCACTCGGGTTCTCAGGATATCCTGCTCTGTGGGCTGGTAGTCTGCTGCCCCGATCCGGTCTAGACTGTCCAGGTAGCTGTTAACAAGGGGAAAGAAGATTAAAAACACTGTGGATGTGTGATGTTCTTTTCTTGAACAATGATATCTTGTCGTCTTCTTTGCTGTACTCACTATTGAGCAGAGTCATTAAGCTGGTATTCTCGAGCACGGTTAAAGCACTCCTGAGTGCCGGCATCGGACCATACACGTTTCATAGCAGAGAGAAGCTCAGCAGAGTACGGCTCTGTGTCCTCCATACGACTGACCACATCGCAGACCAGCTTGGCATCAGCCTGGATGAAAAAAATGTTTTGGACATTTCAGGAGAATGGCAACAAAGATGCATCAGTTTATTTATTATTGAACATCAGCTGAAAGGATTTTTTTTTCTAAAGGGACACTACACCAACTACAAGCCGAGGAACATAACTCGACGTCCTAACCCAAACTGATGGTGTGGTTTTTATCCATCCATCTTCTGGTCTCATTCTTAGTTACGCCCAAGGTTCCTAGTCCTGCTTTTGCAGTCACATCTAAAGGTTTTATAGACAGATATGAAATCTCAGTGTGTGCAGGTGAACTCTTGTAGGTGAGACTAACTTTTCGGTCCTTGTCTCCAAACTCGATACCCAGGGAATCCATGGCTCGAAGGATGGCTGCCAAGCTCTGGATGGTGTTGCTGTAGACCACAGGCTTATACTGCTTCACATCATCCCCAGAAAAGCCATCTTCATGGATAATCCTGCATGCGTACAGAGACATTATCGCAGATGCACAAGCCTGCACTAAACAGGAAAAAGTCTCACATGTCCATATGTTACTGCATTTAGAAAAAAAAAAGAAAAAAAACGTCTTCTTACAATAAAAGCTCCACATGTTCTGCTTTTTCTGTGTGTGTGTGTGTGTGTGTGTGTGTGTGTGTGTGTGTGTGTGTGTGTGTGTGTGTGTGTGTGGTGACTTCTCTCTCATCCACTCCTCCTTATTTCTACCATCTCCATCTTTAACCCCTTAATGTTAGCACAGAGAAAAAAAGCAAAGGAAAATCCTTTTGCATTTTTTCAATTTCTTGGGGTAATGACATCAATTTCAATCAGACTTATTTAAAGTCTTTATGTGTCTCTTTTTTTATGAAAAAAAAAAGTTTGAAAATGTGACTGAGTAAGGACATAAGGTACATTAACTTTTTTGCATTAGGTCTTCATACCTAAACAGGTAGAGGCAGAGATGGTCAAGTAACTTCCACAAATCTTTGAGAAATTTGATTAAAACTAGCTTTGCCAGGCTGCTGAGCAGGACATTAAAGGGTTAAGTGTGCCCATGTATAATGGAAAAGAAATTGATCAAATTTTTCAGTCTGTAATATATAATTGGGCTGTAATGTGATATTTAAACCATTTATAATGCATGATGGGCGATGGACTGGAATCAATCAGAGCACTAATCAATCACTAATACAGAAGACTGGACACAATTAAACTCCCTATTATCAGCATTAACTTGTTCACCACAACATCCTCAACCTGACTCAATCTATAAAACATCCTCATGAAACTGACCAGCAATCTACATTCAGAGTTATCAAAGCAGCTTCTCTTTATGTGTGAACATCGACTAACATAAGATGAGGAGAAATAGATAAAGCACTGTGGTTTTCCGGTTTTCATCTCATCAGTGCACATTATGAAAAGATGTTTTACAGCTTAGATGAGCCACCTGGCCTGAATCTCCAGCACCATCATCAAAATTAACAGTTTTATGAAATAAAACTTTAAGCCTCAGGGGGGGAGAATGAGCAAATTTACAAAGCAAAGGACGGGCCGTAGCTAGCGATTATTCTGCTTCTTTGCAATAAAATGCCTAGAAAAAAAGTCATATTTGACATTTTCTGAAATCGCAAGGTCTTCAAATATCTGACAGCCATCCAAAACTCAGTCATCCTATTCATCACTGATTATTAACACTTATTCACCACTAAATTGATTTTGATTATTGTTCAGGTGTGCTAGTATCTTACAGCTATGTGTAAACATTTCCAGTTGACAGTTGAACAAATATGGTGTCTTAATCTCAAAAATCATTGTTTATACAGAACATTCTCAGGATTAAAAGGTGAATGAGGCCTGATCATTTTTTTCCTCTTAGAAAAATGATTCAATTATCATCAAAATGATAGCTCTAATGGATAAAACATTTCAGTTCCAGTTATGTATACAGTATGAGTTATTAATGAAACCCTATCTGACCAATCACAGAGTCTGAAAATGGAAAAGTATAAAAATAGACATCACTGACATTTCTGCAGCTGCAGCTGAGAAGCAGCAGCATCCTTGTTTAATTCATAAAATCCACACGCCAAATCTACCCCACTGTGTGCATCACTTCAGCTTATTATAGGTCACATTTTCTGACCATCTTCATCGCTGTTACATTGGTTTTGATTACGTCTCTGTCAGTCTCATCCCTCTTTTACAGTGTGGTGAAAAGGGAAACTACACATCAGGCACAGTTTCTCCAAAACAAATCCAACCATAAAGAGACTAACTACTATGATGAGGCCACAATACACAGCAGAGCATACAACATGTACCCTCAAATACCGCCACTTTATGACCCAAGGTGTGTAGTAAAACCCATCTATCTGCTGCCTGGCGAGATTAAAACAACTGTTCAGAGTATTTGTAAACACAATCTGAACCAGCATCTTGGGTTCAGGGCACAGCACTGAGTTATGAGCAACCAGAGAACACAGGGAGGGTAATGAGGTGAAGAGAAGAGGAGGAAGCAAAGCATGGAGGGAGGGTGCAGTCGGTGCAGTGCAGGAAGGAGGCACAGAGACTATCGATGCTGCCCACAACCACTAGGAAAGATGTTTCTCAAGACAAAATATGTAACACGACACTGTCTTTTTTTTTTGTGCTGAAACATCTAGAAACTTGACTAAGAGGTTTAGAGGAAACAACAACAGTCGTTTAAAATATCAAAGAGTGATTTAGCTTAGACAGGCGAAGGTTTAGATGCGGTTTTAGAAGCCATATTTCTGCGTAAATCCGCTTTATAGGCAAAGTACTCCCGGCAATATCGGGCACTTAAAGCCATTAAGATTAAAAGCAGAGGTATTCACTAATGGAGCAGTAGTGACCTCACTGTAATTCACGCACACACACACACACACACACGAACGCACACACACACACACACACATACACACGTACAGAAACAACACCCACACATCCCCAGCCGCACACTCCCTGTTGTCAAGTAAAACCCTCGTTAACTACATTTCAGCACCCCGGCAGTGAACAGCACCCTGGGACGCACCGGTGCGGCCTCCGCAGCCTCACTGACAGTCTGCAGGAGGTGCTCAAATCACCGGCACTCCTCCGGGGCTTCGGCCTCACGAAACATGGCGGCTCAACCTGCCTTATTACTGACAGGGGAGGCGCAATCTCGGGCCTTTCACTCCGACTGAGTTGAAAAGGGTCTAAATAAAGAAAAAGAAAAAAAAGGGTGGGGGGCACTTACTTCATCTGTTTGACGATGGTGCTTTTGCCGGACTCTCCGCCGCCTGTAAAGAACGGAGGGTAGAGTGAGAGCCGGCAGTGAAATCAGTACCACGGAGAGCACCTCCGCCCCATGCAGTCCCACCATAACCAAACCGAGCCGAAGTGCAGCAGCCCTGCGGCCACGGAGGCTCTTCTCTTACCAAGCAGGAGCAGCTTGACGTCCTTGGCGGCGACCATCCCATCCTCCTTCAGGTTTTTCTCGATGGCCTTGCTCCGGTCCAGAGCTGCGCGCTCCTCGGCGCTCAGTGTACATCCCATGTTTCCAGGCGAATGAGCAATCCCGTCGTCTCCCCGGTCCACCCTGTCCCTTGCCGACTCTCTGTCACTGCGTTGTCTCTCGCTCGCGCTCTCCTCCCGCGCTGTCTGCTACAGCATTAGGCCCGGATTGAGGGCGAAACAGAGCCGGGATCCCGAAACGGTCTTTTCTCCGTGACTGTATGTCTGTCGCTCCGTCCCCTCTCACAGAGGGGGTTGGGGGGTGGGGTCGTTGTGTGCGAGCTTGCGGGGTTGGGGTTGTTGTTAGGTGGGGAGGGGAGTCTCGAGCTCGCTCCCTCTCTCTTTTTCTCTCTCTCTTTTTACAGGGCGGCGCTGATGGTGACGAAGGCGAACTCTAGCGATTTCATCGTATCTTTTCACGAAGACGAGCAGGCAGGAGGGGCGCGAGAGGAAGAGGAGGGAAGCAAGGCTGGCCGCGCGAGACTCACCTAACAATCTGGCTTACGTCAAAGCTGTCGAGCTCTAATCACGTCCGATGAAAGATTACTCAAATGAAACAGGCGTTTAAATGGCAAATGTTGCCCTCTTGTCTTATGATATACCTACAGCCATTTGTGATGTAGAGGAATTTATAACACGGTTGTGTCGCTCTTCTTTCTATTCCCCAGGACCTGGATGACGTCTAATCATGTTAACCATATAATTAGGTCTGAAAAAAACACCCAGTGGTGGACACAAAGCACCAGGTGAACATTGAACAACGTGCATAATGTAACAAAAAAAATGGCCAGTTTCAGACAAGTTTATAACTCGTTGCTGCGGCGTGTAGCGTGAAAACTGGGCGTTATTCGTTGTGTAACATTTACAGCTGACTGAGGGGAGGGGGGGTGGGGGGGTCTGAAAGAAATTGCGCCGAAAATAAATTTACCCATCTTAATTTACTAAAATATATATAGTAACATCCCACTATAATACTACTATAATATATAGTGTGTAGTAACATCTCACCACACGAAAAAATAATCATCATACACATGAAAAGGCTGTTATATCACTAACTGTATGTAACAAGATGCAAATAGTTATTTATACAATTACAAAAACTGTTAGAGAAAAAACAGCTAGTCGAGCAGCCTAAATAGACTCAAAGTTGTGCCAAAAAACCAGTAGCCTATCTAAGTAAATGTACTGGTTTAAAAACAAAAGATTTTCTATTAAAACATTCCAAATCCAGCCCAGGCTAAAAACAAACTAAGTATGTCTAAATAATAATAGCCTAATTTTAAAAAAATAAATAGTGACTGATATTGGTATCCAAACATGTAAAACACTGTCATGTTTGAACTTTTTTAGTTTAGCTGGTGCAGTCTTTATACATGCTGGACAGTTTATTCAGCACCAGTGCATTATATTTAGCAGAAAAGTCTTAAAACATTCAAACCAGTTGGTAACTGTCTTTTTTTTCTTTTTACTTACAAGTACAAGGTGGAAGAAAATAAAAAGACTTAAGTGCATAATGCATAAACAGTATTAAATTACTCTGCACAACTTCAGGTTATAAAATATATAACCATATTACAAGTCAGAAGTTTAAATCCATTAGATTTGAATGGAGAGGTGTGTCCAAACTTTTGACTTGTACTGTGTATGTATATTAAAAACATCTAAAAGCCTAGACCACAAAGTACAAAGACACAAGGTTAAATCCAACCAGCTAAAGGTCCTCCCTATGGAGTAACCATCGGATATTACCATATGTTTTATCAAATTCACTTTATAGGCGTCTTTATAAAAGCGTCTGCTAAATGACTGTACAGTATAGTTTAATGTGGAACTCTTTTTTCATCTATACACACAAACACACACACAGGAAAAAAATCAGACTTGAAGACAGATGTGTGACTGCATTTATCACAAGTTAGAAAACTGTGCATGTATATGTTGGGGGTTGTGGCAGTATCGTATAGCGATAGTACGTGTGATAAAAGCTTCTAATCCCACGCATCACATCTGGATGGATGGTCAAGTAGACTATGAAGGGGGGGGGGGATGCAGTGGACTCTGAATAAAACCAACAGAGGAGCTGGTTTCATCCTTCAGCGCACCTCCTGCATGACAGCCAGACTGATAAAACTTCCACACACACACACACACACACACATTTCTCTTCCTTTTCACCCTGTAGCTCCCATGTGAGTCAAACAGCCACATACACACATACAGCGATAGCATTGGCAATCAGCAGTTCAATCAAATGAACACATGCACGTGTGTGAGTGACAGCGAGTGATGGCAGAAAAGGAGGGGAGGATTAACACTAAATTATACCTGAGGGAATTTTGACAAAATTGTTTTCAGTTTTAATTACACTAATGCATCAGACACACATGAAGATTTTTTTCACAACAATTTAATTTGCAAGCACCCATTTCATAGAAAAAAAAATCAAATCAATAACCTTCAGATCAGTCATTAGAAACAAGACCCACCAGATTTTATCTGTAAATCGACTCTTAAAAGCAGAAATCAAAGAGGCACATGATGACAACAGTTTAAACAGTGCATTAAAATCTTTACAGGGTATTCTTTTAACAGTGATGACAGAATATTTCATATAAATGAAACTATCAATAATACAAGTATCTGATAAACAAATCCTGATATGAATAACCCAAATCTCACAGATGTTGGCATGTGTTCACATAACCTGCGTGAAACATGCACTAACAAACACACACAGACACATTCAGGAATGATTTCAAATATGAGGAAAACAGACATCAATCATAAACAACCACATCGTTTATAAAAGCAGGCAGGAACAGGGTCCCCACTCCTCTCATACAGGGGATGCATCCCCTCAGTTTCCATGACTTCTGCAGAGTTACTCTCTGGGCTGTATGTCTAGAATATTTTCAGCCAGACTGGTGAGTTTGCTGTCCTCCAGAGCTTTGACCAGTCTGCTCAGCTTGGCCGCCCTTCCCTCCGCCTGGATGAAGCGGCTGAGCAGCTGATAGGCTTGCTCATACAGCCCTTCTCTATCATACTCATAGGCCAGGTTATCTATGGCCTGGCCCTTCAGAGCGCGGCAACTCTTCCCCAGGGCCCTCCCTACATGCTTCCACTGACGGCCCACTCCATTAGAAAAGCTCTGAACATCTGCCGCTGTCAGCATTCGGTCTTCTAGTGGGCCAAAGGATAAAGCACAGAGGTAAAAACATTAATATAAACTGTACTTAAGTGAGATTATATAAACTCTGCTTTATAAACAGATGTGTATGTGTAAATAACAAATATTTCCCAGAATACCTTACAACTGTTCTTTTGTCAGAGGGAAGTCTTGCATACCATTTCAATAAATAGCTTTACCAGGTTTTTTGGTCTTGGAGGTCAGGAACAATAGCTTTAAACACAATTTATCCACCAGACACAAACTTATTGCGTGTTAGCATTTTGTTACTTAGATATTTAGCCTCTACGGAGGTCACTGCGCCGTTTTGAAAATAAACTCTACCACATTAGATTGTTATGTAATCCAACACTGACAGCTTCTACTAAGGCATCATGTGTGGCTTTGCCCTTGGGGAGTAACATTAACAATCATTAAGAGTGCAAAATTCCCTCTCCTTACCTCTGTTCTGGTCTAAGATTAATTCCTGACAAATATCGCACAAGTGTTCAGCAGGTAGTATTTAGTGGACATGCTGAGTGGCTACAAATAACTCCCATCAGAGAATGAACTAAAACACTAGTAGCAGGGCAAAAAACAAAATACAAAACATTGAGCTTGTAGATGCTAAAGAGCCCTGTGGGGAAGAAAAAAAATGCAACTGAAGCAATCACTACCTACCTCCCCCCCTCAAATTAAACAAACTCATTAGATTCTTTGCTAAAATGAAAATACTGATTAGTGCAGCTTTAACATTTTACATTTGCATGATCATATACTCAACAATCTGTTGTCTATAATAACAACAGACGTGCCATTATCTGTTCAGAAATTTTAAATAACACTGCAGGACTATTATATTTTGTCCAATGATATCCACAAACATCAGTTAACAAATCCCAGGAGAACTGGTTAATGTCTGCTTTTTATTTCAGCTGGGAAGCCCTGTTTTGTTTCATATTTCAAGGTTTAAAGAAAAGCCATGACATCCAATTCATTTTTTTTATTTAAATTTTGGGTGACCCACTATGAAATCAATCCAAATATGCAAACATAATACATGATCTGATTCAACTAATCTCTTCCCATAGACTGGTAGCCATCACTTTATAAAAGGCTGGATTAGAGGGGACTGAAAACAGCAATGAACTCATAAGCTGTCAGCATACTCACAACATGCACATGTTAGATTTCCTAACAAGAATCTGACAGCTTGCTGTATTTCAAAAAGTTTTTCTTAAGAGTTTTATATGGTGATGCTTTCACCAAGGAGGCAACAGCAGTAACATGAAAGAGATTAAAAACAAAACAGGGTTTTGACTGCATGACAATGTAGTAAATTGCAGACATTGTATAAAACAAGTTCAGGTTCCTGCTCACTGGATTCTTAGATTATATTATAATTTATATAATTTCAATTCAATCCAGTTTTATTTATGTAGCACCAATCCATGACAAAAGTTATTTTGATACACTTAGAGAGAGTACTTCATCCTTACTTGTCATTGAACCATGTGCTACTCTTGACTCTAATGGAACAAAGCAGTGCAACTAAAATAAATAAAACTCTAATACAAACACTTTTAATCTGCTGAGGTTTTATTTTGTTTTTTGGGGAGTTTTTTTTGGCTGACAGCCCAACACAAAGTCTGATAAGAACACATAGTAAAAATGTTTCTACTCACCAAAAACTCTGTTCTGAAACTTGAAGCAGTTGCTGGGGATAGGAGACTCTTCCTGTGTGATGACGGTGGGCTGTGGGGCAGGACCTAAAGCCTGACTCTGCAGCTGCTGCTCCAAATGATCAATCTCCTCATCACGTAGGCGCTCCGGCTGAAACAAAACAACAAAAAGCATTTAAAAATATTTTTAAAAGAATTAAATCCTCAAGATGCGCTCAGATTTTATAATGAGATCAATCACAGGACTCATTTTGTGCTCTTGCTATTTATTCCCTGTCCTGATATGTGTCACACCAATAAAACATCACTGACAATCTGACAACCATTAACACGCAAAACATTACAGAAAAAAACCTGTCCCTAGCTCTTTAAACAAAATTATATACTCATTAGCATACTATCTTTGCTGGTCGCTTAGAAGAAATTAAAATACTTGATCACCTACATTATTAGAGAACTAGAAGCACTCAGGGAGCACAGACCTCAGCCAAGCCATGGGGTCAGTAACCTGAGAAAAACCCCAAAAGGCCGAACAGCCCACCCAGTACCCCCTATATTTTGAACCTTCTGGATCACAAGATCCAGAATATCAACAATGTTGGATTATAACATCTACCATGATGTCATTTTGTAATTTCCTTTTTCTTGCCAATGATTCTGGGAATTATCTGTTGAGTTAGAAGCTATAATGGCAACATTATCCCCATCTCCCCATTGTAAAGAATCCTTTAAAAAATTCCTGGATCCAGACAGGGATTAATCCCCAAAATCTTGCTTATTCCTTTATACCATTTCTGACATTTCCTGAAAATCTAATCAAAATCCATCCACAACTTTTTGAATTATGTTGCTAACAGACAGACAGACAGACAGACAGACAGCTGTAACTAGAAGATGGCCTGTTTCAGTGTTTTATAATGTTTTGGACATTGCTACACTGAATGCACGTGTCCTCTACCGGAGCTGCATCGATGCCATAATGATCCATTGTGTGTTCAATCTTTAGCATTATATGATGCTTTTATTTTAATTGTTCCCCCTCAAATAATCAATAAAAAATATTAATTCATTTTTAGAAATGATTTAATTTAGTTATATGTTAGCTGATAAGTGAATGTTTTAAGCTAGTAAGTATATGACATTTTCCATTTTGAATACAAGCCCAAAATCTTATCAGTTGTTCTTTATCCCATTTCGGAGATTTCCTGAAAATGTAATCAAAATCTGTCCATAACTTTTTGAGATATGTTGCTAACAGACAGACAGACAGACAGACAGACAGACAGACAGACAGACAGACAGACAAGAAGAATAACTTCTTAATGTGGTTACTTCCATCAGATGGTGAAATATTAACATAATGTCAGCTAAAAAAAAATGTACATTTAACACAGAGATGGATTATCAAGCAAACAACCTACAATTGAAAACTTAAAATGCTGTTGCTCCATCAGAAGTCACCAATGATCAGGCAAACACAGATATTCAGCATACCTGTGAAAGGTTGATGTGCTGTAGGCAGACGTCCAGCTTGTCCAGACACAGATCCAGGATGTGTGTGCTGGCCTTGAGCTTGGTTTCCACTGTTAACTCTTGAGGCAGAGCAAGAAGCCGGCATGCATGTTGGGAAAGCAACTGATGCACCGCTCCAGAGCGGTAGCTCTCCAGGAACTGCTGACATGCTGCAACATCCACAAACTTCACCTCCACCCCCAGGAATGGTTCAGCATCATGGAATTTCAGGATCTCGTAGCCGCCCAGACCTCCTGCAGAATCTGACCGTGGAAAACACTGATTTACAAATTAGACATTGTGGGAGAGCTTCCTTTTTTTTAGCAGTAGACATTCTGAACAGATCCAAACTGAGGTGTTCACCTGAAAGTGTGAGCTTGACGACTTTGAAAATAACAAACTTTCCCTGTGCGTCTTTGTAGAAGGAGAGCAGGTCCACACCGGGACAGAGTGACTGCAGAAACATGACCGCACATCCCGTCCATGGCCCTCCATCCACAATTTTGTCCGCCATCCTCTGAACACAGTACAATTTATTTTTATAGTTACAGTGAAACTAACAAGTCAACAAGTGAGATAAGCCAAATAACTTTTTTTTTTACTTAATGTTGCAGTAAAATGAACAAGAAGAAGGATCTTTATCTCTACAATGTGTTTTCACTCTTTCATCATAAAGCAGTACTAATGGAAGCTAAAAATACACTCTGGTTTAGGTTACATAAACTTTGCATTATCATCTAACATTCACTGGTCTAAAACATTTTACTTTCTATTAGAAAAGCTTGTTAGCAAGACATTATAATTACTATGAGTTGGCCCTATCAGATCACTGTACATCTAAAACTGTTAACTTAAGCAGCAGCATCTCATATTCAGAGTATTCAGCTAAAGTTGATGTTTTGATTGCATCATTTCAACGTATAGTAAAAAAGTTTTCAGTTAGTTGGTCATTTAACTTAATCAGCTTGTTTTCTCTCATCTTAAACTGAATAGCTCCGAATTTGTTGTGATGATCAACAAAACAAGCTATTTAATCACATATGCCTCAATTATCATGCAATTAAAAAAAAGATGTTGATTTTCTGTAATTTCTGATACCTCAAGTTGAGAATATAGATATCTGATGGTTTTACTCCTTTAAAATCAACTTAATCCAAGCTGATGAAAATAGTCATATAACCTGACTAAGCATAACTCATTGCTCTCCAAGAAATCATTCAGTGGTTGTGACCTCAGTCGACCTTATACCCCCACCTTTTTTTTTTTGGCCCTTTAGAAACCCTCATTACATAACATGTTTTAATCTCAGTCTTCCCCTCCCCCAGTCCATCCTCTCGCTGCTGTACCCTGGATGAACCATTGAGTCCCGCTGGCTCTCTCTTGGTGTCGTCTCCATGCACCCTGCATGGAAAGAGCCTCCTCTGAGCAGGATTATAATGCATTTCCTCATATTTCACTAATACACATCAAGCTTGGTAACTGGGTCTGCAGGAATGTCCACAACTTAGCCAGTATACAATTATATGTGATCCTATTTACTTGCACTCTGGAAGTATACTGTGAGATTAGTTCACCAGCTATATGAGGATTACATTATCACCCCAAGTATAAAATGTATCACTTATCTTTTGATGCCAAAAGGTTACTAATATTCCCTGGACAGTTCGTCTGATGTACACACTGATGTACACACTTCCTCAAATTAGTAAGCTAACCTTTTTGTTAGGTCTGTTATATTGTTGTCTCTAATGGCTTATTCCATAGGTCCAGATGTACACCACGCAAGCTTAAGGATAACGGCTTAAAATAAGGAACATGTAATTAGACCACCAATCCTCAGAACTTTTTGCTGTGTACGTTTGCTGCCATTTGATTACATTAATTCATAAAATGTAAGAAAATGGACATAACAATTACCCAGCTGACATTTTCAAATAGTTTGTTTTCCCTGACTAATGTTCCAAACCCCAAAACAGCCATTGTGTGCCATAAAACCAGAAGAAACAATATGCACCAGTGATGTAAAATATGGTATCATTATATAAATGAGTCACAATGATACAAACTAAAATTACAGCCTCAAACAAAAATCTGTTTTGTTACTTTAAATAATGAATAAGCTGATTTCCTATTACTATGTAAAGTTTCAGATAATGTAACAGCCTGCAAAGTGAGCTGTGCTTAGCTTTTCTGTATGCATTTACAACAAGGAAATGAGAGCTGGATGACACTTTGGCAGATATGACGAGAAGGACAAACAGCCATTTATCAAAGAGAAGGATGGAGTGTTTATGGAGTCCAGAAGAAAAAAAAGAAAAAACTTGGAGCCTGCTTATGTTTTGCCATCAAGGAAAGTGTATTGTGTTTATCTATTCTACAGAGGCTGCCGTTCTGCGTAGTTCAGCGGTCGAGTTAAAATACAAAGATGAAAAGTGAAACGTACTGAAGACAGCAGCTGTGAGCCTCACTGCAGATATGTTGACCTTGATTATAATGGATGCCTACCTGGCTATTGCCTGCTATTTTTGTAGATGAGAGTAAAAATGAACGACAACAATTCTCTTGGGTGTTAGTCAAGGCACATGAAGCTTATCTGCAGCAAAAGAATCCCTCATGACAGAGAAGGGCAACTGATGAGGCTAACAACACGAAAGCTTGTTTCAGGAAACTTAGGAAACCGCAGCTCAAGCGTGAAATGCATATGAACTTGATTGTGGAAAAACTGGTAGGATTTTTCCAAAGCAGTACAACGGCAAAGGTAGGCTGCATTGTTTTATTACAGGGGCTTGCAAAAGTATTCAACGCCTTGGCATTTCTCCTGTTTTCTTCCTTTACACATTGTAATTTACATTGATTTTGGAGGGATTTTATGTAATGGATCAATACAGAATAGTCTAAATTTGTGAAGAGAAATGAAAAAATAAACCAATATAGTGAAGATTTTTTTTAGAAAAAACACACACACAAATAAATAATTAAAGATACCAATAACATACTTTAAAAAATGTTTCTAAAATTTAAGAGTTGTGCATGCTTTGGTAATCATCCTTTTTATGAAAGCCCTAAATAAAATCTGATAATAAGATCTGGTGCTACCAAATTCCTTCAAGAGTCACATTTGTCTCAATAAATAAGGTCCATCTGCTGTGTGCAATCTAAGCATCTCATAAAAATCAGTATATACACACACCTGTTCAGAATACGCCTGTTCTGAAAGGCCCCAGGGTCCACAACACCAATAATCAAGCACGTGCCACCAGGAAGACCAAGGAGCTCTCCAAACAGGTCATGGACAAGGTTCCGGATATTTAGGAATTTCTGATATCGTCAAACACTGATTTGTTATCCACTGAATCAGAATAGTATATCATGATCAAAGTTATCATTTATACCCTTAAAAAGAAAAAACAACAATCCTGCAGAGAGAGCGCTTTCTACCAAAACTCACAGACGGGCGAGGAGAGAATTGATCATAGAGGCAACCAAACGACCAAAGACACTGAAGGATCTGAAAGGACCACTATTAGTTATACACTATACAGAGATGGACTCTATATATGAGTGGCTAGAAAAAGAAAAATGGAAAAATTTGATTTGTCCAGCTGCTTCAAGGCAAAACAGTCTTATTGTGGCTCCAAAGGTACTACTATGTCTAAAAGTGAGTACAGCCACAGAACCCTGAAACACAATGACGCCTCTAGCTTTGCTTCTCACTGGGACAGTGATCTAATCATTCTCAATCATATAACTAATTGGCAATGACTTTCCTGTCAATCAAGTGATAAGCTAATCCACAAAGAAGATATATATTCAAAATAGAATTTGAAGACTAACAAATTGTTTTCTTTGTCCCATAATTGTCAATAACTTTATCTTAATCACATTCCTCACTCACAGGCAAGAGAGCAAACAGTTATTTTGGAAAGTAAAATAACAATAATAATTAAAAAAACCCATCAAGTCTTACTTTTATTTACAGTAAAGCTTGTAGTTCCAAGAAAAACATGTCAAAAATATTGTTTTCTAATGAGCATTTCTTGTTAAACATGTATGCCTCAGTCTCATAGACGACAACAACATGCACTCTAATTGAAACTAACTAAAATAATATGATTCATGTGATGTGAGTGTATCTCACAGAAGCATATACATGATTACCACACTGTGGTGGTAGGGTGTGGTTTCTGCTCAGCTGGAAGGGGAGAGGTGGTTAGGGGCAGGTGAGGTTAATGAATGCATCTACAGGGCATTGTCTAATCAGTTTTCCTCTCTCTTTGTACACAGAGGTGTATGGAGACCCTGGAGACTGCTTGGATGCCTGGCTGTGTTTATGCTGTCATAAGTGCTGGATGATAGTGTGTTTCTATCAGCCAGATACTGCAACGCGGGGAGTGTTTTATGTGAGTAAGGCGGTTGTTGGCATAAGGAAAACTGTGCTTGATCATTAAGTTGCATCAAGCTGTATCTATGCTGAGGGAACCCACAGTAACAATGACAACTGCTTCACACAAGCTATGAAGTCCATTGTTTAGGGTAATTCATTCATTTTTTTCAAGCAGCCATTCTTTCATTAAGTAAAAGGTAAATGCAGCTCTGCAGCTCAATGTGAAAAGAACAATCTTTTAATATAGCACATGTTGGCCTACAACAGCATCTAAGGTCACAGAGACTGATGTAAAATGGGTTGATAATTATTTAATGAATATACTATCATGAGGAGTAATTGATATCCTAAAATCAGCTCTGTGCTCAGACAATGTAAACAAGTAATAAACATGGCTATCAGAGTAAAGGTGGATGTTTGCATGTCTGTGGGAATTAAAAACGTCACTGAACTGAATGTTAGATCCGATAATTAACAAGCCAGAATTGTACTGAAATCTGGACCCCCCCCCCCAAAAAAAAATGAAAAAACAATCTGGCCTTGTTTTTTGGAAAACATTTAGTTAAGTGTTTGTTTTAAAGAGTCATAGAAGGCTGTTCCTACAATTCGAGTCTAGAAACTCTCATCTATTTGCGGATGACACCAATTTATTTTGTTGTGGGGAGAACCTGCAGAAACCCCTGGATACTGTCGAAAGGGAACTGACAATGTTGAAGAGATGGTTTGAAGAAATCCCATTTAAATCATATCAAAGTAAATGTTTATAAAACAATTGCAGTATTACACAAAGCCAAAAACTTCCTCAATCAAGCTTCACTATTCACCTTGTACTTATCCTTCATACTCCCATACATGACCTAGTGTTTGGAAGTTTGGGGGAACACATATTTAAAACAAACACAGATCTAATATACATGATTTTTTTTTTTTAAAAAAGCAATAAGAATTGTATGCAATGCAGAGTTCAGACAATCAACCAGCCCACTCTTCATTAAACTGAAAGCACTTAAATTCAAAGATCTAGTTGACCTTAAAACAACACAATTCATGTACAGTGTAAATCACCTAAAGGTGCCACACAGTATCCACGGTTTGTTTTAGGTGAGGGAAAGTAAATACAGTCTAAGAGGATTATGTAAAAAACAACCAGGAACAACAAACACAAAGCTTCATAGCCTTACAATCCATGAAGTTGATTTATAGAATAACTTGAACAATTAAATGAAATCATGTATGATAAACAAATGTAAAGCTATTCAGAATAATATACTGAGCATGTACAGGATGGAAACATAATGTCCCATTTGTACTGTCTTTTGTTGTTGTTGCTTTGTTGTTGGAGGAACTGCTCGTTACTGTATGGGTTCAGGTAGTATTTATCTAGTTATGTATTTATATACTATTGCGCAATACATTAAACATCAATTTACGAGTACACCCTTTTAATATAGAAACATAAAAATGGGGATAGGCCTCAAAGTTCTTACTTCTGCCTACTCCTGTTTTCAGATCATAATAATTTAAAGGAAATGTCTGAAAATTGTAATTACGAGTTTTTGTTTTGTTTTTTTCTTTGTTTTGTTGTTTTGTTGTTGAGTGCAAGCTTCTATTCCTCGTTTCTCTTTTCTTCTCTTTTACTTTATTTTATTATGTTCGAAAAATTCATTTAATAAACTAAACTAGAAACAAGCTCTTAAAGGAAACTTTATTGTTTACATAGGTCCTTGCAGTGCACTGGCATAATTAGAAATCAACAGAAAGATTATTTCAAAAAAATTTGATGGTTCCAGCTTATGAGGGGTGGGTGATGAAATCCAGAATTTAACCACTGAATCAAATTAAGTGTGAATCTTAAACAGTTATGGATTTTTCACTTCACAGCCAGTGTGAACAAGGTGAAGGAATACAGTCGTCACATTTAAGAAACATAATGGAATTTGAATACTACTATGAGACATGTTATTATAAAATGTAAACCATTCTTTTCACTTTTACTAAGACATCTCATGTTTTGTTAAAAATTATAAAAGGATATTTTAGTGCACTTTCCTGAACTATTCCTTTTATTGCTTAAATACAAAATGACAAATGTTAGAGAACAAACTAACATGCTTGGCAACCACATGCTTCACAATACTTTACTTTCCACCCTACAAGTCTGTGTAATTTGACTGATGGGAAGGAACATTACAGCTAAAAAAAATAAATCCTCATTTTATGTTGTTATGGTGGAGAAAACAATATCAAACATGTTAATCTAAAATTTCCCAAAGGTGTTCAGCTCTGTTGAGATCTAGTAGCTGAGAAGGCAGTGGCATATAAATAACTTAATTTTCCTACTCATTGCACCATTCAGGAGACTTGTTCCCCACAGAAAGAAGCTCTGACATCTGGAGAGACACCACTACATCACAATATAAATGTTTTATTACAGGATAAAGCTAATCATTTAGGACGACTTTAGATTGATTTGCAGTAAACCTTCACTCTAAGGGCTGATGTGGACACAAATCATGGCAGAAAAATACCCCAGTTGACATAAGAGCCACCAAATTCCCTCACCATACCTTTAATGTCAAAAGCAGAGATTTTTCATCTAGTTGGTCAATAATTTTGTGTTCTGCTGTCATTTAAAAAAGAATATTGTAACTCATCATTTATTAATTACAAAAAAGGAAAACATACTTATTTTACTTTGACTTCAGTTAGGAATTTAGCATTGCCTGGGTTGCCAGATCAATGGAAACCCTCCTCCAACATGATGGCTGTTTTTAAAGCTAGAGCTTGAATTCTGTCCAATGGACGTTTGGCTGCTTATGCTGTCAAAAAGGGGGTGCTAAACAACTGAAAGAAAATTCATTTGTTAAGTAGTTAGTGTAATTTACAAATGTAAGCAAATTCTGATAAAACAATTCATTAACTTACAGTCAAAGTAAACGCAAGACCATGTGGTACAAATGCTGCTTTTTCAATATTATAAAGAGAAGAAGCTCTGTTCTTGCAACACTTCCAAATAGGTTAAATTTGTTAAGTCTTTTTTCATTTGTACAGTCAAACTTTTAACATTCAACATGCTTCAACTGAGGCCTGTAGAGCTTGAAATGTACAGCAGCTCTTGGCAATTGGGCAATGCATGGTCTGACTTTGGGAGGAACCCACTGGGAGCATCCACTCCTGAAAAGTTTATTTACTATTTTAAATATTTTCCACTAGTGATTCATCTTTGTCACTGTAGAATAATGGATTTCACATTGTTTTGAAAGTCTCAGACCTCTAATCTCAGGTATAGCCAAAACCTCTGATTTTATAGAAGCAGTTCAAAACTCCATGATGCTCAATTAATCAAGTGCATTTGATCTACAGCATCCAGCTGTTACTTGCCCTCTTTATTTCTATGAAGGTATTAAGGCTGGGGATCTTGAACTACTGTCCTTGAGGGCTACTGTCCTTCAGGATTAAGGCACTTTCCTGCTCCACATGTGACTCTAATTAAATTGATCCAGTAATTGTTGTCAAGTTCTACACAGTAAACCTTTCATTGGAGTCAGGTGTGTTGAAGCAGGGAAACATCTAAAACCTGCGAGACAGTGGCCCTCGACGACCAGTTTCAGATCCTTGAGTAAGGGTGTATTATCTAAAATGAATTTAAAAAAATTAACTATATGGAATACATAATATTTTGTTCATCCAAGGTTACAATTACCTACTTTTAAGACCTAGAAGGGTACCCTTATATGTGAAGCCTCAGACCTCAAAAGGGGTGTGCTTAGTTTTTCACGAGACTAGTTTCTCTTTCATCGTGAGACCTGTTACCATTGTGCTGATGATGATGCGCATCTCTAATCTGTACGAATACTATGCCAACTACTAATCCGTATTCAAATGTCCAACAATTATTTACGCAACAAATACAAAGTAAATTCATGGTTGCTACGCGACTCAGATGTACAGCTACAGGTGAATTTTCGTTTACAATATAAAAGTTTGCCAATTACTTGTCACCAGCTCCAACTTTTGCCAGTAATTCAACATCAGTGTTGGTTTTATTTCGCCAACCAGAAATATAAACTGTATATTTCACTGTTGACTTGTCAGGAACTTTGTTGATGTCGTTTTGGTTGAGTTGCACAGCTCGTGCTACTTCACGTACAGTGGATATAACTGCCGTAAAATAGTGCCCACCGTTAAAAGGTTTACTGAGCAACTTAAAGGCAGGGAAGCAAACACACACGGCTTCTACCTAACTTTTTGATTTGCTGTGAGATCAAATTTCGTTAAGGTTCGTGAAAACTTACCTTAAAAACTTTTTTATTTTGTTCGGTGACGCTTCCTTCTAAGGAATCACAACCACTGACACAGAAATAACTTCCTGGCCTACTATTGGTTAAGTATAAATCAAAACTCACTCCAATTGGTCAAAACCGGCATGCTGCCCGGGGTAAAACCATCCAGGCAGGAAGTATGTTTTTTTTTCTCTCTTAAACGCATACTTTCATATGTAGGCCAAAACAGTTGATTACTAATCTTTGCCGACATTTCCGCCAAACGACTTCTCACTACTGAAGTGTAATCATTTGCGTCTGAGTGTAAAATCGCCCTGAGTAAAACAATGAAACACGACATCAAAAATTGGAAGGCGACAAGTTTGGTCAAGTGACCAGGCCTATGGTGTCATGGTAATACAACCAGTTATCAGTTTTATAGGTTTCCTCTGTTAAATCATGTTCTGTGTAATACATTCCTAACTGTGGTTACAGTAGCAGTTTTAAAAATTGGTAATGTTGGTTAAAAAATAATAAGAAAAAAAAGTTGTTTACATGTTTTATCATATGATGTGACCAACAAAAGAGGAAAGAAAGCAGATTTGTCTTCCGACAGTCAAGATTTTCTCCTTGCAATTATTTTGTGCCAACCATTTTACTTAATCTATTTCTTTTGAGTTTCATAAGATTATTTACAGAAAATGGAGTCACTCATTTCCACTCAACCAGCTCCTTTAAGCATGGATATTCCTGGGCTCAGGATTGCCAAGGAGCCCCCCCACCTCCTTTAAATACATCTATCCCCCCTAGAGTTATTTCTGGACTGAAATATAGTGACTACAAAAATGGGTGTGTTTTTGTATTCAATCTTTATAATTAGGAGGCTCTTCACAACTGTTTGAACGCGACTACAAAATGATGGAAAATCAACCCAATCTTTTATTCCCCTTTTAAATTTGTGGTCATTTTAAAATGTCTTTGTGGTTGTGTACCCGTCATAACTTTCAGTTTCTTGATAGTGATTTTGTGTCATTCTTAGTCTCTTGGGGCTCTTTTGTCAAAGCCTATATGGTGCTGTGACTTAAAACAGATTTAAGACTGAACATGTGCCCCCCAGAGAGCATGGGCCTGGTAAGCCTTTTGAGTAATCTTTCTGTCTTGAATGTTACTGAACTCCCATTTTTTTCCAAATTAGCTGGAAAGGTAAAATTAAAAAATGACAAAGTTCCACATATGTCACTGCAAATAGCATAATAGCTGTGACATAAATATGCCAAGAAACCAAATTTTTAAAACATGTAAATATTTATTCATAGTAGACAAACGAAAAATCATAAAACTCTCTGCAGGCGGGACTGCATTCAGAGGAGCTTTTGTTGTTGACATGTTTGACAAATTTGAGGGTTTCTTTGTCTCTGTAGATGAGGGCGAGGGAATTATCCTCTGGATACACTGTAAGAAGCTGTGAAGAAGGCAGAAACAAAGCAATGATGAGATCCACTTCAGTTTTGCCAGTATATGCACTTTACTGTTGATGGATATTATTAATACTCGCCTCCTCGTCCTCCTCATTAGCAACATAACATGTGAAGCCCCCAAACTCTGGCTGCCAGTCTATGAAAGACAGTTATAATTTTTGTAAGCATTACATTGATTTAACACTTAATTCCCACATTAGTGTTCATGTGTGTGCTTACCTGTGCAGCCGAAAGGTAGCACAAGGTCTAGAGCGTACTCGGCCCGTGCTGCTTCTCCATCGTGCAACAAAGTGTAGCTGCCATGAGACAATCGACGCACTTCTCCACAACACACAGGTGTACTTGGCTCTAAAGAATACGAAGGTTAAAGTAAATGAGAACCCAAAGCTAAAAAGCACACAAAAACCCCAAATAAACCAGCCCACACTTGCTCACCTTTTTCTACGCTTGCATTTGCTGATGATTCAGTTGAAGATCCTGCCGCTTCTCCCTCTTCTTGCCGCTCCTTCTCTTCACATTCATCATCAGCAGGACACAAGTAATGCAAGCAAAGGCCAGTAAAGTTTGACAGGAGCAGAAAGAACGCCTCTGAACGAAGCAGCTCCCAGCACGCAGTAACACACTGAGGCAGTGTGTCCAAACAGGCCACCTCATAACATCTGAAAGCACACAGATGAACAAATCAGTCTGATTCAGCACACACCATATTATTTTCATAGATGATCTGTCAAACATTACCCACCTCTTATTGGGCGGACCTCTCTTCTTCCACTGAATCCGAGCTTGTTGCAGCGCTTCACTCACCTCCCTGAACTTCTCCTCCTAAAGACAAAAACAATTAGTCAGAAGGAGCAAATGGACACTGAGAACGTAGAGAAAAACACAAATAAAGGAGTAACCTTGAGAAAATCTTTGAGCTGAATTTCAGAGCTGTCTTCAAACTCCACCTGGATCTTCTCTTGATAAGAAATATCCAAGTACAGGGGATTGATCCACTCGAGCAGCACCGTCTCCTGTCAGGAACACAAGAGATTAAAGGCTGTCCATTAGAGGATTAGTGGGTGTCTTAACACATGCAAACGCAAAACTGACATTTTTAATTTTGGGTACACTAAGCAATCAACGTAACATCAGAGGCGCTGTGTTAAATTATATATTTTTATCCTCATACAAAAGAAACCTAGTCTATTCACCCTGCTTCCTAAATCAAAGCCAACTGGCTACTGACTACAGCTAAATTATGTCAGATAATATAATTCAATTTTTCAAAAGAAAGCACCATAATGCATCTTAAACTCACGTCTCTCGGCAAATGTGGACTCTTCGGGATGGGAGGCTCTATGTGACGAGGAGGTCGTTCCAGAGAGGGTCCGTGAAACCAGCCGCTCAGAGACAGGCGACACTTGTCCTGTGACAAAACTTCAGACACCTGGAAAATACACGGCACATGATTCATATTTACAATCACACCCTTTTTCTTTGGTAGAACAAAAGCTAATAACCAGAGTATTTATTCTCACCTGGTGAAAAGAGACGGGTGAAACTTCAAAAAGAATGAGTGTGTTCCGAGAGGGTACAATTGACTTCACTATACTCTGTGGCTGGAAATTACCTGAAGACAAGAGATTAAAAAAATTAAGCTGTTTAAAAGTGCATACACACACAGAGACACACACACACACTAGGTGGGATACTCACTGTCAGTTGTGTAAAGGTCGAGGGTTCCCCCATCACTGCTCTGCCATGGAGGTACAAGATACAAAATGAAAGCAACACGCCTCCCCTCCAATTCATCATCATGACACAAAAGAATATCTACAAAGAAGACAGAATGTGAAATATACAAAGAAACAACTGGTAGCCTGAAATACAGATTTCTACCCATTTCTAAGTTTGCAGGCCATTCTCACCTGTGTATTCATATTTAGCACAAGAAATATCCACTGTGGGCTCAAGCTCAACCCCCAACACTTCCCCAAGCCACGAACGAAAACGCCCAAACAGTGCTGCCCTTAAGAAGCAAAAACATGAATACTGTGAAGTCCATAACTGTACTGTATAGTGACAGTAACATTACACATCATATGAAATGATAAATCTGGTAAACCTCCCCACACAGACACACTATTCGACTGTCTAAAAGCTCACTGTGACATTTGTTGCAACATGAATAATAGATGAACACAAAGGGGGTTTGTATTGTATATTTAATTGCAGTATTTAATCTCCAGGGATATTTTTTTAAGTAGGACTAGCAGCACATACAGTCAGGCCCAGAAGATACAATATGTTTTATTATCTATACTGTGAAGTGCCATCCACTCAGGGCTGCAACATTTGACTAAATGTCAGCACTACGTACACCTCAACACATCCAGAATTAATCCTGCTACTTCCATCAGCCATCACATCATCTCCAAACATCAGTGACCCAGTTACACCGACAGCCATACATGTCCACTCCACCGCAGCGTCACCAGTGGTTTATTACATCTCGAGTTGAACTGACTGTTCACATACATGAAGATGTCTCCCGATTGACTTTGACTGTAAAACATTTAACTCCTTTAGTTTTCTTGACTTAGCACCATATTAGGAGATTTTCTTTTTGTTTTGTTGCTTGTTTTTGTTATCAAGACAAGACACCTCACCATGCTCAAACACTAACAAAAAACAGTGGCTGTGAGACACATGGCTGCAACATCTGGAAGGTTAGTACAATATACACATTGATAGCTTAATAGTTTAACACTTTCTGCTGTAATCACAGCTATTCAGAACAACAATGAAAAAACAGCATGTTATCTGTCAAACCAGAGTTCTTCACATTTCTTCATTATCAGGGTGAAAGACGAGTCTCACTGGCATCAACTTGGATTCCAACTTGATTTACACACATGGATCTCCATTAACTTTTTGGGATTCCAGATCAACATCTTGGCAGGTCTGGTACCTCAAAATAACATATTTCCAGTCATTTTTTCTGTATTTATGTTGTGTTGACCTACAATGCAGTACGGTCTCAGAACCACAACACAGAGGAAAGAAAACAGCTGTGTGCGATTACATAGATCATCTTGTGCAAATAATAAATAAATTAAAAAACAGGATTCCTACATGCTCCTAGCAGAAAATGTTAACATTGACTTTCGCTCAACATCAAATAAAGGAGGTCGACTACTTAGGAGGCAGGGGTAATCTCTGGCTCCACCTGGTGGACTTGATCAGTCAAGGGACTGATCTGACGATGAATAATTCACATGCCGTTAGCCCTGCCTTTACCCCACACATACGTGGTGGATAGGAGTAAAATATAAACCTGACCGTTTTCTTGCAGGATGGGTGAGTTTAAGAGGAAAAGTGTTTCAAAGTGAAATTTTGCTGGAAAGGTTGTACGTTTTCCACCATTTACCAGGACTCAATACAGCTGCTCCACCTTGCAAGCATCTTTTTGAGGCCTGTATGGTTCAGTTTGTGTCAACACTAACACAGATCAACAACCTCTTAATGACCCACTTAATATTAATTGTGCCCTCCTTTTGCAGCCAGAAAAAAATTCTAACTAATCTGGGTGTGGACAAAGAGCATCTAAAGGCCTCCTGGAGTATCTGGCAGCAAGGTGTTAGCTGCAGGTCATTTGCCAAGGTTTTGGGGTGGTTTCTGTGGCTTGGGTTTGCTTCAATCAGATCTCGTCAGATTTGTACCTTGGAAGTCAGGGATATGTGATTGGTCTACAAAGATGTTTAGGTAGGTGGTAAGAGCCAAAGTAACATCCACATTAATGCAGGTTTT
>JBBBVU010000001.1:19685763-19709299 GCA_037177055.1 Atherinosoma microstoma | reverse complement strand
CCAAGGTTTTGGGGTGGTTTCTGTGGCTTGGGTTTGCTTCAATCAGATCTCGTCAGATTTGTACCTTGGAAGTCAGGTGAACACCTCAGACTCTTTGTTTTGGTCTGTGAGCCATTATTCAGTAGTTTCTGAGGGATCCACTGCTGTCCTGCTGGGGGAGTCTGTTACTGTCTGGCAGTGATGTTGCCAGATGGGGGAAGGGGATATGTGATTGGTCTACAAAGATGTTTAGGTAGGTGGTAAGAGCCAAAGTAACATCCACATTAATGCAGGTTTTCCTAAGACAACACCGAGATGAGCCGTGTTAACTCATTTACCCATCAGTGGGTTTAGTGTTACAAATAATTCAATAATTAGTTTCAACATTGAAGTATCGGTCAGTGTTGCTTTGTCCTAAAGTACATCATTTTCAAAGGTGCTTCAAAAATTCTGCCCCTTCATGTCAGTAAATATAGTCCAATACAACAGCTTTTATTATTGCTTGCATACATATAAATTCATTTCTAAATGAACAATGTCTTAAAGAGTAAAACAAATCCAAAGAATGATAACAAACCATGCAGGCTAATAAGGCAGACACCATGTATACATTGTATCCAAATAAAATGCCTTTACAAGTGAGTGACAAAATCTAAATTACTTTATAACAGACAGTTTCACAGCAGATACTTTGATGTATCACAAGCAGGAGAAACACAAGCATAAATGGAAACATCAGTGGTGGCTCTGTTTAATTAAGTGTTGCTAAGTTCTTGTTAGTGAGCCTCTATGCACAATAAGAGGACCCTGGGGGTAAGACAACCATAAGGTAGCTGTCATTAACATATCTCCTTCTATAACTTGACATGGCTTAAGAGGAAAAATAGGTCCCTCTGTGAGGTAGGAAATATTGATTACAGTAGAAGTAGGTTTGTGTGTCTAGTATCAGGGATAAACTGTGGTTCAGGTGGTGGAGCATCAGAGATTAACAGGCCATTAATTGTCGCGTCGGTGGCTCGGCCCCCGCTTTTGAGTGAGACAATAATAACACATAAATGTGCATAAAAATAGGTTGTCTGTTTTTAGCAAGTTCTGCAGCTTATTTAGCACCTGTTAGATTGAGTTCCCTCACCTGGAAACACTTATATTCCACGTGGTGCTCATCCTGTTCTGTTTTACAGCAGCTCACACACATACAGCACACAAGAGAACACACTCTGTTACCTCAGTCCCGCAATATGTGCCTCCTGTCTCTTCTTCAGGTCGTCTGACTGTAGGGGAACGACAACGAAGAAAAGATTAAAACAGAAACTAGCTTAGATAAGTCAGTGAGAGGGATAAGTTTGATGAACACCTGTTTAAATGTGTACAGATCATTGGACTTCTCGTGGAAGTCGAGTTCCAGCAGCTCTCTTTGAAGGTTTTCAACAAAGGTTTCACTTCTGAGGAAGTTCCTGATAATACAGTGAGGAAAAGGGTGGCAGTCCAACTCTAAATCTCCTGTACAAAAATTACACACAAACACAAAACATGAGGTCAAACTATTTTACGAGACAGCATCAGGCTTTTGGATCAACAAACACACCAAACTGGAGTTTTTGGAGTTTAGAAATTCATCATAATAATTTTCATCAATCCTTTAATTTTTCAAATTTAAAAAATCCCATTCAGGGTAGCGGAGCATGGCGCCAAGTGTAGTCATCATAGGTTACACCCTGTCTTCAGTTCATCATAGGGCTACACAGAGGTAGCTATACACTGATGCTCCAATTTACTGGTTAACCCAACACGCATGGGTTTGAAGCCCAGGAGCAGGGAGAATTCCCAACCACCACAGAAAACCCTTTTCATTACCATTAAAATCTCAATTCCACAGTAACTCTGCTGGTTCAATATGCTGCCCTTAAATTACTCAGGTCTTCTCCCCAACAACTCTGCTCAGTGTCCCACTCTGACCTAAAAAAACAAAAATGATGGAGTTTGCCTTCTTCTATCTTAATGTCGTCCTTAATTTTTCATCAACTACTGTATACTCCACATTTTACTGTAATTTGTTGATGCTATGGCTAGCATGTCTTACGTTTAATTTCATCCTGTTTAAATCGTGTCTATTGTTTTATGTATTTCTTGTATATCTCCACTTGAAGATATTTTAAATCAATGCAGTTGTTTTTAAAAGTGTACAGAGCCTTGGAAATATTTGCATTCTTCCCATTTTCCCATTTTGTTGCTCTAGATTTTTGGGGGTTGTATTAATTGATAAAAACAATATGCCTATTAATAAGAAGACAATAAATGTAATTGTAAATAAAAAAAGAAATAAATTAAAAAGTTAAAAACTTGAACAACTCCCATAATAAACTATGTGGATTCCAATTTGCACCAACTACAGCTGCAAGTTTCTATTCATTTGACAGATCAGACAACTTGGATTTTTGTCCATTTCTGAAGGAAAAACTGCTTAAGCTGGAGAGTTTCTGTTGTGCTGCAACATTCAGTCATACCACAGATTCTCAATTACTTTCACCTCTGGGCTTTAATACTTATGGTCACTGTCCTGCTGGAAGCTGAACCTCCGTTCCTGCCTCAGGTTGTTCTCAAGAATCTGCCTGTATTCAGCAGAACTCCTCTTTCCCTTATTCCTGATCACTTTCCCAAGCCCTGCTAATTAAAAGAAAAGTCACTACAACATAATTCTGCCACCATGTTTCACTGGGTGATATCATTATCAGATGATGAGAGGAGTCAAATTTGTCACATGCATTTTTCTTTCTTTTTTTCAAACAGTCTGGTTTCCTTGATGGTCAAAAAGTTCAGTTTTACGCTCATGTGACTCGAGCGCCTTTTTCCAACTGCCTGGGGAGTCTCTCAGATAACCTTTGGTGAATTTCAAACATGCTTTCTATTTATTTTCCTGAACTTTTTTTCCTGGCTAAGCCTCCTTAAGTCCTGCTCTTATGAGGGGCACCGTTCAAAAAGATCTAATGGAACGAGACAGCTTCAAGGGATATTCAGAGTTTGCTGTATTACCTTATAAACCTCTCCAAATCTGTGCTTCCCAGAATTTTGACACCAACATGTTTGGAGGGGTCCTTGGTCTTCATTTGACAGCTTTGCTTGGTGGTGTTGGAAATTCTGGGACCTGTCACAGCAGGTGTATATACTACAATCACGTGATCCATAAATTCTACACAGGTGGATTTATTTACTGACTTTGTGGCTTCTGGAAGAAATTGGTGGCACCAAATCATAATAGAAGTCTTCAAAGAAAAGAGGTGAATACATGTAGATATGCCATATTAATAAAGGAGAACTGCTTTATTACTTCAAGTCTAATATTTATCATTGGTCATTTTTTTTCAAGCATTTCTTTGCTTATTTTCTTTTTAGATCATTAAAGATAAAGTTGCCATCAAATTGGACTAAGAAACTAAATTGGATACTAAACTATGCGTTAAAGTGTGAAATGCATCTAAAAACAGTCTGTTTATATCTTGGATCTGTGAAAGATGTAACATGTGTTTAGGTTCCATTATTTCAATATAGTTAATAAACAGAGACACCTTTATCTGTCATGCAATGTCATATAAAGCTACAAAAGTATTGTTTAAGGATTACAACAAACCTTTAGATTTTAACAAAATCTATGTAAAACACGTACTCCAACTTTTTAAGTGTGCATCACGCCACTTAAACACCCCACAGCAAAGTTTTCCTTCACTAACCATCGCTGTAGCGGGTCCTGCGGCTCCATGCCTCCTTCACGGACCTCTTCACCTGCTCGTCCTCCACACCTGCACAAAGCTCCGCGGTCTCCTCGCAGCTTTTCTTCTTCTTCCTCTTTTCTGTTTTGTCAGACCCATTCTTCGCTCGTTTGGATGCCATAACGCCAACTATTTGATGTGACAAAATGTATGCCACTAACTAGTACGACGTACAAGGAGCTGTGCGTCAAGATACTTTGCTGACGCGCGTGCAGCGTGAATCCAGTGGCCATCAGTCGCGGGGAAATGACGTTGAGAAAAGAGACTATAAACGCCCTGAGAACAGACTGTCAGGCACAACAATCAACTAAATGAATAAATAAATCTTTATTTCACACACTAAAAAGTACAGTTTTGTTTTGTTTTTTGCTTTTGAGAAAATGTGGGAATAAATACATCTTACACCAAAGCCCTTTTTTCCATGGATTATGAGTAAAATTCTAATTATTTTCAAATATCATCATAGATATCATTTTACTTTCACAAATGGCATGTAATTGCCATGTACTTCTTACATTTGGATTACTTTTGGATAGCATTGAATATAAACCATGAAAAGACATTCAAAAGGAAATGAATAAAATGTGTATAAAAAGGTGACATACAATAGGTGTATGTATATTTCCTTCCTGTTAAAAGGGAGGTTTTCCTTTCCACTGGCCTCTAGCATGCTTAGGATGGGGGATGGATCGAAGTCAAGATTCGATGTAATCTGTTGGTTTCCTTAGCTAGGCTATTTGCTATGAATTGGTTTGTATGAATGCTGACTGATGACAACTCAAACTGACTGTCTGTGAAGTGCCCTGAGATGACATTATCATGAATTGGCGCTATACAAATAAAGTTGAATTGAATTGCAATGTAACATCTTTTAATCACTTGCTTAACTTTTATAATGTTAAGCTTTAGTAAATCTTGAATCATTTGCTCATCATTGATTCACCTTTATATTTCATTGTACAGGACTGTCTTAGCTATGTTCAGGAATAATTACAGCCGTTGTATTTCATAACCATGCATCTTCAATTTTTTTGTGATTATTTGGCACAAATGGAATTACCCACAATCTACTGTTGTTTTATGGTACAAACAACTAACACATAAATAACAAACCCATGTGGCTGTTGCAATGCTTGACTTGACTATTTTCTAACTTAGATGCTCTTGTGCATTACCAGCAGAAAATCCTGTTCTCTAACAACTTTACAAAATAAATTAATCCAATTAAGTGATTGGTACAGTGAAATGCATGGTACTAGTCCAAATAAAGCTGTGAATAACATTAGTTGTTAAGCCCTTAATTCCCAATGAATGCACCCAGAATTATATGGATATCAGTGCTTAACATGATGCCACAAAATAGCACACATCTAATTTTTCTTTATTTTTTTCAAAGTGATGATGCTTGCTGGGGCAGCACATAGTACTGCCTGTGAGGTAAAATTCAGGGTAAATTACATAGTCATACATTTTACTGAAGCTTTTGCCAGTTTCACAGTACACTTGATGCTTTAACAAAATATTGATTTCTTAGGCTATTGATTTTACTTATATTATGGCTCATGTGTGAAATCACTAAATGTTTCACTTAATTTGAAACCTTATTTCTGCTCACTGTTTGAATTTTGAGCAAGTTTGCCCCCTTTCACCTGCAGAGCTGTAAAAGGGAAGAACCAAAATACGTATTATGGATGCTACTTTTCTTCTGAACAGTTATCGGATGGTTCCACCTTTTTTCACAACAAAAATACATTTAATGTCCAAGTTTGAATTAGACGTCCTTAAACCTCTGTGATGGAGAGGACCATCCAGCTTATTAGTTTGTAGCTAAAAAGCCAGATTCCGGGCTTGTGTGAGGATGCATTATATCAAAATTGAATAAGGAAATTGCATTTTTTCATGAAGACAAACCCAAACAACTTTCTGTATACAACATGGCTCCATAAAAAGTTTTAACAGCTCCTAATATCACCATTGCATAGTATCAAAGTTTGTTCCCATTTTTTCAACATTTAACACTGTGAAGAAGAAAACCTGAGTTTCATTACACAATCTAAACAGTACAAATATATATATTTTTAAAAAAATCACTCACCAGCACACTGAACTTTATAAAAACATACTCAAAAGACGGCTTTATTTAAAAAAAGAAAAAAGAAAAGAAAGGAAAGACAGCGATGTTACAGGTTAAAACAACAGGACACAATGTTGTACTTTGTTTAATCAAACATCGGCATCCTTTAGGTGAACATAAAATCTGATTCTCACCACATGGGAATACACACATGCACACTACAAAAAGTTGCAGTTTCTCGAGGTTTAAAAAAAAAAAAAAGAAGAAAAAAACAAAGAACAGAACAACCCAGTCTTGACATTTTCATTTTCTTTTGACAACAGTATACACACCCCTGTAGACTTTCAATATTTATGACAAGTGTTTTTTAAGTAAAAGCTGATCCAGAGGTGGAAGTCTTTTTTACCACAATGTTTCTGGCTGCGCTCACAGAGACAGCCAAACCTCTTCCTATTGACTCAAGTTAGTTGTAGATGAAGTTGAACCTATGAAAAAAAAAAATGGAGAGAATGATCAAAACTTAGGTTAAACAAAAAACAATCATTCTTAGAGGGAAAAAAATGCTTTTCTTTCTACTTTTCAATTTTGAAAAATAACCAAAAACTGGACGCTGCATTCTGCAGGTTTAAGAAGATAAGAAACATCCAGAAGTTATGAGAGCACATTTTATAAATCAATCGCCTGATGTTACATTATTGCACATGTATTGGTACCATGCACATCTGTAAGGCCTCCTAAATAATATACTCAGGTTTTGGAACATTTGCAGACATACAGATGCCTTTTTCAGGGCAGGCTTTGCTTGTTTAAACAAAACAATATCAAACCATGTTCTGCATTTAATAAAACACATTGGCTTTACAGTAAGAGTCCACATAACAGCCTGGCAGGCTACAGACCAGACTGAAAACATTTGTAGCTCCATAAAACAAGAAAAATAACATGAGAGAGCCGAAACCGCTGAGAAGGTGAAATCTTGTGACAAAACAGCGCATTTCACATGAATCAGTGTACAAACAAGTTAAATATAGATGCACATGACTGAGCCAAGAGCCTAATTCTAATTAGCAGTCCCTTTGCCATATGTTAACAGACAAAGGGACAAGAGAGAAAAACACTTGCACCCAATAACAAAAACACATAAGTCAACTTTACCTGCTCAACAACTGCGGTAGACTGGAAATGATTGGTCCATATCCAGGAGCATTATCATATAGTTCGAACAACGGCGCAGCCACCAGTTTATAGTTTTTGGGGACAGCAAACAGCGCTGAAGAAACATCAACCACAGATTTAAAAGCCACAACAAACAGTGTCCACATCTTTCAAAAATACTTTTACCTGCCATTTCTCATGCATTAAATCTAAAGTAATGAAAAGGTGATGAAATTATGCACCAACCTTTTTCCTGCAACTGAACCAGGAACAGTTTTTTATGTTCCTTAGGTTTGGTGATGTGAGCTGGAATATATGGGTACTGCAAAAACACAAAGGTTAAGCTGAGTATGCATTTTTATGAACAACATATAAACAAAGATTGATTAATGACTTTAAGAATTTGACATTATTACCACATTAGCGTTGTAAAAATGAACAAACATCTGCCTGCATATTTGAAGAAATAAATTAACTTTGTAGTTTGTGAACAACCAGATCACAGTAACTTGCACCAATCTGGACCTGAGGTTTCTAAAACTTTTTGAAACACACAAATGCTACATTGTTTTCAATTAAAACAACAAAATCGATTAAACTAGTTTATATAGTTACATTTTTAATACATTTTATTGTTCCAGACACCTATGTGTACCAACCTGTGGAGGCTCAAAGTTGGGGCGCCACCAGTTGCCGATGCAGTCGTCAATCACCCAGTCTTGTTTCACCCCATCCTGCCGTCCGAGGATCTATAAAAAAATTTAAAAATAAATTAAAAAAAAAAAAATCACAAAAAAGTTAATATATCATAAACTCTACCCAGAGACACAAAGCTCAGACTGTGCTATGATGTAGCTACCTCAGTCATCAAGCGTTTCAGGCCCTCAACCTCATCTTCTCCCGGACTCAACTCTCCACCAGGCCTGCAGCAGAGACACAAACTGTCAGGAAGCTGTGCTGCAAAAACGAACCGATTCACACAGGAAACAATTAGCATTAGCCACTCACAGTTTGAAGAAAGTTGTCCCCAGCTGCAGCAGTAACACATGAGGCAGCCTGTGTTCATGAACAATGAGAACACCCTCCACTGTCCTCCGCATGCCCATCTTGTCAAACTCTTCCCGCATTCGCTGGAACCTGGCAGCCACAGAGCTGTCCTTCTCATACAGAGGCTCCTTGGTGCCAAATGTGTAGTTAGTGAGTGGGTATCTAAAGCAAAAAAAAAGTCATTAAGTGTGACCAAATTGTGAGCAATGTCATTTAAAGCAATGTGCTTTCGAATATAAAACAGTAGAGTAATAACAGAATGTAACTTAATGCTACAATAGAGGCCAAGAGTAAAAAAAAAACTTAAATAATTCAACTTTAAATGAAATTGAGAAAATAAGTAAATGTTTAAATCGAAAAGGGCTGGAAAATAAACTCCTACTATACATACTTGCTTGATAGATGATTAAAGCAATTATCAATACTACTCAATGATCAGAATCCAAGGTTTTATTGGCTGATGCCTTATTTTTTAAGCAAAGTGATAAGATATCAACATTTTAAAAGCTTTATCTTAGACGTAAAATATAAACAGTTAAAAATGTCAAGTAGAAACTTAGAAAAATGGTGAACTGAGAAGTTGAAGGTCTGTTCCAACATTTTACTGGCTAAAATCAATTGTACTATTACTTTAATTACTTTTCCCATCAACAGTAAAAGAAAAAGAAAGGTAAAATGATACTTTAAAATAAATAATAATGAACAAGTAAACATTTAATCGTCAGTAAAAGCAAAAAAAAAATTTTAAGAGTTTTTTTTTTAAATCTATAACTGAGCCGAACCAAACAGCATACTTAGCCATTACATTATCAACCAAGTCACACTTTCCATAAATATTTTAACACTTATTTTGTTGTAAAGTTCATCTCAAACCCAGAATTCAACGAGTCAAAAAGTGTTGTGTGTAATAGTGGTTATCTGCTTGCTTTTTTTGCGTTTTTCTTGCGAGGAAACAAAAATCAACTATTAGGCAACAAGATATAGTTGTTGTTTTTTGTTGGTTTGTTTTTTATGTATCTTTATTTAAAGTAAATTACCAAATATGTGTAGAAAGTAAGACTATCTTTACGTCAATGATTTTCTTTGATGAACTCACAGGTTGATTGTCCTCTCCAGTGTGAGCGGTTTAGCGGGCCCGCTGATGTATTTGCTCGCGAACTGGTCTCCACCGCGGCGCGGCCAGCCGGTAGCCGAGCGACTGGGAGGCACGACCGACATTTTTACCAATGAAAATAAATCCTCCTTCCCGTGCACCTTCGCTAATAGCGGGTCGGTAGCTTAGCTGTATTCTCTAAACAACAAAAGAAGCAGAAAACGCACTCCACTCTGCAGTCTCTACCGTGGTTTCCCTTCTTCCTTCCCTTCCGGGTAACTAGAGCGCGATTATGAGTGTGATATCTTCACTAGCGACGCCTGTTGGTTTGGATGGTGAACAGCAAACATAATAACACCAAATTCCAGTGCTATTATAATATATCAATAAAAAACATAAACAAGTCAGATGCATTGCACAGCAACATTTTTATCGATCATACTACCAATTTGCTTTTTGCCAAAAACATTTTGATGATTGTTCCTTTTGCCATAAAAAGAGCTTTAGGCTGTGCTGTAGAACTCATGCTCTGAGGAAAGCCTCTAAATTAGCTTGATTTGAGTTTGTATGCAATGTTAAATGAGAATACTAGTGTTTTTCAACCTAATCTTCTCTATAAAACAGAATAATTTGTTTATGACCTAAAAGATTGCTCTCTGTGTACACTCCTCTTTTGCAGAAGGCCATTTGTTTGACAATCAATCAGCATCACCAGGCCTGATAACATAATGTAAGCATCTGATTTTATTCCTTACCTGGACATATGAGCAAGATGAACAGGTGGCATGTTAAAAGTTCAACTCATTTTTAAGAACCACATTTCTAACTGATATTGATACTTACACCAGCCAGTCATAACAAAAGCAGCACTTTCATGACATCCTTTACAACTGTCTTTACGAGACTTGGTTAAATGCCAGAATTACACAGTAACATATTTTATTTAAGTTAGAAGGTAACTAAATTAGTGCTACAAAATACACCCCAACTCCATGCCAGTCAGATAATAGAAGCCTTTTGATTTGGATTACACACTTACTGAATTTCAGTCATATTTATTTTTGTTTCATTACTGTTCTCAAAGTCAAGGTTCAGTGAACAATAATACCATGTTTAGAAAACCGTTTTGTCAGTGTATCTGGGGGCTGCTGTGTTTGAGCAGTATGAGTACATAAATTTCATTTAATGTGGTTTTTTAGATAATATCTCAGTGGTATAGTGTGAAATAACTCAATCTAAATTGAATGAAATACAGAAATCAAATCTTATTCTTATGGCTGGGATGCTGTCATAAATGCTTTAGGAAAGTGATTTCTGAATCAAAACCCATATTTTCATTATCAAAACCAGAATAGCAGTATGACTGGTAATATGCTTGTTCTACTGTATTTCCCCGTACTGTGAGGACACAGCTAAATGAAGACTGTATATGTTCACATTCATCTTAAACATTTGATATAGTCCCTTTCAAATTAAATAGATCAATTCATACAGTATGTTCTCATAGTTTAAAAAATTATGTCGAAATGTTTGTGTGAAAGTTTCCAGGGCTTTCATCAACATCTCATGATGCTCCTCAGGATGTGTTCCTGGTTTTTGCACACTGTTAAAAAAAATGGTACAAAACAATAGTTTGATGGAGAAAACAATATAAGACCAGCTGTAACTGAGTCATCCGAACACCAAATGAGGATAAACATGAGATGTAGATGAAACCATCTGAAAAAGCAAGTAAGTTTGCTGGTTAGAAAAATTTAATGAATTCATTATAAACATATAACATATTCACACATTAAAAAAAAAAAAAGGAATGACTCAGTCAATTGAATAATCCATTTAATAGTCATAACTATGTATATTATCCATATATTGTAAACATGGTGTATTTTTTACCACAGTACTTTTCTTATGGTACATAATCATACGTGCAATGCAAAATTCTCAAACATAAGTTTAAAAAAAAAGAAAAAAGACAAAGACACTGCTGGATTTGTTGATTACGTCACACCAAGGGGATTTCAGTTCTTTGGTCCAGTGGCCCACCCTTTGTGGTGTGCTGCTGTAATGTGGTGGTCCCTGTAGGAAGTGCCATGGATCATCCCCGACCCCCCCCACCCCCACCCCACCCCATTCCCATTACTGTGTTCTCCTCTGCCCGTCACAGTAGTTGGTCCCATTCAACAACATATTCATATTTTAATCACTTATCACTCACTGGTGTAGGTTCTTCTTGTTTTTGAGCCTCTCCGACTGCTTCATCTCTGCTCCCATCACTCTCTTTACCAGATGCAGGTTCAGCCAGACAGTTTTCTTCAGCTTTCACACTTTCAACTTGCTCTTCTTTACTTGTCACATCATTGTTGTCAAGCATCGGTTTGTCATTGTCACTTCCGCTCTTCTCTCCAGTATCAACAGCTTCCTTCTTCTCGTCCAAATCACCTGACTCGCTCTTTTGGACCATCTCAAGCTTCTCATCTACTGCTGAGAGACATAAATACCAAAACATGACATTCAACATATAACTACTAACATATTACATTGGAAGTATATTTTGCATTTTCACTGAGCTTTAAACGTACCAATGCCTTTGTCAGGGGGCTTCTCTGTTTTTTCCACCCTTGAAATGTCGTGATCTTGGACTGGACTATCATCAGAGGGTGCTGGACTTGTCAAATGGTGAGAAGTGGCACTTGAGTTATCAGTATGGGGTAGGCTAGAAACAGGTGGTGTGAGGGTGGTGGTGACATTGCTGGAGAGAGGTGGGTCTGAACCAGATGTATGTGCTGAACTACTGGTGGAGGTGGTATCTGCTCTATTTAAACATGTGGAGGTGGAAGTGGTGTCTGTTGGGTTTGTTTCACTGGAAGAAGTGGAGGGACTGGAGGTCTCAGCTGGGCTCAAGATGGCTGCGTGACTAGCGGTGGATGCAGAGGCAGAGTTCATGCAGTCACTGGATGCTGGGGTGATGGTTTCATCTGGGACAGAAGGGGTGGTGATGCTGGGAGGAAGGGCAACAGAGGTGGTGGTGGAGGGTGTGGTAACGGGGACGTCATGTGGGACTGCAGCTGTAATTATGTCGCTGGAGTTAGAAGGAGGACATGTAGTTTTAGGGACCAAAGAAACTAACGTTACAGAGCTACTGGAAGCGACTGAAGTGGATTTATCACCAGCTTCAGAAACTGAACTAATGGTGGTAGACAAGCCTGATGGCATATCTGATGTGCTGGTGGAGGGTGAAGAAGCTGCAGTGGTGGCAGATATATCTGCATCACCTCCAGCAGCTGGAGTAGCATCAACGGAGAGAGCACCATTTGGCTCCACCAAAGCTGACTTGGTTGACAGATCTGTTGATGTTTTGGAAACCGAGCTTTGGTTGCTGGGAGCAGAAACAGTTTGTGGGGTGGTAATGATGGAAGGCGTAGTTATTGTTTCTGTGGTAGAAGTGACAGAGAGGCTTGGGGTGATGGAATCTGAGGAGGTGGGAGGAACTGAGACAATGTCAGGGGTCACTGTTGATGTACTAGTGCTTGTAAGTGTTGGAATGATAGAAGTGGATGGTTCAGTGGTAGGAGCACTGGTTTCTGGGATAGAGCCTTTGCTGTCAAGCACTGTACTGCATATGGGTGTTGTAGCTGCTGCAGTAGAGATAACCGAGTCGGTGCATATATCTGTGTCCGAAGGAGTTACAGCACTTGCAGGGGAAACTGTGACACTGGCTGACTCTGGGACCGAGTTTGAGATTGTCGATACAGAAGTAGTGGTGGTAGCAGCTGGTGTAGGAGCAGAATGAGCAGCAGGAGCTGCAGCTGGACTGGCTTTAGTAGGCGTGTTTGTCTCGGCTTCCTGTATCTGGGCTAGCTCGTTTTCAGGTGTGTTGCGGCCAGATGTTGTGGGCGGTGGACCTGGTTTGATTACTGGCTTTGGAAGCAAAGCAGGCTTCCCAGCTGCCTCGTGTGCTGACACACTTGCTCGAATTTGATGCCGCGTGTCTATAAAATAGTGAAATAAAAATAAAGGTGCAAGTGATTTAGTCGATTGTAGGTTATAGATGTGAGACTGTAAAATACTAAGTGTGTTTTACCTGATGACGCAGACATTGTTCGAGGTTTTGAGAAAGTAGGAGGTGGCTCAGGTTTACTGTCAATGATGGTACCTGAAGCATAAAGATCACATCTTATTTTAACAGAGGAATTAAGCCCCAATTATGAGGCAATTTGTAGATAGAAACAACCCAATTCGCCCACTAGTCTTATCAGCACAGTGAGTGAGACATTTAATCTTTTTAATGGAGATCCCCATCAACAAGTCTTTCTTTTTTATACAATCCTTTAACCTCAAAGATTTATCTGGCTTTATTAACACTAAGCTGGAGCAGAGACTAGTTGAATCTTATTACACATTACATAGATTAGGGAACATACCTTCAGACTCTGCCTTTTTCATCTCTCCCTCTTGATTCTACAAGAGATGAAGAAATACTTTTATGCCATTTTTTTAATACTCTCACCATATTCATGCCTTAACTGAGACGCACACATTCACACACCTGTGTCTCTCCTGGCGGAGGTTTGGAAACTCCAATACGCTGAAGCATGAGATGGAGTTTCTGCTCAAAGCTATGTTGGCCTTCAAATGATTTCTGAAACCGGTAACAGCACAGATTACCACTTCTAATAAGACCTATCTACTAACATAAAGGCGTACAATATTTGAACTGTAGTGACACTCACCTTTGCACTGTTTCTAACATTGGTAGTCCCTGCCGCTGCTGATCCAGACAGCAGAATGAGAGACTGGGATTTCCCTTCTCTGAGAGCACGGCGGGGAGGCACCGCCTCACCCCTCAGCGGCGCTTCACCAGTAACAGGTGTCTCCTGAACAGTTGACTCTCCTGAACCAGCGATGGGATGTTCTTTTGCTTTCTCTTTTTCATTTTCCTTGTCATGATCCTTCCCTCTGTCCTTGTCCTTGTCTTTCTCAGACCTGGCGGCCTCCCTGAGAGGACGAATGAGATCAGCGATGGAGGCCTTTTTAGGACGCCCCTCCTGACTCGTCTCTGATTTCAAACCTCTCCTCTTTTTGAGCGTAAAGAAATCACCAAGTTTCCTCCGGAGTGTTTTTGTCGGTGGTGGACAAGGAGTGGAGCTGGCAGGAGCCACCTCGTGTACCGTGATTGATTCCTCATCTTGCTTGTTCCTACACAAGGAATCATATATGTCAGATCTAGTTGCTCTTCTTGAGTCTAAATCTATTAAGTATGATGAGTGCAGCATAGTCAGCTGTGGTACTCACAGTGTATCAGTAGGGAGTACTCTCTTTGTAAAGAACTCCTCAACTCCTTCATCCACTCTCCCCATGAGCTCAAGGACTTCATTTTCACTCTCAATTATTGTTTCCTAATTACAACACACATACAGAGAAAGCACAGAGAAAAAGAAACTCTAAAACGATCAGACAAGCTGATGATGAAGAGCAACTTGCTTCATATGTAACTTTATGTAACAATCACCACTGAAAACCCACACACTGGCAGTAATGTGCCTCTTGCCTCTATAGGTATATTTTGGTTTGATTCTCTCATCCATTTATGCTATGAACCAAGCCTCCTGAGAGTCAGTTGCTCAGTAACGTATAATGGGGGGGCGTCGCTGCATTTTACATGCAGAATGAGAGCATGACAACTCATCTTACCAATGATTGTAATTCAATATCAAAATTGCAGCTATATAGAGTTGAATTACACTGATAATATCAACATCTGTGCCCACAATGACAGTTAAGAGGTTGGCTGCAGATCACAAATTTAGCAGAAATCACGGTTAGATGATATCCTGTTGAGGGAATTGCTTGAGTTTTGTCTCCAAGGGAGTGACTGTATGTCTAAAGCTGAACAGCTCTGTGACATCATGATCACCTCACTGGAAAATCATACACTCTCTATATTTTCAAACATATGAAAGACTAAAACAACATCAGCTTTTTCCCCCCTTTCTGGTGAGAGCCAAATAAAAAAAGAAGAAGAAAGAAACAAGAAAAAAAGAAAGGAAAGGCATTCAGAACCAAACTACCACCCGCTCTCATTTAAAGTCACCAAGCTCACATAGACAGAAAATAGAGTGCATTCTTCAAAGAGGTAGTGACCGGTACAATAGAACTGCCTCATTCAAGCAAGGACCAGGCATCTTTTCCAGCACTCCCCCTCCATCCTTCCCTTCCCCCTGCCTCTCCCCTCTGTACCCTATTACATCTCTCTTCTCTCCCTCCCATCCATTTTCTCTTCTCACACACACCACCTCTCCCTCACACTCCATTTTTTTTTTTTTTTTTTTTACCAAACCTCTCTGATCTTCCTGCACAGTACCTGCGGTCTGTTGGGACGATAGTTCAGTTTTTGTCGGTGAGGTCTCGGTCTGCTCTGGGTGTAGTGCCTGAGAGCTGGTCCGCCCAATGGCAGCTCCATTGGGGAGACACGGCACGCTGTTGCCGTGGAGCTCTGTTGCCGTGGCTCTGTTGCTGAGGCACCGTTGCTAAGAGCATGAGCACCAGCAGTATGTAATGCCTCAACTGAAGTGGGAGGGGCCAGGCTGGCTGGACTGACAGATCTGACAACAGACCCCCCCCCCCGCCCAACTCTGAGAGGAAAACCAAGGGAAAAAAAGATGGTGATGATAAAATAAGAAGCATGCAGACAGGTATAAAGTCACTGCACTGATATTTACTTCATCCATGCATCCTAGCCAAAGTCAAGTGCATATCAACTATTATAGTCTGCAGGAAATACCTGAATGGACAAAATGTTCTACTGGTTATGTAACAAATTAATAATTTATTTTATATGCGGAAAAGATGCTGTGATGCTGTAATTGACAGGCGGACCTGGTATTTTCTTTTATCCCTAATAAACCACACCACAGTCTACTATTCTCATAAATTCAAAAACATGTCTCACCTGTACAAGAGGAAACTGTTAAGTGGTCCTCAGAGGATTGTTAGGAGGCTTTATAATGAGCTGTATGACTTGTTCAGAAACCATAAAACACATATGACACACACCCACAAGCACCAGCTTTTGTTTATTTTAATTATAAGACTGACTCTCTTGAGAAGATGTGCCGCTGGTTTCATGGGAACTGTATTGCCTGGTTGAAAATTTGATTATCAAACTAAGCAAGATATTCAGTTGCATGATTTATATGTGGAGATTACATTTCATTTTTAACTGCATCTGAAACTGTTTACATAGATTAGGGAAAAGTCGTGAGGACTGTTTCCTTCAGAGCAGTTAATATTCAAACCAAAATTACAACCCAGAAATAACTTGTTTTCCTCGTTTGAATCCCACATGTCAGGTTTTCCACATGGAATAACATAACAGCAGCTATTTCAGTACTAAGGTGCAGATGTAACAAGCCTGTAGCCGGTTGTTATAGAGGCAAGTTTTAGGATCATGTAATTATGTTTTCAGAAACTTAAACGTGTGTTTAATGTTAATTTGATCTTCCCTGTGCTTTTACCTTTATAGATTGAAGAATGAATAAACTGCAATGATAGAACACAAGTTCACAGACACATTGTTTAACTTTGGACGCTATTTTAAAGAAACTACAGCTTCTAAAAAGTGGATGGTTCACAATCATCTTCAACCCGGCAACAAGATCTTTAAGGTTACTGTGACACTTTCAAGGTGGACACCTATGATCTGAGAGATGTTCACAATTACTACTTCTTACCTTTAAAGCTGATTTGGTCTTTTTATTTCATCAGTGCTTTGTTAGATGATTAGTACTTTAATTATTTGTTCATTGTTATGTCCAAACATATGCCAAATCTGACATAATTCCCTCAAGTTGTTGAAAGTAGTCTACGTTAATGAGAATGGTTGCAGATGCAGTGACAACCTGAAAACAAGACACTTCTGGAACAGGCTGTTGCAAACATGGAGACAAAAAAATCCCCCAAAAAACCCACCTATCTCAGTCATCATCAAGAATAAAATGGTGCTTTAACAATGTTGGATAATAACACAAATCTATTGATATACAGTATATTGGTGTATATGTCATGCTCACGGCAGGCACTCTTACCCTAGCCTTGCAAACCAAACCCATTTCCTTTCTGAGCGAAAGAAATCGCTGGAACAGGGTTGAGTCTGGATTTCCAGGCTATTCTTATCCTGCTTGTTTACAGCACAATACTTTCACTTGGTTTAGAAACTGCTCATTAAAGTGGACATGGCAGACCTTCCAGTAACGAATGGTCATGTATCAAAGGTTCTTAGCGTGTCACCAGTATGATTTTTTTGTTGTTGGTTTGTTTAAATCGATTTAACTTTAATCTTCAGTTTGCTGAAGTGCAACATAAAAACATTGTTTAATCAGCCTGCAGAAACGCTGGAATATTTTTTTAATCTTTTGCTAGGATTTTAATTCAGTTGTTTAAGCTGATAAACACCAACGACTCACATTTCCCTCCCACTGGTTTGATAAGATCACATCAATCATTTTTATATCATCTTAAATTTACACTTTGAGGGTGATTAATCATGATTTCTCTGTGTGCCTTGATGAGCCCCACCAGTCACAGCACTGCCCCCTTGTGGCTGATGATGAATTGCATGCCTCCCACCCCACCCCCCCTAAAACATGATCTTCTGTCATCCTTGACTGTTTGTTGAGTGTTAGGAAATATAGTGGGGAGAGCTATCTGCATTTATTGTTAGAAATCAGATCGATACTCTGTTCTACTAATCACGGTTCTGTTGCCATTTGCCACGCCCGCGCTAGAATTCAAATCTGGCGCCCATCACCTACAGCCACAGTTCGACCACTCCCCTTTACTCCCCGGGTGCTATGTGCGCGCAGCCGCGTTAGATCAAATGGGCAGCCATTTTGTGTTAGGCCTACTCCTCCGAAGCGGGAGAATATTATTAGCTCGGTGCAGGGCACACACGACCGTCCGCTGCAGCGCTGACTGGAGCAACCCCAGGCGCTGGGCTTCAAGGTGCATATAAAGGGGAAAAGAAGCAACCAGAAGTAAGCGAGACCATTACTTTCCTGCCAAACAAGGGGAGGTTTTTGTAGGAGCCGTCGACGGCCTCTAGGTGTCACGGTAGGGCTTACCGACCAGGCGGCTGGCGGGGGGTGTTTGTCTCCCTCTATCGTTATCCAAAATACACTAAATCAGTCTATAAAGTGTAACCCTCGTCTCAGTCGAGCATTTTTGTGCTTTTCAGCCGATATTATGTTGTATTTCCCCAGGGATGGTTATAATAATCGATATTTTAGTTTTAAGTTTGTTCAGGCCTGACGTCCATCTTATCGTGCCCTTTGTTTCCTGTTTTCAGACGTACTCGCGCTTCCCCACTCAACTAACATGGGACATGTTAAAGTACTTTTTCGTGTTGTTTGATTTCCAAATGTATCATTGTTAAACCATTGTCCTGTGAAGTGACGGAGATAAGACATTAGACTGATGTTTTAAAAGGTCGAGCGAGGGAGCGCTGACTGATCGACTGATTGTGATTGGCAAATAGACCCCATCAATGTCTCTTCAACATGGGAAGACGTAAACTCTTTTTAAAACGTCTACCTCATGGTAACTACAATGATACAATGGATATTGAACTGTTTAATACTTTATTAAACATTTTAAGCTCAGTTTAGGTACTTTTTATATTTGACTTGCATTCAGCTGCCCAGGCTTGGTCAGAGGTTGCACAGTCACGACTAGAAGTCGGTTTGTCCTCCATTATATTCAACACGGCTTTGCGCCAAGTTAATGCTTGCTGTGTGGAGACACAGTGACCCCGTTAATAAGTTCAAATGTGATATTTAAGTCAGCATTGCCAGGATTTCTGTCAATACAGCCAGCAAACAACTTCATATTACTGAACTAATTAGATATGGACGTATTGCTTGACTTGTAGTTTGAAAGTCAAGCATCAATTTATTAAATGACGGCTTATGAATTTAGAAAGTCATGGCCCTCTCAAAAAGTGACAAAAATAACACATTTGTAATAAGGCAAAACTGTGGCCCCAACCTCTTATTGAGTTGTGATGTTTAAACAAACTTTGAGGTGCTTCAGAAATTTTATCCTTATAGGCGTATATTTTTTATTTTTTATTTTTTTTAATTGTCATCGCAATAAGACAAAACAATACTGAGACACAATGTGTTGTCTGTTTGTGGGTTCAAATTGATTAAAAGGCTTTTTAAAAGAATGAAAAATAAGATTTTTCTAAACACGTTTTCTAGATTATTTGCAAAACGGTATTATCCATAAAGCCTTTCTAACAATTTCACATTAATCTTGTCACTTTTATTTATAGTATCCGTTAGCCCATTGCCATGGAGGGCGAGGTGGTTTCCATGGAGACTGCTCAGGCTGCTGCCCTCGCCTCAGATGGAAAGGTCCTGCCAGAGGGTGGAGGGGCTTTGATACAAGGGGCACAGGGTGAAGTGGCTGGTAATATGGAAATGATGGTGATGGATGCTCTCGACCCAACTTTGCTGCAAATGAAGACAGAGGTGTTGGAGGGTGGGGGGACAGTTACTGTAACTGGTGGAGATGAGGGTCAGATCATCACACTCCAGGTTTGTGAAAACTATGTTAAACTGATGTTGGGTTATCAGTATTGGACTTGTTAAATGTTTAGTCATTTGATCCGTTGCATCGCTCTTTGTAGGTGGTGAACATGGAGGAGCAGACGGGTGCTGCATTAGGTCTTGGTCAGCTTCAGCTGGTGCAGGTACCAGTTACAACAGCTACTGTACAGGGGCTCCAGGCCTCTTATGTTGAGGGGTCAGCAGGCAACAAGGATACAGAACCGGTTATCTGTCACACCCTTCCCTTGCCTGAAGGTTTCCAGGTAAGACATGACACTGTGTTTCTCTGTACTTTTAGTAAATCCTCCACTTTTCTTTTCTTTTCTTGTTGAAGAATCCCGACAATGCAACTTGTGATGCGTTTCTTAGGTTGTAAAAGTCGGTGCCAATGGTGAAGTGGAGACTGTGGAGCAGGAGGAGCTTCAGGCTGCTCATGAAGAGCTTCAAGTGACTAGGGGAGAGGAGGAGGATGAAGAGACTGGAGAAGTGGAATCTTCTTTGCCTCAGCAAGATGATCCAGAGTGGACCAAGGATCCAGACTACCAGCCTATTACTGCAATCCCGAAAGGGAAGAAAGGAAAGAAAAGCCGTCTGCGTTACGCAGAGGGTGACCGTGACATGGATGTTTCTGTGTATGACTTTGAGGAGGAGCAGCAGGAGGGGCTGCTGTCGGAGGTGAATGCAGAGAAGGTTGTTGGCAACATGAAACCTCCAAAGCCCACGAAGATCAAGAAAAAAGGTTAGACTCAGGTCATTAGCTTTCTGTTTATTACCTTGTAATGTTTTAAATATACAGTGCTTAAAATAAGCTAAATATGTCTGCTTTGTGTCAAGGTGTGAAGAAAACTTTCCAGTGTGAGCTCTGTAGCTACACTTGCCCAAGGCGCTCTAACCTGGACCGACACATGAAGAGCCACACGGATGAGAGACCACACAAATGCCATTTGTGTGGAAGAGCCTTCAGAACAGTCACACTGCTGCGAAATCACCTCAATACACACACAGGTAAATCAGAATTAGAAATGCTGATTATGAAAACGGTAAATATTTTTATTTTTTATGGGTTGACTTAATAACCTAAAGAATCCAAGTATCCTGTCATAGCTTGGTAGTTGTGAAAGTTGCCTTTAGGATTAGTTTTTTTTACGGTTGATCTAAAACAATTTTCTCAAAAGTGGATCTCTATTAAATTTGTGACGATCTAGGTGATAAGTGTGCAGCAGTTTCAGACCTCTATAGAGCCACCTGTGTATTCCTCAGCACACTCCAGTCTATTATTTGGTGGTATTTAACCTCAACAACGATGATACCTGCCAGCTGACTGAGGAAGGAAATGAAGAAGAAACGGGAGAGAATGAGTGTAACTGAAAAAGTCCTGAAAGCGGGCCTGAGACTGAAACTTGACCCATTTTGTCTTCCAAAACTTTCGAGTTAACCAAAAAGGTCCCAGTACATCCATAATAGTGGTGGTTTGGATTCAGAAAAAACTATGAACAGATTAATACAGTGGATAAACTTTCTGTTGGTGAACACAAAACGGAAAATGCAACTAATTTGTTCCAACACTTGAAGAGTGTCAGGCCAGTGACTAAGCTGAAGGCATGAAATTGTTTGCCAAATTAAGTCGGTGCATCAGTTATTTTGTTGCAAGCTTCAAACAGAAAACGCATCATCTTATTGTTTGTGGCTGCCAGCTGTTTGGATAGTATTCAAAACAAAGCAAAGAGATTACTACAGCAGTTTCATATTTCAGGGCAAAGGGCACAGTGCCCCTTGTGGTCATTATTGGTATACTTTTTATTTAATTGACAGCATTAACAAATTATATCATGTTTAAGATCGATTTAATATAGAAAATTATATGAAAATATATAGTTTCATATCACCCAGCCCTAGTGCCTTGTGTGCATCATACTTGCCTTCAATGTTGTCAAAATGAATGGGCATTTATTGGCATCTCCTTTAACTGTTGTTCTCTTTTTTTAATCTGTCTTAATATTAAAGCTTTGTTTTTTCTAATTTTTCTAAAATAAAAAATAAAAATAGGCACTCGGCCACATAAATGCACAGATTGTGACATGGCATTTGTGACCAGCGGCGAGTTGGTGCGTCATCGTCGCTACAAACACACACATGAGAAGCCATTCAAATGTTCCATGTGTGATTATTGCAGTGTGGAGGTAAGTAACTTGTTGGTTTCTGTTTATTTACTCATTTAATGTATGATTTTTTTTTCCTTTTTACTGTGGGACAAGCTCTTATTCTGAAGTATTTTGCCAGGTAAGCAAGTTGAAAAGGCACATCCGCTCTCATACAGGGGAGAGGCCCTTCCAGTGCAGCTTGTGCAGTTACGCCAGCAGAGACACATACAAACTGAAAAGACACATGAGAACACATTCAGGTATAATGCTCAGACTCTTGTTAACCTTCATTTTGAGTGTAGAACCTTTTGTCATTGTATGCCTTCCTTTTGTGTTGCAGGTGAGAAGCCTTACGAGTGCTATATCTGCCATGCTCGTTTCACACAGAGTGGCACCATGAAGATGCACATCCTGCAGAAACACACAGAGAACGTGGCCAAGTTCCACTGCCCACACTGTGACACTGTCATTGCACGGAAGAGTGACCTTGGTAAGTCTTGTATGACTAATTCTGTTTTAAACTGCATGTCACCAAAGTCAACAGATGTAAGAAAGGAACTGGAAACAAAATCAGGGAGACCCCATCACAAAGTTGGGCAACATTTACCTTTTTGATGTTCATGTCTCTGTTTCTGTCCCAGGTGTTCACTTGCGGAAGCAGCACTCATTTATTGAGACGGGAAAGAAATGTCGTTACTGTGATGCTGTGTTTCATGAGCGCTATGCTCTCATCCAACATCAGAAGACTCACAAAAATGAGAAACGTTTCAAGTGTGAACAGTGTGATTACTGCTGCAGACAGGTTTGTGTTGCAGTGAGCATCTCTTAAATCTACTGTGTTTGTATTTCACTGCTTCACAACTTTGGAAATATTTCTTACTCTTGTCCTACAGGAGCGCCACATGATAATGCACAAGCGTACACACACAGGAGAGAAGCCGTTTGCCTGCAGCCAGTGTGATAAAACGTTCCGTCAGAAGCAGCTTCTGGACATGCACTTCAAGCGCTACCATGACCCCAACTTCGTTCCCACTGCCTTTGTCTGCAGCAAATGTAGCAAGACCTTTACCCGCAGGGTAGGGAAGCCTCTGAGATCCCGGGGGCACTAGCTGGCGTACATTTTTTAACATTGTCACTGATGTTTGACGATTGTGTTTTCTTTAGAACACCATGCTGCGTCATGCTGAAAACTGTACGGGTGAAGTTGCTGGAGATGAAAATGGAACTCCCACTCCGAAGAAAGGCCGCCGTGGCAGGAAGAGGAAGATGCAGACCAGGAGGGATGATGATGATGATGAAGATGAGGATGACTATGATGAGGACAACACAGGTATTATAGATGATTGCCATGATGAATTGTGAACATGCTATGACACTACAGTAAAGTCCTTCCATTGGTTAAGGCTCTTGGGTGCAATGGAAAAGTTTTAATTTGGCTTTCAGAATAGCTGTAGGTATTTATTGACTTTGGTTCTAGTGAGTATTGATGGGAACATAACACCTAAATGTAAAAGATAATATTAAATGAACACATGTCCACACATGACATCTCGTATGGAGGTTTTGAAACTAACAAAACAAAAAGCAGCAAGCAGCCTACTACTCTGTGTGTGTGTGTGTGTGTGTGTGTGTGTGTGTGTGTGTGTGTGTGTGTGTGTGTGTGTGTGTGTGTGTGT
>JBBBVU010000001.1:19665613-19685562 GCA_037177055.1 Atherinosoma microstoma | reverse complement strand
CCGTGATATACCGTAAAACCGATATGATTTAAAAAAAAACCGTGATATGAAAATTTTGCCATACCGCCCAGCCCTAGTCTCAGTGCGTCTGTCCCAGTACAGTTTACTTGATGTGTTTCATGTTTAAGGTTTGCTGTTTAGTCAGAATGTTGGTTTTCTCCATAAATAGTGGGCCAAACTAAGATGTGAGAATATCCTTTTGATTATAAACTTTTTATTTGAAGTGAAGAGTTTAAGCCCAAAGAAACTGAGGTCTTTGTGGTCCATCTGAAATTATTTATCTTATTTAGTAATCCTTTGTTACAAAACTGTATCCATCAAAAGTGTGTAACATGAGAAAATGTGTTCATGTCCAACTGTAACCACGTCTGTTTACTGTCCCTCTTTATACAGAAGGCGAACTGGATGAGGAAGAAGAGGACATGCTAGGTGACATTGAAGTGGAACAAGCTGAACCAGTCGTCCCTATCCCTGCCCCAGTAGAGCCCCCCGTCAAGAGGAAACGTGGACGCCCCCCAAAGAATAAACCTGACAGTAAGTTTACAATTTGTGAACTCCTTGGGTAGTTTGACAGTCCCACAGAAACTTCTTGGCTAAATGTTCAGAACCTACCCATAAGGTAGCCAAAGCCTTGAAGACCAGTTTCCACCAGGCATGTGTGCGCCACGTTCCTGCTGCACCGCGGTTCCGTTCAGACCTCCGGTGTACCAACTCATACTGGGTCTATGTCATGTTTACATAGTTCAGCAATCACAAATCTGCACAGCTTTTATTTTGAAATTTACCATATGTTTAACACTGATTCCGCGTCGGATTTCCTTTCTGGTCCTATCTAAACTGCTGAGCTTGACGCATTCTGGAAACGTTCCCCATCAAAAATTGACCCAACGCGTATATTTAGCGGAGAGCCACGGCGAGGCGCTTCTGGGACGCACTGCGGCGCCAGGTGTGAGTAAAACCATTGACTAAAACTACCACGATCAGCTATGGAGGCTGCAACGCATACCCGCCTGGTGGAAATTTGCCTTTTATAGCAATAAAAAGCACCAGAGTTTGACCTGAATTTCTTTTCAGCAACTGCTATCATCCGTGTAGAGGACGAGGTCACTGGAGAAGTAGATGACATCATTGTGAAGAAGGAGGTTGGAGCTGACCAAGATGATGATGCCACAGAGGAGGTGGTGGTAGGCAGTGTGAAGTCGACTATTCAGATGGCGGAGTTGTCCCAAGAAGAAGGGGCAGCACAGGAGGTGCAGCTGTCTGGGGCCCCTCCTAATGGAGACCTGACCCCTGAGATGATTCTCAGTATGATGGACCGATGATGGGCATGAGGGCGGCACCCGTAAAAACACCCAGACCCTTGATGAAATCTTTTTTTTTTTATTCTTGGCATTTGGGATAACAAACACTTGCATCCTGCACAGAAACAGACATCCCTGTTATAATTTAAGATTTTGCTTTTAAATCATTGTTATTGATAAAGACTTGGATAAGTGGGGGAATTTTTTTTAATAAGGATTTACCAAAACACAAAAAAAGCATTTCAGTACAGTTTGTAGTGGCTGTAATTTATAGCAGCTGCCCCCACCCCCCTGCTACTTCTGATGTTCAATTAACTTGGAAATTGGAACAATATGCTTTACTTGTTCTATATTTGGGCCAGTGGGTGAAGTTAGAGGCTAGTTAGTTGCTGATAGCACTGCACCTGTTTTTGTTTTCCTTAAAGAATCCAAAATCCCACTAATAATACAGATTGAGCTTTATTAATCTAAGCCGAATTTTTATCTGGGGTGAAGTCGTCTACCCAGACATAAAGGGTTTTTACAAATTTAAGTTCAAGTTGAAACAGAATATTTTATTACTGAAGAAGCAACTTTCAGGTAGATGATACTGCCACTAATCACAGCCACTTTAAATGGATATATATATATATATACAAGATATAGCTTTTAATGTTTCCTTTCTTTGTGGTTGGTAAATCCCTTTTTTCTTTTTTTTCTTATTTTGATATTCTAGTTTTTAAAAGCTTAATAGATGGCTTCTCCTGCTCCTTTCCTGCAACTGTAACACCTGTAGAAAAAATGTGTGTGTACTAAACATTGTCACAGATGAGCGCAAAGAAAAAATGTTTTGTTCTCACGTGTAGCCATTCCACTTTGGGTTGATGTTTTCCTTTTTGTACCATTGGCAAAGCTACATAGCAGCTTGAATGACATTTTATTTACTGTGTGGAAGATGAGAACAAATGGATGACTGTACAACCAATTAAGGAAAAAAAATGTAGACATGAAGCTGATGTTTTAGATTTCTGAAGCTAATGATCAATCATGGATTTTAAGAATTAGACTGTTTTGGCTCAGATACATGTTACTGGTGCAGTTACAGCAAAAGATTTTGCTTGTCTCATGGTTTATTAAAATTGGCTGAAAACAAACAGCAACAAATGTAAGTGTATTTTGCTTGCAAATATATTTTATCAAATTGAAAACATCTCTGGTATCTTTTTTGTGTGTTCATAAGTAAAGAACATCTGGTGTTTTCAGTTCATAATGTTCCCTCATTTAGTGTTGAATGAGAAATTAAAATCCCAAACCCGAAATAGCAGTTTAAGTTTTTTTTATACAGATGTGTAAACGACATATAGGATCAAACTGTCTCTGAAGGGTAGAATTTCCAATTGACACCAACAAGAAATTTATGGCAAAATACAAACATGACCAACTCTTTTGCATGTGATGCATCCCATGAATTTGCATTATGTGAGCAATGCATGTTAAGGCTGTTATACTCACATTTTCCCAATATCTCTAATGTATCCAAGTAAAATTATTTTGATAAACACTGGAATCAAATGTTAAGTATTTTTTGGAAAATCTAGACCCTTTGTCAGGCACCAATCAGCATCAAAAAATTTTTTTTTCAGATGATACTGGTCACATGACATGGACTGGATCATTCCTAAATTATATATAGTTTTTCTAAAAAGAATCAATTTCTAATATATAGTCTTTAAAAATTACATATACCCCGTTATTTAAATTATATCTATGTTCTTGTGATCTACTTGGTGCTGAACTGTGCGGTGCCATTATGCTAATATCTGCAGACTTCCCAAAGGCTTTTAAAGTCAAAGGCGGGGGATTCAAAGATCCTCCAAATTATTTGAAACTATGATAATGGATCCAATTTATATTGCACATTTTTGCTGACGGCACTCAAAGCGTGTTACACTGAATCCATCATTCATTCACACCGCATTCTAACTACTCATGTCATTGTAAGGAAAATATAACCAGTTGCATAGATTTCATGCAGCCGCAGATGTGTCCAAAACTGCTGCTGTGGATGACTGAACCCAACATCAGGCTGTCTAATGAATGATGAATCCCAGTCATTCTTTTACCTGCTGGTGTCAAAATACACGTCTAAGTCTGTAGGTCTGCCAAAAAAAGGCTTTATTGTCCTAAAAGAAAACAAATGTCAAAGCAAGTTTCTCCATCTCATCCACATTTGGGACAGTTTAACATCAGACATGTTTGCTGCAGACTGAAGTCATTGTTGCAGGGGACTCTCATACCAACAGTTAAGCCTGGTAATAGAAATTGAAAAAACTAAAATAACTAGTTAGATCAAAAATGCTTTCTTTTGGAAACCATGGACACTGTGTCTTGAGGACTAAAAAGAAAAGGGACCATCCGGCTTAAAGACAGACAGTTTAAATCCTACATCTCTGATGATGTGGGGTTGTATGAGTGCCTGTGGCATGGGCAGCAACATTTACTCCCATCCAGACATCTCTTTTAGAGAAGACCTTCCATATTTCAGCAATACAATGCCAAACCACGAACTTCATTCATCATGACAGTACGGCTTTGTAAGAGAAGAATCTGGGTTCTGAACTAGCTGCCTACTTTTTACCAATAGAAAACATCGGACCCATCATAACAGAAAAATTCCAGTAACGTAGGCCCAAGACAATGGAGCAGCAGAAATCTTGCGTCAGACAATGGGACATTTCTCAGCAACTGGTCTCCTCACTTCCCAGATGTTTACAGACGGTTGCTAAAAGAAGAGATGCTACACAATACTAAACATCATTTTTGTTCCAACTTTTTTGGGACGTGTTGTTGCCATCGAATTCAAAATGAGAACATATTTTCCATAAAATGGAAAATGTTTCAGTTTCAACATCTGATGTTTATAAAAGATTAGAAAATCCCTGCATGCTGTTTTCATTTATATTTCATATTTTTTCTTTAGATTGTAAAAAGTGTGATGTGTAGTGATGGTGCATATAAAAAGTTATTCAAACATCTTGTAACTATAGATATTTTACAGGACATAGTGAGGGAAGACTTCTGCAAGCACATTTCAAGAATGGTGGACAATATTCTGTTTGGAAGAAAAACCTCTGAGGTCTACTTTTCAGAGGTATTACTTCTGATATTCTAGTTACTAAATTACTGAAAATAAAAACGTCATGGTGTTGTTCAAGTATACAACCTTCAAACAAGGATGTTTGTTCTATGCGTTACTTTACATCAAACTTACCCAATACACCGTAATAATGCTCAGTGGTGAGCTCAGTGTTTTTATTTACCCTAACGACACAGGCATTAAGAGTCATGCTGGTTTCTGAGGTTTGGGAACCTCCTCGTGTTGCAACAGTTTTTGGTTTGTAGCTAGCAGCCAAAACGCTACACGATCACGAATGCAAGTTTAATGCTGATTTCAGAATAATAGTTTAGATTAACTAACACTGTATAACTATGTATTACCTAAGCTGTTGGGAGTTTATTTGTTTTTTTACCTTGATGTTAAGCAAAAGCTTTATGTCAACTTTTGATATCCATTATCCTCATATATACATTGCGAGGTTTAGTATCAACCGGCCGCGGACAGGTGGGAAATTTAACAAGCAATTTTTAATATTACAGGCTGACAGCAGGACTCTTGTTTTTTTTTTACCAGCGACAACGTCCAGTTTTGTGGGATATCTGGAGTCAAAAGTGCCACATGCTCTCCCTCCATCGTTCCCTCCTCTCCGGATTGAACAAACTTGGTCGGCCCCACGGAGCTACTGCACCTGATAGATTTAGATTTGGGAATTGAACCGACACGTTTTAACTGGGCCTCTCTCGAGTGTAGACCTCTTTTGTTTAGTTTATTCTTTCCTCCGTTTTTCTCTCTGGGAAACACCATGTCTATTTTTTTCCGTTGGTTTCACAGTGGCGTCGCCAGCGTAGCAAAGACAGCAACGGAGAAAACAGTGACTGAGGCTGAGGGACATGCTTGTTGCCACAGCAACTACCAGACACACCATTTCCGTTCACATAAACAGGATTTCAAAATAAAACGAATCTTTTGAACATGCAAATAATGAAATGATATTTTGATGTGTAGCAGTACCTCTCAACACAGTTGGAATGGGACAACAAAAGACTGGAAAAGTAATTGTCACAAATTAAAAAAACAGCTGGTGAAGCTTTTGTCAACTACTGTTAGGTTAATTGGCAACAGGTCAGTAACACAGTGGGCATGAAAGTAGCATTTCAGAGAGGCATAAGGCCTCTCAGATGTAAAGCTCAATGGAAGTTCAACAATCTGTGACAAACTTCCTAAAAGTTGTGGAACAATTTCATAAGAATGTTCTGTAACATACAAATTGTGAAGACTTTGAGGATCTCACTATCCACAGTAGCCTATATAATATCAAAAGATTCAGAAAATCAGGAGGAATCTCTATGCACATGGGACAAGCCCCAAGGTCAAAACTGCAAGCTGAATGGATGGTCCTCAGGCAGCACTGCATTAAAATCATACAATATTCTCTATTGAAAATCCCTCCATGCACTTAGGAACACTTCCAGAAATCCCCATCTGTGAATGCAGTTCACCATGCAATCTATAAATGTAGGTAAAACTCTATCTAAAAAAAAAAAGAGAAAAAAAAGGAGCAATATTTGAGTATGATCCAAAATTACCACCTTATTATTTGGTTCAAAGCTCATTTAAAATAATCTGAGGCAAATTGGAAAATTTCAGTGGTCGGATTAATCAAAATTTTAAATAATTTTTGGGAATTTGGGGCACGTATCCTGCAGAGTAAAGAGGAGAGGGACCATCAAACTTTTTTTTTTTTTAAATCAGCGAACAGTTCAAAAGCCTGCATCTCTGTTGTTATGGGGTTGTTTTAGTGCCTGTGACATGGGCAGCTAACTGCTGTGAGGAAATGCTGAAAAGTACATAAATATTGCATGAAAAACTGTTGACAGTGTCCTCAGTCTGTCTGCTCCTCTGTTGAAAAGCCAAGAAAATTTGTTATCATCTCATACTTACTGGATCCTATATGTTCTTAATATTTTCTTACAATTGTGACTTCTTGTATCGTTGGTATGAGGTCTAAGGGTCATTATTATGCTGCAGTAAGTTTTAAATCTGGAAAAACTAGGACATAAATCATAGTTATAAGAGTTTTGAAAATACATTTGACCTCCCTATCAAAATTCCAAAACAAGTCATAGCCATTATTTGTTATATTCTAATTAATATCTCTGTAAGTAATTATTTAATGAAAAGTCACAATTATGAGAGGTTATTTAATAATTTGATGCAACCATAATATAGCCTATTACCTCATTTTGTGGCAGAAACAGTTTCATTTTCCTGCATGAAATATTTGATTCCATTCATGTTTTCATTATTCTGACTTTATACCAGATTAATTCTCGAACTTTTATACTGAAACCAGGCGACCAGAAGTTGCAGCGTGTGACTGCAGCTAGTTTGATTGTGGACACAAAAAACTGCGAAATCAAGGAGAAGGACAGCGCCCAGAATAACTGTAAACCTCTGCAAACTGCGTTCAGCATCTCGTTGGGAATGGGACGCTGGTTATATCCTCCGGGTTGTTGGACATTAAAACAGAGGTAGGAGACGGCTCTTTTTCTCTCGCCAAGGTCACAACAAGAACCCTGACAAATTTTCTCTTCATGGGCATGAGCCCGTCCGACGTGAAGTTGCTTTGCTGTGATGTTGTCGAAATAATAATTGCTCGGTAGCGGGCTCCGGTTGCCCGTATCCCTCTTTTTCCAGCGAGTTTGGGTTGTTTGCTGTCATTTAGTGGGCTGATATTTCAGGGGGGAACAGGCACCGGAGAACCTTGTGTGAACGGGAGTGGACTTTTTTTGTGGCCTGTGATGAGCTCCGGTGGCTGCTGGGGTGGGATATGAACGGAATACAAAATCTGGCACGACGGCGTCTCACAAGTTTGCGGGTTGAACTCCATCCTTTGCTTGTTAGTGCAAGTAAAGAGCACTGCTGTGAAGTGTGAAGGTGTTTATCCGCCTGAGTGGCCTGCTGCCGCCGAGTTAGGCTAATCCAGTAATCTGGAATAGAGGCAACGGCATTTTATTGTAACACCACTTCCCCTTATCCACCTCCTCCTCCTCTTCCTCCTCCACAAACAGAGCCAAAGTGTGGATGAACACTTTTTTCAATGGTTTAATATGAAGACATGGCTATTTAATACTCCTTAGATACAAATGGGAATTACAGGGAAAACTTCTTTTAAAATCTGTCCAAATATCAGTTATTCTACAATCAGTTATACAATCTTATGTCATGTGAAGTAAATGCAAACATTTGCTACTTTCATTTTCATATTCCTGGTGTCATTTTGACCAATTTTTTCCATCAAAATACATTGATCACTTTGGAATTACTTGTTCAAATAAAACACCTAAAGACTTGAATTAAAGGAATTTGAATCCTTTAGACTCAATTTTTTTTAAATTATGCACAACATGCTGAAAATGAATTGATCATTGCGCGTAACTAGATTATTTGGCAAGAAGAAAATGCCATCTGAAAATTTCTGTCATTGTTACAAAGTAACAAATCTGAATATTTTTCTGTTCATCCATTTTTAGATGGATAGCTTATGGAGTAAATAAAGCATTGATTAATAATAAATAAATAAAAAAGCCTAATATGCAAATAATGTTTATTTGGGGTTGTTTCCAGTTATCATCATGACATCATCAAACATTAAGAAAACATTAAATACAAATTTTAAACTGAGATTGTTGTGGGCTCAAATGACCAGCTGAACTCAGTGTTTGTTCTTGCACTGAGTGCATTAAAACCTTTTTTCCCTTTTTTTCCCAACAAAATCCAGTCTTGTGAGGTGTTTGAGAACAGTGTACTCTTTGTTCACACTGCTCTGTGAAAAGGATTAATCCAGCTAATGACTTCTAATGTAAGGAAAGAGATGAAGGCACATCTGACGGAGAGGAAACTGGGTGATTAACTGTCATAATGCCAGCTGAGGTCATGTAAGGGCCTAATATGCATGGATGTGGAGTGTGTGAGATGTGGGCATTTCTTGTCGTGTGTGTTATCGTGATGACTTTCACAACAGAGTCTGAACCCTGCTCCATGTTTGGCAGAAGGTGCTTGGTGGTGGGGTGCTTGATCCGTAAAAGCAAAGAGAAGGTATGGCACCTTCTCTTTGCTTTGTTTTAACCTTGACCAGCTCCGCTTAATCCTCCCAGGGTGCAGCTGAGATTAGTGGTTTAACCAGACCCCTGAAACACCCCGAGTCCAGTCCTCACTGTGTGGCAGGAGACCATAGAGGCACAGCAGGGTGTGGGCAGATTAATGTTATATCAGCAGTGTGGTTTTTAATACAGCTTTGATCATGTAAAACCATAATCTGTGTGTTTTCCATCTCAGCAAGTCCAACAGGTGGAGCACTTCTTCCCATCTGTTACAGAATAATGAAATAAATTTCTCGACAATACAGAGCAGATGCCACCAGTTGCTGCATCCTGTACGGGCTGTGAGTTTGGCTCCTGCTTGACAGATTTAGTTTGGTTAAGTCTGTAATCTCTGTTGCGAGTGGATTATTAGCTCAGACACGACCCTCTCTTATTGCAGTTTCTCCTGACTGCAGCATCACTCAGATCTGCACATGGTGAAGAAAATGGGTTGATTTATTACACTCTCGCACTCGCTGGAGGGATGGTTTTGTATGCACGGGCCAAACTTCAGTGTAGAATTTCCTGTGTAGAGTCAGCCATGAGACTTCCTGTACTCTGGTGCTGGATGTGGAGGGGGTGGGGGGGGTGGGGGGGGTGCAGGGAAGGAAGGGGAAGGGAAGCATAAGCAGACTGTACTCCCTTCTGTTGACAGTGGTGGCCACTGTGGTTACTGCTAGCATGCTGCTTGCCATCTCAGACTTTCAACAAAGCACTCCAGACAAACTGAGGAAGTGAAAGAGTGGTTTGTATCCTCTTTTTCCCCTCCCAGTAGCCATCTCTGTGATCATCAAAATTTTTGATCACAGAGTAACAGAAGTTGTGTTAGGCTTACAGATGTATGAACAGAGGAACATTTTTGTCTCATATGTCTCCTTTTTGTGTAATTGCAGGACATGTCCTTCAGTTTGTTAATGCCACAGAGCTATACGCAACTCTCCAAGCATGCAGTGATAGTATCTCTCCACTCAGCAGGTGAGCAACACCCTATCTGACTCTTTGTTGTGGTGTTTCCTTGATTGCCATTTCAATAGAAATAATCACTAAAGCCATATCAGAGATGATAAAGCTCCCTCACTCTCTTTCTCTCCCTCCCTCAGTCCTGTTTGATCCAAGAGAAACGTGCCTTGTAAGGAAGCAGGATGTTCACAGGCTCCACCAAACTGCCACCCACTAAAACCCCCCAGCCCGAGCGGCTGGATGAAGTGTACGCCGCCTTGCGCAGAGGCCTACAGTGAGTAAACAAACCTCAGGCTCTGTTTGCATTGATTCCAGTGGATGGCTGCCAGGTGGAATATCACAAAGCATGCAGCTGCTCATTAGACTGTAGAATAAAGAAGTAAAGATGTTGTGGTTTTGTTTTCAGGTCATACCTGCAGGTCCACCAGCTGGAGCTGGACAGCCTGGGTCAGCAGATCAGAGAAAACAAGCGGAACGGTCGTCTGGTGAGACTTTGGCTCGTCAAACCAGCCATACCAGTACAAACCATCAAGTATTGACTTGATGTTTTGTAATACTAAATGTTTTTATTTTGTTTTTCTCTGTAGGGGTCTTTGTATGAGTTGGATAAGGTGAGTTTCATTCACATGTGTTGTATATTGATTTCTGCAAAAATAAACTTTATAGAAATAGAAGAGACACTTTTTTAAAGACACTAAGTTTGAATGTAATTGTTTTCTTTTTGTATGTTATTGTAGCAAGTAAAAGCCATAGAGAGGTTCATGCGTCGCTTGGAGTTTCACCTCAGCAAGGTGTGTATATAACCCAGTACATGATTGACAGATTTTTTTTTTTTTTAAACTCCAAAACTTTAATATCAAAAATGGTATTGCTATGATTATTGTTATGACATGAATCAAGAGGTAATGTGTTATTTGAAAGGTTATTATTTTAAAAGATGGACAGAAATCACAACCAACTCTGTAGTTTCTCTTCAATTCTTTGGAGAATTTTTGTGTCTTTAAGCGTAATGTTTTGGTTTTACACCTGACGAGGAAACATGGGAGGTTGAGAATAGCTTGTGAACTGTGTAAAACATTTAGCAGCTAAAGAGACTAACATTGTCTTTAGAAGGTGGTTTGGAGACCAAAACAGAGCTATAAGGATTATGGATATTAATATTTAGATTTAAAAGGCATTATTGGGATAAAAACAACTCCAAATAAATTTTTATTGTTGCTGGGTTTCATTTGGATGTAAAACATGTTACTTTGTTTGCTTTACAAGCATTTCAGTGTCTGTGTTGTGTTTGAAATGTTGCTTTAGTTATGACATTTGAAAAGTCTGTCAGAAAGCACTAAACAAATTCACTTCATACAAATATCCTTTATCATTCATTGCATTCATTTGTTGGAACCTTTGTTATTTTCCCAGGTCGAGGAACTGTATGATGCTTATTGTATACAGCGGCGACTGCGTGATGGAGCGAGCAAGATGGTGGCGGCATTTAACTCTGCCACTGGCAGTAAGGAGGCCCGAGAGAGCCTGAGTGAAGCCAACAAGGGTTACAGGGAATGTACCGAGGTATGTAACTGATCTTTTTTTCATCTATTGATGTATTTATTCAGACTGGGATCAAAATTTAATGCCCAAGGGGCAAATCAGTGTACAGGATAGAACATTATTTTTAGGATTTCTCCTAAAATAAGTGAGCACACATGTATTCTTGTGAAATTTTGATAACAGCTAATGATCACTTTATTACTGATTAATCTACACATTAATCAACAGTCAAAAACTCAAAGATATTCAGTGTAATTGAAGACCATTTGTATAGCTAATAACTGTGTTTTTTTTTTTAAATAAGTGTTGTGTTTACTGATGATTAAGTGACTAATTATGGAGCTGTCAAATACTGGGAGATGACACAGTGTTTAAACCTGACACTTTTTTTTGTCTGCAGCACATGTGCTCTCTTGAGAGTGAGTTAGAAAGCCAGATGGGAGAATTTCATGTCAAGATGAAGGGTGAGTCACTCTTCTCACTTATGTGACTTCCTATTTGCAGCGCTCTGTTTTTAGTCCAGTTCTCATTATTCTGATCATCTCTGATGTTTAAGGCCTCGCTGGATTTGCGCGACTGTGTGCTGGTGACCAATATGAGGTTAGACACAAACACAAGCAGATACAGAACTCTCCTCCCCCCCTTTTAGTATCTGTCTATGAATTATCTCTTCGACTATTTTTGGCCCTCTTAGGTCCTGATGCGCTATGGGCGGCAGCGCTGGAGGCTACGTGGCCGTGTGGAAGTCAGCAACAAGCAGATATGGGACAGTGAGGAGTATATCTTCTTGCCCCTTGTTACAGAACTTCTGTCAATCAAGGTAATGAAACAAACTTTTTGTCCTCAGTAAAATCAAATTTAACATTTTAAATGTATTTATTTATGACTTCCACTACATATCATCTGTAGCATCTTCCTTTCCAGTGACAAAAACAGTCGGTTTGTGAGTTTTATAGATAGTATTTCAGAAGTTTCCTGGAAAACATTTAAAAATTACTATTGTCTCATCCTGTGCTTCGGGGCATAGACACATTTTTTATCCAGTAAAATGCATTCTTGACGTATGGATTTAATTTCAGTAAGGAAATATTATTTCAAGCAAAATGTTTATTGCATAACATAGTTGGGTATAATAAAAACACGTTGGCAGTCAAACTCCAACATACAGTATGAGAAACAAAGTCTTTGCTGAGGAGTGGAGACGGTGAACATGATCCTGTAGGAGTGGAGCTCAGGGGTCGTGGCCCTGCAAGTTTTAGATGTTTCCCTGTGCCAACACAACTGATTCAGATGAAATGGATCTCCTCAGCAAGCTTGTCCTCAAGTTCTGCACAAGCCTCGTTCACTCATTGATTTGAACCAAGTGTGTTAAAGCAGGGAAATATCTTAGATTTGCAGGGCTGTGGCCCTTGAGGCCCAGAGTTGGAGAACACTGCAAGTTTAGATGCAGCGGATGGTGTAGTCAGCAGCAGTCTTGAGCACGTTACTTTGAAAAAGTAATTAATTATAGTTACTAGTTACTTCTCCCTAAAAGTAACTGCGTTAGTAACGGAGTTACAGCATTATAAAAATAACTAATTACTCGGAAAAGTAATTATTCTGTTACTTTAAAAAAAAAATTCTAATATGTTGCCTTTAACGGAACTTCAGATTCATATGCATGTTCATTCATTAATAAAAACCTGAATAAAAGGATACATCTGATTAATAAATTACATTTTGTAGAATAAATTACTGAGAAAAACCAAGGAGACTAATCTCAGCCTGATGGATGTGACTTTATGTCTCCTCCTCCTCCTCCTTGTGTGTCTGTGTGTGCGCTGTGTTTGTGTGTGTCCGGCTGCGCACACCGACTTACCCACGTCTCCCCTGCCATATTACTCCTGAGTAAATCATCATCATTAATGGGAGAAACAGGCCGCGCGGTAAAAACAGCTTAAGTGAACAGAATCATAATGAAACGCTATATTGCGTCTTCTGCAGACAACTTTTGGCTCGAACATGTGATGCTGCTTTATTCTTATTTAGCACCCGCTCACAACAGAACACGGCTTCTTCTACTCAAGTGTATTCTCCAGTTTCAACTGTATCCCTCCGCCTCCTCTTCACTATGGCAGCAGCACAATATAGTCCGAACAAATGTGAAACTTCGGTTCACCCAAAACAAAAATGAATCTAATCTTACATTAGTGAATCAGTGAACGTCAGTAACGGTAACGGCGTTGTAACGATGGAAAGAGTAATTAGTTAGATTACCCGTTACTGAAAAAAGTAATGCCTGTTAGTAACGGCGTTTATTCTAACACGTTATTCCCATCACTGCTGTTTAACATATTTTCATAAAAAAGTGGATTTGTTCTTCTCATCCTTTACAGCCACTAAATCCAAAAGCTCTGCAGCTGTAGTAAAGTTTTTAAGAGTGTGAAAAAGGTTTTCCATTTGTTTGTTTTTTTGTTTTTTTTATCAGTCGTTGCAAAGCACTAAAAATGTCTTGTTTAAAGAAGTGTGACACCAATACTTAACTCTGGCTCTGATGCTTACAAATACCACCAGAGCGTGAAATGTGTGACATGGTCTGGTCAGTCAGGATTACTATTAGTAGTTACCTTCCTAAGAAAAACTACTCTATTCCTATTCTCCTATTCACACTTAAACTCTTTTGAATTATCCCTCCCTTTTTAGTCATTTCATTTCTTAATCTCTTTCAAACACCATTTGTTTAAAGCACTCAGGAAAACCAGGAAAGTTAAGGAGCTCCCTAGAGCCAACTGCTAGTTTATCTGTTCACTTCCCAGCTTCAAATCTGAATATGGCTTTACATAACACAAAGTCAACACAAAGTTGAAAAGCCTGTCAGAATTTTCCAATTATTAGAGGACTGGAATCTCCAATGCAGTTCTGTTACGTATAAATATGTTGCATCCTCTTTTACCACACCATTATACTATAATAACCTGCTGAAGCACAGAGAAGATAACTTACTGATATCTTTAAGGAGGCAGAGCAGCTCTACTGATAGTTCCAAAAGGAGACCTAAAACACAAAAGAAGAAAATTGAGCATCAAATAGAGAACACGAAAAAAGACATACTATTCAGCTTGAAAACTGAGCTTTAAACTCTCTCTCTTGCCTGGATGTGCAGATGGCTACAAAAGGGATGATGAAAAATGTGATTGCTGAATTGTAGCATTGAGAGGTCATTTTGTTGAAAATAAATGGTGACACCGCGGGAAGTTGTCATTTGCATTTGGAATAAGGCCTTGAATCCATAACAGAAGCTTTTGCAGCTGCATCATGTTCTGGATGGAAACACGACTCCCTAAACCTTCCGGTCTTTAAGGGCATTCCGAATTAATGTTCAAAGTGTAGCATGAATACTTTGTATGGTGACAGATGTGCACTAAATTGTTTAGAGAGATAATGTTTTCAGGTCAATCTGACCAGCATGGATTCATGTTCTTATTCTGCACATGGAACAACATCAGAACATATAACAATGTGTTCCACAATGTCCCAGTGGTGCAAGAGATTAAGTAAAAACAGATGCCACAAAATGAGCTCTAAAAGACTAAAGGATAAAACATACTTCTGCTCATAGGCTAACCTATAATAAAGGTTGACAAAAGCATTTATATGCAACTCCACAAAAGCCTAATTCCAGCGTCTGTTCTCAACGTGACAACAAAGCAAGTCTAAATTTAACCTGCCAAAATACAAAATACCAGAGAACAAAATGAAAGTAAAAGTATGAAACTAAAAGTTAATAGAAAAGCAATAATATTCCATGGCTTGCATAAATAATATCTATTAAGACTTCCAATTATTTTGTATTTCTGAAACAAGATTATTTTACACAATACAATGACAAATTTAAATAAAATTGATGCAATTTTCCTGTCTGCAAGACTCAAATTTGACCATTTACACAACAGATAAAGTTAATTCATTCATGAATTCATTTTTTTAATTACTTTCTCTTTTTTGTACGTTTCTACCCATATCAGGGAGCAGGTGGGTAAATGAGTTGAAGTGAAGTTACTTCTGTGTCCTCGTGGTAAATTCAATGTAAACATACTGTATACTGTAAAAAAACAAAAAAAACAAAAACATTACTGCCATTTATATTAATGATAAAAAATATAACTGTCAATTAAACCCTATCACATATAATATTGTAAAAAATATATTTATGTATACATAACTATCAAAACCAACTTCTATATTTCTGAGTATAAAATTTACAGTAAATGTGTTGCAAAAGGCTAAGCAAATAAATGACCTAAACTGAAACAATAATGAGCAATACATGTTATATGATAATTTGCATCATCTACTAGCTAGCAAAATGAAGTTGAACTTTTGAAAAAGACTGGCTGTGTGCTACTATACTGGTCAAGAATTCCAGGGCAGGATTTTTAGCAAACCTAGTATAGCAGCATCATTAGCTCAGCTGTAGTCTAGCAAACCTTGACAGCAGGGTTTCACCATCTGCCACTAAACCTAAGCCACGTGTCATATCTCATCTACACAGCTCGAGTCTTCCCTGTGATAGCTTCAAGGCTGCTGTCCCCATTTAGCACAGCCACAGCACACACACACTGTAGGTGTCAGTATAATTGCTCTTTTACAACAGCTAATAATCCCTGTGCTGATTAAAAATGAGAAGGTCAGAAAGAGGATGGTCAAACAGAAAAGAGTAAAATGTGATGAAGACAATAAAAGTGGCAGTTTTGTGCAAAATAACGTAATATATCATCTGCCATGATTTTAAAATGACAAAAAGTTAATATTCCAAGTTTTCTACTTGGGTCACATCACATTACTGTGCTGGTTAGCACTGCTCCCTCACAACATGAAGGATCCTGGTTTGAACCTTAGGTGGGGTGCTTCTGTGTGGAGTTTGCATGTTATCCTTGCACTCTGCTGTCCTCCCACAGTCCAAAAACATGCATGTTAGGTACGGTTGGTTGACATGGCTAAAGTGGGCAGTTAATCTTTCGCCATGACACTAGTTTACTATAACTGTTAGTGCTTTTAGACGGACACACTTCTGGCTCCATAAACATAAACATCTAAAAGACTTGGACATGAAGGTTGATGGTTACTTTGTCAGTCAGGCTCCATTATAACCTCAGGTTTCCCAAAATAAAGAATATGCAGACAGAATGAAATTGCTTGTTCTTCCACCTTTGATAGAAACAAAGTTTAAATTAATTCTGCAACACATCGTAACTTGTTTCAAGTCTGAAGTTGCAAAACTGAACCAGCTCCTAATAACTGATGCCACAGAGCCTTTTGGATTCCCTTGCAAGCTGCCATGTTTTGTTTAGTTTTGTGTGTGTGCACAAAGTGCGCTTGAGTGTGTCTTTTTGGGAGACTGCTGTTAACTATGGAAGCCCAGGGAGAGCACTGGCAGTGGATATTAAAGGGAAAAACATCCTTTTTTTATCAAAGTAAATCATCATAAAGAGCAAATTCGAATTATTCAATAAAATCAATTTATCACCCAGACCTAATGTTAATGGGTTAATTCTTTATTCTAATTTGTGAATTGTTTATTGTCTCTTGTTGGCCCTGTGATGGACGCTGTCCAGGCTGTAACCCCCCTCTATCCTCATAGCAGCTGGGATTGGCTCCAGCCCCCTGCGACCCTGAATTGGATTAAGCACGTACAGAAAATGGATGGATGGAGATTTTCACTTGATTATGCAACAAACGTTGAAAGTGAAAGATAATGAAAAAAATGTACATTCATTAGAATTCTCTGAAGGGGACATTTTTTTAAGGTCTACCAAATACCTTGTACAAAACAACAACAGGTAATGGTTGGGAGGAAAAGCAGCAATTTACAGAATGCTGGATTGGGCAATTTCTTCAGAAGCACTCAGAGAAAATATTAAAGAGGTGACTTTCAATAACTCCTGGAAGGCTTAAGCTTGACCGCTAACCTGGACCCATGTTTTACTGATATTTCAACTTAGTTACAACCTAAAAAGCATAAAAATCCTTTTTTTTTCTTTTTTTTTTGAGAGCATTAAGCATAATCTTAATTTTCAGATGGTAAAGTCCCCATAAAATGATGGTGTAAAGAGAATTTTATCCCAAGTGTGTAAGAAAATAACATAATCGTGTTGGAGGCAAATTACAATGGTAGCGTCCCTCTTCTAACCAGTGTGGTAGTTTGCCATGGCTCCCTTCTTACTTGCATACAGCCCTGAGGTCTGTATGGGTCCCAAAAGTCCAATTCATACTGCAGCACACTGCAGTATCCAAGACAAAACACTCAGCAGATTTCTCTTAGAACCAATCCAGAGTGAAATAAATAAAAGTATGGGGGGATACTGGAGTCAGCTGAAATCAAGTAATCTTACTTTATTCTATAATCAAATTTTCCACACTAAATGATCTATTAGAAGGTAAATATTTTCAAGGTGCATACATTTATTTTTTTCATTATTTTTATCATTCCAGATTTGACAATATTTTCTTTATTAACAAAAGCTACTCGGCTTATTTTTTCCTTAATCATCATATTCATATTTAACAGACAACAAACCAGTGTAATCTGTAAGATTATTAAATTATTTTCCCAGTCCAGCCTCAAAATACATAACAAAATTACTTTTTCCCCCTGTAAATACTTTTCAGACTAGTGATACAAAATCAAGTAAATATCTTAAAGTTTTGCCTTATCAACAGGTAACATGTCATGCTGTCATTGTTTTGTTAAAATAATTATGCAACTGCAGACACTTTGATTTAGATTAGTGGAATTTTCTCTGTTTCTTGTCTCCTTTGTTACAGCACCCTCAAACATTTTGGTTCATCGAGAGATTTCTGCTCTTTTGTTTTTTATATCTGACTTTTTGGGGTTTAACAGGAATGACTGAGCACTTTAACACTGCAACAAAATGTGAACAATTCTGGCACTAGTGTTATTTGCAAAGACTCTTCAAATAATTGTTATAGTCAGTAAAGCTGCTGATTATACTTTATTTATTCTCTTTTATTTAAAAAATATTTAAAAAGTTAATTGTTTAGGAGCCCCAACGTGATTAAATGTTTTGTTTGTTCGACTGCGCAAACCCTAGTGGTGACCTGAAAGATCATTGGATTACAGAAATGAAAAACTGATCAGTCAACATAGTATAGCAGTTCTAATGTGCATTAACTCTTTTGTAGAAGACAAACATCCAAGACTAATTAGTTTGGGGAAAACAATTACAAGTAATTTACAGAATACTGACTGAAATATTTATGTAAACTCTGTATCATTGGCCTGTTGCATATTAATGGCAATAACCAGCAGGCATGACTACCATTTTTTTCTGTTCTTATTTAATTTCTTTTAAAAAATAGTTTTTAATGTACTTTTAAATGCTTCTTCTGCACCCTACTGTAATGCTTCTAATGTTTTATGTAAAGTACCAAGAATTGTCTTGAAAAAAGTGCTATACAAATAAACTTGCCTTGCCTTACCATGCACATCTGTACAAAAGTAACATTAAACTATGAAACCAAGATTTGCATGTCTACATTACATGTCAGCACAGAGCCCATCTCCAACTGGAAATCAGTCTCAGCTGACCTCTGTCCCTCTTCATTGATAGGCAAAGGCTTACAGTGTTGTGTTCTCTCTGAAGGCTTGCATAAGCTGTTCCCTGACTTTAACAAACACCCAGTCAACATTTTTACAAGGTTGTTCACTGCCATGCTGCCATGACCTCCTGTGCCAGAGCAATAACTAAGCACTCTTCCCTGAATTACAGTCCTAAGGCACCTACAAATGGAACAGGAGATGAAATGTGAGGGCTTTAAGGCAGAGCACAGATAAGTAAGCTGCAGGCTGAAAACAGTTACAAAGTCCTGACCCGCAGCTTTACACTCAGTGCTCAGCAGACAGTTATGAGGCAACAAATACATTATTTCACTGATAATCTTCAAGTTTTTCCCAAGAGTTACCAAAAGCTACATTATTTGTGTATAAAATCACAACAAGGCACACATAAGGCAGTATAATGAACACAACTACAAGAGCCCATGTTATTTCACATTATTTTCCCCATTCACTTCAAGTTCACTTCTATTAAATCTCTCATTAGTTTTTCTTAGCTAAACTCATCTCATTCAAGGCTGATACGTCACCAACAAAATCTTCAACTTTAGCATGTAAGACTGAACCAAAATACATTTTGGAGTCTATTGCTTGCAGAACCTCTCTTCTGACCTTAGAAAAACCTCCTGAACTGAAATCAGAGGGTACATGAGACTCTTTGATGTACTGCTCCTGCGCTACCCTTTAGTAGTTAAATGCAGGGTGCTATGTGTTCACTGCTTGTAGAGAGCCACAGTCCTTCAGAAGGTATCATCTGAATACATCACACATTCCATGTATTTTCTGGTGGATTGTTCAAAATATTAAAATATACTCTGAAATTTTTGCTGAATTAAGAAAATAGTGACATTTTAATTTGCCTTTGAAGCATTTCCTTTTAATTTTCAGAATTAAAGAAAAACAAGGTGTTATTGTTCTGTGAAATGCTAAAAGATGGTAATGGGGTTTATTCAGATATTTGAAGCAAGCTGTAAAGGAACGATGTAAATAACAGTTTAACCTCACCTTCAACACCAAAGATTAACATTTATTTCCCTGCGTTGCTCTGACCTAAGTATTAATTTGTGGAAGCATTTGGCTGACTGTGTGGGTGTGCAACCTTCAGGTTTGTACTCAGGCATTTAAGATTATGCTCCACCATTTTTACAGGGTTAATACAGGAATCCTAGAGTTGAATTTACTACCTTTTACTACCTTTTTTACTACCTCTACAAAATTTTTTACTACCAACACAACATTGAGTAGCGGCCTTCTTTGGGGAGGAGTGGATATGCAACACTGACCCATCCCTC
>JBBBVU010000001.1:19644632-19665513 GCA_037177055.1 Atherinosoma microstoma | reverse complement strand
TCTTCTACTCAAGTGTATTCTCCAGTTTCAACTGTATCCCTCCGCCTCCTCTTCACTATGGCAGCAGCACAATATAGCTTGAACAAATGTTCACCCAAAACAAAAATGAATCTCATCTTACAATAGCAACGCGCTTTCAGTAAACGTCAGTAACGGTAAGGGCGTTGTAACGATGGAAAGACTAATTAGTGAAAAAAGTAACGCCGTTAGTAATGGCGTTTATTCTAACGCCGTTATTCCCATCACTGGTCAGATGGCTGATAGTTGAAGAACCTAGAAGAGGAGGTGAGGAGCAGGAAGGTTGCATGAAAGAGAATTGATTGGAAGAGTGACAGAAATTACATTATTTATGAGAAACAGAACTGATTGGCTGAGAGAAAGCTGACAAAAAGATTTTTGGATGAGAGCAGTAATGTAGAAAAATTGAGGACAGCATGGTAAAGTGGAAGTATCCAACAGAATAGACTTGAAGAAATAGTCCATATTCAACACAGTGGTATTGAAAGAATGAAAAGGAACAGATTTTACTTTCCTCACAAAGATGTTTTACCATCTTGTCCAAAATTTTCCTTTAGTTCAGAACTTGTAGTTTTGGATGAAACGTCTTCAAAAAGCAAGAAAAAGAAATCCAACTGCCTTCATTCGTCGTCTTAGGATTACCCCCCGATGATTTTCCAGTGTAACTGGGTTTGAAACACTAACATTAACATACCACCTTTTTCATCTTTTATCTACAAAAATTACACGCACCATATTTTCTCTGCTTCCGAGCCAAATGAATGGGCTAAAATTGCTTTAATGTGTTTGAGCTGCAGCTGAAGTTTCAACTCAGTCTGATCATATATTAATATTTTCAGCTGCTTCCAAGCATCATGTTTTCTGTAGTTGACAACAGCTACGCTGTTTGAGTTGGTGCAGTTAAACCCTTACTGTAGCAACAGTTCAATGAGCTTAAACCTGAAAGAAGAGGGATTTTTAACTGATTTTATCCACCACTGTGATTTAACACAACTACTGCATACTTGGCATGTTAATGTGACATGTTGCTGTGTGAAAACTGACTGTCTAAAGACTTATAAATCTCACTTCATTTGCCATTTAGTCACATTCATGTGATTTGTTGTTCCTTCTTACCCTCTCACAGACATGTCTGCATAAAAGGTGAAGGGCATCAACAAAGAAGTGACCAATGTGTAAATGCCTGAAATCTGTTTCTTTTAAAGATCGATGAAATAACACATCTTCAACCACAGCCGGATCATGCACACCCAAAAATCTTGCTCTGAACTGTATCTGTGGTCGAAGACTTTAGATAATCATCGCTCTTATTGAATAGTCTCTGAGGTCTGCTTGATTTGGTTGTCAAGGTGACGGAGCTGAAGAGCCTGGCCAATCACGTGGTGGTGGGCAGTGTGTCCTGTGAAATGCTCGATCTGTTCTGCCCGCTCCCTCAGACGCTTGCTGTGGATATCAACGACCTGGGGACGGTGAAGCTAAACTTGGAGGTCACCTGGAGGTGCGTACACCTGCAGCACCTTGTACGCCTCTTTCTGCCTCAGCTGCTTTTGTTTGTGATTAGAAAAGCTCACTATTTGTCCTGTTTTTTTTACTTTTTTAGTCCATTTGATAAGGATGACCAGACATCATCCTCCAGTACAGTTTCCAAGCGGCTGCTGTCCAATCAGAGCCCTCCTGACACGCCGTCTATGCGCGAGCAGGTTTTCTATGTAAGTCACATGAAGATACCTTTATCCTCAGTGTTTTCCATTCAAAATAATCGAGCTACACTTTGTATTAAACTTCTAGTGCATGATTTGTATCGTGGATTGAATAAATCAACACTACAAAGTACTTTCTTAATTTTTTAACTCTCATGTGTACAGCTGCAATTTTGTGATTTATCTTACTGATAGCTACTATTACTGTCATCTCACTGGCTTGTTCTGTTTCAGCTGCTCCCCAACTGCTTTGTGTGTAGCGGTAGCACTGACACGTGTGAGAACATTGATAGAGGGTTGTGTGTTAGGACATGTGGTTGTGGGAGTGGGATATCCCATGTGAGGAGAATGAATGGGAGCTGTAGAACATTGTGTGACAGCAGCAGTTTGTACGAACGCAACTGTGGTCCTTGTAGCTGTTTAATAGTGGTTGAGTAGCCCTCCAATATCTCCATCCTCTTCCTCACCTCAATGAAGAGCGTGCCTCGAAGCGGGCCAAGGCAGAGCCGCCTGCTGGTTGAGGCTTTCCCCAGTATCATGGCGGACAGGGTCGCATCCTTACGCTGGGAGTTCAGCCATGCCTCACTGCACTTTATTTCATCACAGCCGGTGTGTTGGGATGTAGCTGTAGTTTCCTGTAGTTTAGGTGGCAGTAGTCCAGTTAGGGCTGCACAATATATAGAAAGTTTGTTATCAGACTATTGGCATGCACAAAATCAGTATTGTAAAGTGAACCACAATATCACAGACATTTTTAATTAAACAAGACAAGGTTAGTTGTGTTAATGGGGGTGCAATCCAATTTGAGGAAATCCTGCTTTTGTGTATGTATAGCCACAACATGGACAAGTGCAGAAGTGGAGGGAATCCCTCATTTATACACCTGAGATTAGCACCAAACATTAAAATATTTGTTCATATACCACAAAATATATCATCACTAATACAGCATGTTTTCCAAATATTGTGCAGACCTAAGAGCAACTGTAGTGAAATATTTATTCATTGAAAGTGATCAACACATGGCACCAGCTCTGATTTGAAATGTCATGAAATCGAACAAGTACTTCAAGTTTATTTCAAATCAAGTCCAGCTCATGTTTGATTTCAGTATAAGCTGGTCGCAACTTTTATATAGCTGATTATTATTTTGTCACCTTGTTGATAATAGTTTTTTGTTTATAAAATACATAGAATGACAAAGGATCTTCTTCTACTATTTGTAGCACATTGTTCAGCTTAACCCCTTAAAGTTTCTATTATTTTATGTTGCCTGTTCAGCACAAATTCCAGCCACGTCCAGTCAGTGATACACCAACAACATTAAGGACTTTCAAGAGTCTTGAAAATACTCACTAGTTTAATGTGATACACTCTTGAAAGACCTTTGGATCAATTTATTAGTCTGCTGAATTTGGCTTTTCTTGAAGTAATAACTAAGATGTTCACATAGCATCCTTCTTTTTGATAAAACCGTGATCATTTTTCACTTCCTCTCTAGTCCCTTCTGAAGCGTCAGGGAGAAATGGAGAACGGGACAGTCTGGTCCAACTCTTCTGAATCTTCAGATGACTCCTCCAGTCCGGCGCTGGCTCATCATACTCAGAGGCTGACGGCCTCCAACATGCTGCAAACCACTCTGACCACTCAGCTCTCACTCACACCACACAAGTCCAGCGCATCGACACCGTCACTCTCATCCAACCAAGAGGAGGACGAGTCAGAAGGAGGGGATGTTTTCCCTCAGACGGACGCAGTGCCAAACGGCCATCTGCAGACTTCCTGCTCTCTCAGTGTGGCCGGAGAGAGTACCTCAGACTGTGTTATGACTGACAGGGCAACTGTTCAATCAGAGGAACTCTCAAAAACAGCAGTAGTGCTGAGTTGCTCCTGCCCCAATGAATCCTCTGTACCTCAGGTGTCATTGGTGGAGAAGGCTGAGGTAAAGGATGATCCATGTGAGGACTCGTCAGCACACACTGAACAGACTCAAGCAGAAACGGAGGACAGCACCACTGAAACTTCAGAGGGAGGCGAGGTAGAACAAAGAGAACCACATCAGTCTGTCCATGAGTCAAAACAACCAGAAAACACTCCAACGGTGAGCAAAAAAATAAGAAATCTGGATGTTTTTCTGGGAAGTCTCGTGTCTTGACAGTTATTTTGTTTTTTGTTAGTTTTTTTTAAACTCATTTATCTGTCTCTCCCCAGGCTCCTTTTCCTGCTTCGGCTAGTTTCACTCAGGAAGTCGAGACTGCTCTTGAAAGCTTTGACTTTCTTAACTACTCTGATCTTGATGAGGAAGATGAACAGCAGCAGGAAGAAAAAGGAGAAAAAGAAGAGCATGGTGGGGAATGTGAAGAGGACCAAAATAAATCAGAAGACGAGAAGCTAGAGGAAGAGGAGAAGAATATGGAGAACCTGTACTCTGGAGGAAGGTCGGTGTCAAAAGAATAGAAACATTTGTTGCTCTGGTAGTTTTTATTCTAAATATTTCCAAGATAGTGGATGTAAGATAATGATCAACCATAGTGATTAATCTAAACTGAACACCTGAATATGCAGCTTTTCCTCTGAGCTTTACTGTGAATCCAGGAGGAAGTTATTAAAAACAGCATTTACACCACAACAAATGGAGATTATCAGCTATGAGCTAGTTGATAAATGCTTAGCTTCTGATGCAGCAGATATTTCTCTCAGCAGCTGTTAGAAATCAGAAATAACCTACTTTCAATAGTATGTCATAAATCAGAGATTTAGCCCATTTCTGATGATATCGGCATGCTATTGGTATTTGCCAATAAATAAAGATTTTAAAAAGGCTTTAGAATTAAGTCAACGCTGACATGCAGGTAAAATCTGATTTTTCTCGACTGTGGCTAAAGTGCTGCAAAAAACAAACAAAAAAAAGATAAATGTAACTTAAAGCTGTTTAAGTAATTATACAAATTTGACCACAATAAGTAGAATAATAATATATATCTATATTGATATAAATAATATATAATTTCTCTGCACAAAAGACTAATATCATGTATCTCTGTGGGCAATGGCAGTTCTGTACAGTTTGACTGTTTTTTTTTTAAGTACTTGACTGATTGTTAGTTATATAAATTTAGTTTGGTAGTATAAATTCTTTTTAATTTAGATGTAAATGTGTGAAACATTGCTGCTGTTTAACACCCCAGTAGATCTTCTCAGTTAGTAGAAAATATCATAGAAGTTTAAAATTCATCATATCTTTAACTCAGGATTGTTGTGAGGCCAATATAAAAGCTTTTTCTGACTGGTGCTCATTGGCATCAATGTATCGCTAGTTTGGCTGGTTGTTCATGTGTTTGGATTTGAAAACCCAGAGTTTGCATGTGCTGAATCAGGTAAAATGCATACAAAATGAAGACATACACATTTGATGAAAACATGGAGGCTTAGGTTTGAACATTTAAGTCTGTGTGAAGGTGTTGTGGGGTTAATGAAGGGTAACATTGTGATACTACGAGCATGAATATCTCCTGGCCAACATACATGTTCTTTCAGCTGTGATGAAGAGGAGGCAGATGGTCTGGAAATTCTCATGGAAGCTCCAGAAGGATTTAGGAACTCAGATGAAGATCGTTTCTCTGAATCACAGGTAAACCGCCTCCTGTCACAGCTGGCGTGTTACTTTGCCTGTTTCCATGTTAACAGAAAAGTTGTGGTTAAAATGTTTTTTTAAAAGGAGTCAAACATGGATGATGTGCTGGATTTGGGTCAGGTGGAAATTCCCAACGAGAAAGAGGAGCACAGCGAGGAAAAGGGAGACGAACCACATGGTGAGGAGTGTGTCAGTAAACAGAGGCCATAGTTGTTTGTGTGAATGCAGGTGTAAAAAGTTTAATTTGTTTTTAACCGTTCAGGAGAGGAAACCTCACATGATCAGCCAGAGCGTCCCTCCACTCCCAGCCAACTGGCCACTGCGGTCTTTTAATATCTCATTGGAGCCACAGCTAATGAATTAGTTCCTCTCTGACAAACTGATGCCATCTCTCTCACACTGCAGACTTGGAGGCCTTGAGGATGTTCCACTTCTCAGACAAACAAGCTCTTCCATCACAGTGGAGTTTGTGCTCATTTTTGCCTTGTTTACCAAGAATGATAAACTTGGAGGTTACTGCACCACTAGCCAGACTGAAAATACACACACATACAGACACACACACACACCTCCCTCCAACAGTAATCATTCTTTTGACATACACCATCATTTTGCCTGGGTTAAAGTGGGACACCACTAAAGTTTACAGTTTCATGAACTGCTCCTGTCATGTGAAAATTCAGTGTCCAAAAATATTTAAGGAACAGATAGAAGAGGCCTTGTTTCTGCATAATTATTCTAAAAATTTCTTTATGAGTTCAGTGTTTTATTTTTCAGTCTACAGAAAAACACTGTTACCAAGTTGCATTCGGTTTTCACAAACAAACAGTATTTGTGGTTAAAAAGACCTACCAAGGTTGGGATTTCAGTGTTAAATCAGTGTACAGCCCAAAGCTCTTTCATTGTCAGAGGAAAGACTTTCTGAGCATGTGATGTTTGTCTAAAGACAAGAAGTCATTTCCAAACCAGGAATGTACCCTGAAAACAAAGAGGATCTTTTCTTTTAAGTTCCTTTTAATTTCAATATGTATCAGTGCCTGAGCTGAATGGAGACATTATAGAATGGATATACATTTTCAAAGAAAAGAAGTTCAGAGCTCATTTTTGGTCCACTTTTTACAAACATGAAAACCATCTGCAGTATGGATCTATATTTAAACCTGCATGTGTCGCTGCTTCATGCTGCCAGCATGTCTGATCAGTTTAAGTGTGTAAGCTAGGCTCCGCTCCAAGGAAGCCACCCACTCGTTCTGTAACTGTGTCAGAAAGCTGCCTCACGGTGGCGCTGTTGTCTTTCATTGTGCTTTTACATATTTCTTAAAAAGCCTCGTCATTCAGAAAGTGCCTCAAGTGACAGAGATGTTAAAGTTTTAATTGCCATGGCAGGAGAGATCCGGCAGATGATACAGTGTTTATTTTCTGAATCACTTTAAGAGTGTGCACAATAAGAGATATTTACTGTTTCATATTAAGAATTGTATATGTCTTGAAATGTTGAAATGTTTATGTTCAGAAATGTTTAAACTTTATAAAGGTTTCTTTAAAATGAACATCGTGTGTTGAATGTATTGGCAAACGGAACAATTGCAGAACCAACTTTTCATGCAGAACGACGTTAATTATACCAAATGTGTTAAATTAGCAGAAATGAATACTGTGAGGGGCTCTGCTACAAAAACTTATAATAAGAAGGCATTGCTTAAAACAGAAAACTGATTTTTATTCATGTCAGTCCACATCTTTGTACTGGAAATGCTACAAGAGTAGGAAACATGGGGGGAAAAAACAGCAGTCAATGCTGTTCTCTCCTTACGCACAAAAATATGAAATTACAAGCGACCAGAAAAATATACAAGTAAACAAACCTTCTAACCCCGACACATTTAAGCACCAATGTGTCCATTTCACCCACAATCTCTGCATTAGAAGAGAACTTAAATTAGTTTTTAGATCATGTTGCTTGTGTAATGTTAAATCCACAGTGAACTTTCTCTTAGAAACCTCACCAGTGCTATTAATGCTTGAAATGATGACCCCCCCCCCCACCCCCCTGTGTCAATGGTATGAACTGAACTTTACAACACCTAAACTTTCAGTGCAGTAAAACATCACAGATAAAACATGGCAGATTAAAACACGTTCTAAAAAAACATGTCTGGCTTATGGTTCAATTTCTGTGTAAAAAGGACTATATAAATGAGTATTGTCCCACTTTGAGTGGTTTAAAACAGTTTGTATTCCTATTCTGACCCAGGGTGTCATTTTTACTGAGAATAAAAAGGGAAATTTCCTCCTCACTTTACTGAAATTCATCTCAGTTGTGTCCTCTTACTGTCCGACCAAATTCTAAAAAATATCAGCAGATTGTCTCTGTACTCGCAGCATGAACAGTAAGCTTTGGAATGAACTTATACAGACTATAGATAATGTGAAGTTATGCCATACCATAATTGCTGCTCTGCAGTTATGCAGGATTCACAGGGATGTAATGCTTGATGGTGCGCAGGCCTGACATAACTGTTTGTATGAGATCACATAATCAATTACTCAGACTATTTGGTTGGTTGGGGTCTCTTCTACTGCTTGTAAAAGTTAAACTACTCTTCACTTTCCACCATGAGACATGCTAGTAAAAACTAATAGATACAAATTTCAGTTAGGAAACACAAGAAATCCCATCATTCTGAGTGAATGACACACTTTAAATGGAGTGACAATACTCAGTATTTGGTTTTTAGGTGTATAAATGAACTGAGAAATGATTTTAGACGCAGATCCTACGGTTCAAGTGAAGAAACTAACCTGAAGTTAGAATCCAGAGGCTGTGCAGAGAAAAGACAGAGCTCAGAGGAATACAGAATACATCATGTTTTAACAACCTGACATCTTCTACTGTACAATACATCAGACTGGTAGTAGCTGCAGCTTAAAAGGTAAACTGCAGGTACTGCTCGGCACTTGAAAACCTCAGAACTATCCTGTGCTTTTTGGATAAGAAGAAAATCTTAATACACACAAAAAAAAACTGATTAACAGCAATCGACCACAACTTTAAAACCACCTGCTTCATAAAACAGCTCCAAGGGAAACTGGAACTTGGTGCTGACCAGGTATATCCAGGAGTCTGTGACCATGAGAGGGGCTTGTCCTCACCTACAAATTGAGCGGCAGCTCCACCAAACCCCCCAGCTGATGTAAAGCAGTACTGAGTCCATCATTTAGCGCCAAGTAGTCCGGCTGCTCCGAGTACTGCAGAGCCATCACTGCCGTCAGGTAGGTTTGAAAGGCACCTACAACATGATACACACAAACATGTTACCAAACAACACACCACAACACTTATTATACGTTACAACAAACACATTTAAACTCACTTGAAACTTTCTTTTTCCCAAAGCAGTGGCTCAAAAGGGCGTTAACATCCTCCATGAACCTGCATTGAAAACTGTATTTTAGTGATTTGTGTCATTGTTTTGTATCATTACAAGTTATTTAAAAAACAGGAAACAGTATGTTCAAATGAATGATATAAAATCAGATACATGAAATATAACATCAATATGAATATAATATAAATATAATAACATGTGGGTACCTCAAGGGTCAATCCTAGGTCCTAAACTATTTATTTTGTATATCAATGATATTGTTAATGTATTTAAACTGTTAAAATATATTTGGTTTGCAGATGATTCAACTGTTTATTATGCAGGTAACAATATAAAGGATGTGAAAGAAGTGGTCCAGAAAGAACTGGGAAAAAATGAAACAGTGGTTTAATGTAAATAAATTATCATATTTCACTATATTTAGTGATATTTATATTAATTTTACAAAAAAGAGGGATAATCATTAGTCAAAGCAGAAATAGAGATCCATCAAGTTCTTTATCTGCAAAATTACAATTATTAAATTAGAATTAACTAGTTGGTTCCAGTGTTCTGAAGATAATGTAAAGCTCGTAGGAAATGTTTACCAATCAATATCAAAAAAGATTTGAACTCAGATAAAGCAATTATATTATGAGAGGATGTGAGATATTTTAAAATCCAAGATTGAGAACAAATGTTTTTAGTTACATTTTATTATATGTTTGGTTAATTAATGATTTGAGTGAAAGAGGACATTTATTTTATGTTTATATTGATTGTTTTGTTGGAAAGAATTAATACATTTATGAATAAATTCAATTAAAAAAAAAACACAGAATGGGTTGAAGCTACACAGGCATGCAGCAGAAACTCGGTACAGTCTTTTGTTTTAAAAGGCGTGTATGATAGTACTGATGATCTCTCTTCATACCTCTGTTTCTGGGCGGCCACCTGACCTGGTTGAGTGAGGTCAGTCCACGGCAGTTTCCCTGTGAGCCAGTGCAACATACAGTAACCCAGAGACTGCAAGTCACTGCGGCGAGACGGGGCTGAAACACAGCAATGACCACAATTTCATTTTATCCTCATACATGGAAGAAGCAGAAATGAAAACATTTGTTTTTAGAACTTTTCACACAACAGAACATAAAAAAAAAATTTGCTTCAGGATAAAATTTACATCAGTGTCATACGTGTGCCAGATGGAGAGATGGGAGAAAGAAAACAAACCTGCTGATGTTTAGTTTACAGTGATTTTTATAAAGTAACGTCTAGTTTCACTCACACACGTGTGAGTGTTTAAAAGACGAACCATACCTGCTCCCTTGTGTGTATCCAGGCTGATGAACTCCACAGCACCCTCATGTGGTGTTCTGCTGGCTTCACGGTACTCTACATGCTGGCCTCCAGGACAGAACCTGAAGGCATGGCAGTATCCTACCAGGTATACCTAAAAACACACCTAAACTTTAAAAACACACTTTAAATATAAAAAAATAGAACTCATTTTACAATTTTGTAAAATATCGGGTGCTGTTTTGTTGTTGTACTTTGCACCTCAGGGCCACCATAGTTTCAGTTTGTATTTCCCACCTGTGATTTCTGTCCTGGTTTGACGTAGATGTTCTCTGCATTAATGTCAGCATGAACATACTCATTTGAATGGATAAACTGCAGCACATCCAGCTGAAAGATCAAAGAAAAGATGTGGTTTGTTCGAAGACAAGAATGATCAAGTTTTACTGATGGGAAGAATACTGTCTGGCAGGTTGAGACACAATGATAAAACACTCACTAATCTACAGGCGAGCTGAAGAACAACTTTCTCAGGAAGATGGTTATTGTCTTCCTCAATGAAAGAGCGGAGAGAGCGGCCGATGTCAGGGAAAATGAGAAACCTACATTTAAAAAAAGAAAAAAAAGTCTCAGACTCGGATTTAAATGTTGCCACATAATGAGTAAATATGCACACCTGTGAGTATCTGCATGAAGACCAAAGCCAGTGCATGGAGGAATCCCCAGAAAATCTATCTTGTTTTGCTTGATCCACTTGTCCACTGCAGACAAAAAAAACAGGAGGATTATAGTGTAACACCAGAACCGCTTCAAGCAGGACAAGAAAAACAAATCTGCCATTAAACCATCTCCCTTCCCAAAAGCTTTTAACTGGGGGTGTACAACTATCTACAGACAACCTACTAAACCCTCACCAGATGCAGGCTTAGCAGCTCTCTGCAGAAAGTTCTGCTCGTTGAATATCCTTCCATCTTTAGCTCCCTGAAATGAAAGACACATACAATTGATCAATTCAATGCAGGACAATAAAAAAAACAATGAAGAAGCAAAACTCACAGGAAGTCGGGGACAAAAACAACAAAAATAAAACCATTAATGTAGTTGAATACACATCAGTGGTATTTGTATATTAATGGCACGTCAGCGACAGAGCAACAATATTTCACATATACATGGAGAATTAATAAAAATTGTTTTGATACTGACCAGTTTTAGGATGTGAGCTGATTCCTTTAAATTGGGTCGAGAAACTGAAAATGACAACAGCATTATTTAGTTTATATAATAATGTTCTCTCTTGTCATTTTTATTAGTTCAGGATCAGCTGCTGAAAGTAGCCATTCTCTCTCTGAGAACCACTGGGATAAAATCTGCTTTAAGGAAGTTGGCAGGAAACATTTGGTCCAAATATGGTGAAAAAAATAGTCTGATCAGAAGGACCACTAAAATAATTTGTTCTTTCAGTTTTTCTAAACTATGTTGTAAATAATGGAGTCGGCATAATACGTTTGAAGATGCCACTTACGAGAGATTGAGAATATCAAAAATAATAAAAGTGCTTTTTCATTGTGCGTTCTCCAGAAATATAATTCAATCCAAACTAAATATAAACCTCCTTATTTGTGGGTTAGAATTTGCATTACTCTCAGGAGGATGTTTATCAGTAAGTGTAAGATCTGAGTTATTAATGCTACTTACATGGAATCTAATCATCCCAGAATTGAACACTTCTTAACACCTCAAATATTTTACTCTACCGCTTCTCCTTCATCATGCATGCAGTCTCACCTTCATAGAGGAGCTCTGTTGTGCTCTGACTGAGCAGCTTCGTCAGCTTCCACTTCTTACCCGTTGTGTCCGTCACTTCCATGCCCTCCTGCAGCGGCTCCACTGCAGGCCCATGTTTCGCCTTCTTGGCTTTGCTTCTTCCTGCTGCACAGAGAAAAGGAATTCATTTCAAGATTAAATTAATTATGGATTTGTTTTTGTTTTTATCAGTTGGAGCCTATGCAGAAGGGATACACAAAAGAATTCATCTGTAAAGAAAAAGAAAATAAATGAGAGAATAATAACTGAAGCAAAATGATTTTTTTTTTCTTAATCTGGAAACAGAGAGACAGATAAAAGAATGACATTTTGAAAATAAATAATATAATACATAAAATATGTAAAAACATATCTTTAATTGATCAAATCCTTTTATTTTTTTATTCTTTTTTTCTACATTGCTTTTCCCTTTACAAACTGCTTTTGAAATTTCCTTATAGTTATTTTCGGAGATATGTCAGCATGTGATTATAACAGTAAGATTTTGCCCATTTTTCTCCAACACCTGGACTAAAGTATCCTCTAAAGTCACCCACCTTTAGTTTCCTCAAATGCTTGTCATCTTAACTTATGATATGTTGTGTGTCACATCATGAGTTTAAGAAGATAATTTAAGTAGCTTCTATCAGCAGCTGGACCTAAATGATGTATCTAATCTATACCTGGATGTATGTGTGTATCGTCTTAGCTAACAGTCGAACCTCACCTTTTAAAGGAGACTTAGTGATTGGTGAGGAAATAGACGAAGATCCATCCATTGTTGTTTCCTCTGTTACCCCACCCATTTGCTCCTTAGTTGGACTAGAGAGTTTTGACTTTCCTCTGACTGCACATGGATCCAAAAGTGATTTAAAAAAATAAATAAAAAACTGATCACGCAAAGCACAAATGAGACTAGCTGCAGTTTTCATTACCTTTATGTATCAGGGTATGTGTGTGAATGGAAAGAGAAAGTGGGCTGTGGTTCAACTTACCAGTTCGAAGGGATTTTACATCAGGTGATGAGGACTCTGAAGTGATCTCCTCTGCATCAGATTTGACTGTGACTGTCTGCTGCTTCACTGGAGATACCCGACACCCACCATTATCTGTTGATGCAAATCAAAGCCTTTCATTTTTAGGATTTCAAAACTCCAGATGTGCCTCATCTCTCTTTTTCATTTCTAATTAATCCTTATCATTATTCATATTCTTCAATATGAGACAAAAACATGCAGCGTGTTGTTGAGTTTGGTTCAAATGTGTACCAACAATACAAAGTTACTGTTATTATGAACTTTGAATTGCTCAAAACTAATTTAATTACCTTCAATCTTGTCATTTTTGGTAATAAGAGTGGAAGCCCCCACATCTGGAGAAGCACTCTTGATGTTGAATTTAACTGCTTTGTCCAGGTGCAGAGTGTTACGGGTCTTTCGCAGTGCAGGACGGGGTGAAACTGGGGTTGAAATTACATATCAAATTCAATAGAAAGGTTGAGAATTACATAAAACCTCCAAATTATCATTCAAGACAATATTGCTAAAATATTTACCCAAACTTTCTATTGAATCACGATTCTTGCTTGAAGCAGGGCTTGTTCTAACAACAGATGTTGCTGCTTCATTCTTAGAGATGGCGGTGGATTCATCAGAAGGGCAGGGAAGTTTTTCTCCACAGGATGGACAAAATCTGAACTCAGGCTGCAGTTTTGTCCCGCACTGGGGGCAAAAATGGAAAGGCATTCTGCAGGAGTGAACACACATTATCACAATTATCATCACCATTATATAGCGAATCTGTGAAAAGGCCCCTGAGTACGAATACTAACAGATAAAAGGCACAGTCCTCACTTTTACAAAAGTTTTTTTTAACGAGAAGTTTGGAGCAACCACTTATTTCCACATGACTATTTACAGAGAAATGGCATGGTTAACCACTAAACACTGATCCATAAATAATTCAAAGCATAAGATACCGGCACCCAACTCAACAAGTGAACCAGTGTTATGCTAAAACAAACTATTTTAAATTGGGTCTTAAGGGATTTTATTAGAAACTGAGAATTAAATGAGGGAGGGTTCAAAGCTGTGCACTATCAAACTTTAATATTTTGGGAGGTTTTTTGGAGCAAGGTTTTGGGGTAATACAGCAGCCAGTGCGCACAGTATAGCTGTATTTCTAACTACTCCTCTACCAACTAAGTTTCAGATCAGTGTCATATAGTTATATGTTGACCACTTCCTCCTTTGACCACAATAGTATTACGAAAAGATTAAACTATAACATGGTTAATATGCAGAGTTTGTTGTTGACAAGGGCTTCGGTATTTAAACATTTAGAAGAAAGGTGACAAAAAGCAACACAAACAAGCTGTACCCAACCACTGCAGTGTAACGACTACAGGGGAAATGACTCTGTTAGCTAGAGATTAAAATAAAGAATACAAATTGCGTGTTCTAAACGACATCTTTGGCTAGTTTTAGCTGTGACCTACAAAAAAAAAAAGCCTTGTCTTGGCCACAAATTTCTCCAAAGATAAGTGAACATTTTTTAAAGTAGAAAATACCTTGTAACAACTCCAGTCCAGGCTGTTTGGGTTGGTTCGGAGCAAGGTTCTGAGGTGCTGCTTCTTCGACGGTTTGCGTCGTGCAGTCGTGAATATGTAATGGGGGTGCTGCCCCCTGCAGGTCCTTACAGCAGTTGCAGCCAAGCCGTTCTCTCCTGTACCAGTTGTAAAGAAATTTCCCCAGATTTGTGTTTCTTCTTAAAGGAAACTTTCATTAAATGGAACCTTTTGGATTTACTCTGCAGATGATGTGTTGTTGCAGAATTGATATATTTAATATTAGCTGTAGAAAGGAGTACCATTTTCACTTTGTCAATATTTGCAATAATAGATTACATGAAATAAAATACATCTTCAATCATACATAAATAGAAATGTTTATTTTGGAAATAATTTACACATCTTGTATGAAATTATGGCACAACTGACAGCATGATATGCCTCTTGATACATTTTAATCTTACCAATATGATTGAATAAAACATTTTGTGACAGATTTTCTAGCATTTGTTTGCAGAAAGAAACAAAGGAAAAATATATTTACTAATCCTAAAAAATATCACTTCTAGTATTTAACAAAAAAAAAAGGATGACAGTGTGATACAAATGTGGAATTTATGTGTGAAACAATTAAATATCATGCAATTTCAGTGTTGAATTTAATTGAAAAATGAATTTAGTAAAATACCAGAAGAATTATAAACTAATTTCAAGGTCTTTAAGTTAATACAATGATGGTAAATTAATGTGCAGAGCCCATTTATACAGTCCCATCTTTAAAACTTGCCAACAGCTAGGCTTACCAGATTCCAAGACTCAACCCATTCAGCAACCAGGCATAATGAATTATTAACATGACACACCATTCCCATTAAATACTTTGAGGTTACAGGAATGTAACGCTCTTCCAGCAATTATATCCAGCCCTTCTACAAAGAAATAAAAGAAAATAACATTGCTGACAGTGTAACACCTTATCACCTGATCAATCAACAAAACCATACTTTTCTGATTCATGGCATCTGCAGTGTGAAAAGGCATCTGCGCCCTTTTTATTTGAAATTTGTTTTATCTCAATATATTTTCAACTTGTTAGGATTTCAGACAAAATACATTTAGAGATTCTTGGTTTACCAAATATTAATTCTTTAAATGTAACTTGTTGATTTGAATTTTATACTCACTTGGCACACTTCTGTTTTTTGGTTTTTCTTTAGCAGTTTTCTTCAGGTAATCTGACATCATTTTCAAAAATTATATCTTTTCTTTTTTAAATGATGATCTGAATGACATAAATGTAGTCCATGAACTGATACTTTAGTTGGAAAGCAACAAGATTAAGGCAGTTAACCAAAAAAGTGCACAAAGCTCTTCTTGTTTTTTTAACTCATGCATTTGCGCATCTGTCCTATAGATGGCAGCACTGGAATAAATTGGGTTCCTGAGTTACTGTACTGTTTTGTTTTTTACTCTTATGACATATCTATTCCTGTAATTTTACTACTTCAGAACATTTTATGTGACCATTTGTCAAAACTGCACATGTAGACAAACTGTACTCCACAATCTCTGTTTTACAGAAAAGCAACCAAGCAAAAAGATTTTTAGAGGAAGACACTGAAGTGTTAACCGTCTATTTTAGCCCATGCTGAATGGTCATTGCAAGCTAGATTTTCTCTGGCTGTGGCACTGGTGAAAGAGCAGCTTTTAGCAAGACATTCAGTAAAGTAACAGTCGTGCTCAAGTGGTGACCCCAAAGGTTCCTAAAAGTACAATTTCTCTCTTTACCGCAAGTTAAGAGTACATTCATAGAACAAGTAACAAACCAACTCACTATTCTGTTAAGGAGACCATTTATACTTAATTCTGATCAGTATATCTAACTAATGATCAAAACTGGATATACTTGCTAGACATCATAAGAAATAAAGATCCCAGACTTAGAACCAGTAAGAATTAATGATTCAAAAAGACTTATGTAAATGCAAATGAAATGTCTTAATTGAGAAGGAATTTAACTCCATACTGACAAACTGTTCAGCATGTCAGTCAAAGTAAAGTTGTAACACATTCGTTTGTGGAGCAAAGGGCAGAGACAATGTTGATGAGGTTGATGAAATTCTCCTTAACAAAGAACGTAAAATACAAACTCCACTTGGTTGTTTTCCTCTTTTTCTGCTAACATTATGTAAAGACAAATGTGCAACAAAAATCATTCTAACATGCACATTTGCCTCCATCAGAGCCCTCAGAGATCTCTGGGTTGGTGGATCCATTAGCTCTAACGGTGCCATCTGGGATCCAGGACTTGTCGACACACCGCTCCATCCTTTTCATGATGAGATCCAGCAGGACGTCCACCGCCTCACTGACGTTCTGCCCACTTGCAGCACTTGTTTCGAAATATGGGATTCTGCAAGAAGACAAACCGTGGTTAACAAAACTGAACTAGACACAATGTTTATATAACAAAAAAAAATCCTGAATTTTTTTTGTTTTTTTTACATGAATAGATTTCAGGTCCTATAAAAACACCAGAGTCTGTGCTTCAATATTTTTTAATGAAAAGGCACATTTATTTTCAAAATGTTGCACAGCCATTTTATAAAAAGATTACATACTGTAACTTTTGAAAACATTTCTAAAATTGGATATTTGTTATTATTACCTCCAACCAAGGCGGCCATCATGTATTCGGCTGTGTTGGTTTGTCTGTCTCTATGTTAGCAGCATAACTCAAAAAGTTATGGACAGATTTTGATATAAATTTCAGGAAATCCCAGAAATGGAATTAGGAACAAATGATTAGATTTTGGGGTGATCCAGATCACCACCTGGATCCATGAATTTTCTAAAGGCTTCTTCACGATGGGGAGATGGGGATGATTTTGCCATTAGAGCCTCTACCTAAAAAATAATGCCCACAATCATTGCCAAATTTTTTACAACAGCTTGGCGGAGGTCTACCCTCTCGGAGTGTTTCTAGTTGGGGAATATTTTCTACTCTGGTGGAGAAAAAAACAAAACAAAAAAACTACCAGGGCTCCAATATTGCACACACAGTAACAACTCACAGTAAACTACTTTGCTTGTCTTCATCATAATTAATCAACGAGAATATTTCAGCTCCTTTAGGTGTTTTTAAAAGTCTGGACAACATTGTGTTGCAGGGCAAACATCTTTACTGTTCAGTTACATTTAAAGAAATTAATAAAAACATAATTTTGGCAAACAAAAAATCAACTAAGAAGCTTTGAGAGGAGGAAATATATCATGTCCAGAAAGGTAGGTAACCTGTCTCATCATACGGTGGGAGATATAATTCCTTTATGGGTATTTAAAACATTTGAGAAACTACTCCACAGTATCTGGGTTAGTATCTGCTTTACTAGAGGTGTGCCTAATGCGACCAGAACAGGATATTTTACACTTGTGAACAAATATTTGCTTTTCGAGGAGGACTAATTTAGACTTACAGTCCCCTGACCAGAGTTAGGCAAACAGTGAAGCCACTGCCTTCTTGACAAATGTTTAAGGGAGAGGTTTATGCACAGATGGATCAAACAGATGGACATACCCATATTTCTCAGCCAGTTCACGAGCCTCATCTTCACTGACTGCTCTCTGATCTGCCAGGTCAATTTTGTTGCCACACAAGACAACATCTGGATTTTCACAGTATGCATGAATCTGTAACTGACCTGAGAAACACATCAAACCTTTATTTTGTCCTGCTTAAAAGGTGTGAAATTTTAATTTGTAAGAAAAACGGTCAAGGATAGTAACATAAAACATAAGCACAGGTTAGAATATAATCCAAAGGAAATATTAATAAAATCATCCTATCTTTTAGGTATAACCATCTCTACTGTCAATCTGTCAGATATGACAGCATTGTTATTAAATCCCGATTAATCATTAAATCACTTCAGGAAACCTACTCATCCAGTTTCTGACGTTGAGAAAACTTTGCTCATTCGTGAGGTCAAACAGGAGGAGGAAACCCATTGCATCCCGGAAAAAAGCTGTTGTCAAACTTCTGAACCTGAAATCATTCAGAAAGAAAAAATGCTTAATGAGCAACAGATAAAGAAATATTTAAAAACAGGTGGGGAAGTTGAAAGAGGTAAAGAAAGGGCTTGTAGAAGAAGTTATCTGTGAACCTCTCCTGTCCTGCAGTGTCCCACAGCTGCATGTGGATCTTCTGTTTTCTGCCTGAAGTCCCATCAGGACCTGTTGATTTGTATATCTGTCAGAAAAAGAGACAAACCAGGTCAAATATTTAGCTTATTCTGAATCAGCTCTATTTCTGCAGCCCGAAACCAAGAAATTTAACTCGACCAATTCGGCAAACAGCAATGCTCAAATATTCAATCCATGTCTTAGATGGGTGCATGCAAAAGACCAACTCAATTTACAGCTGATATGAACTTTTTTTCTACAGCTGATAGTAGTTACAACTGCATTCATGTTCAACTCAGGACTCAGAGATTATACTTTGTCACAAAAAAACAAAAAAAAACAAAAAACAAATCAGCGCATCAGCAACAACAATTGGTAAAAAAATAACTTTTATTTTGGGAGGTTTTTTTATTTGAAGGAAAGATTCCCTACGATTTCCAAGTTCCAATTAAAGATCTTTGGATTCATTGCTTTGTTTTATAAATTAATGACAAATAAAAATCATTACCATTCAAATAATTTCTTAGATATGCAATATATGTTTTGTTTTTTTGTTTTCCAGATGTATCATAAGATATTTATATCATAAGATTTACTCAATATTTGTGCAATTCATTTATATACAGTATAGGTTTCTGCTGTTGTCTTTTACATTCATTAGAACAGAAGTTACAGTAAACAGGATATATCCTAAAATATACCAAGTGCTTGTCGTTGCTTACAGCTGCATACTTCTGAACACTGAGCAGATAGCCACAGTTATACAGATGTTTTCATCACACAAATGTCTCATGTTTCATTTTGTATTAACTTATTGTGTTTTTACAATGAATACATATAAAATGACAAATATGTAATAATTCACTACTAACACAACTCGGCATATCACCACTGTAAAAAAAAGTTTTAGTTTTTCCTTGATCCTTTAACTTGAGGTTTTTCCAAAAAGAGATGGAAAGACTTCTGAGAAAAAAAATGCTGGATATTCGTCTTGTATAACAACATAGTTATTCAGACACCAGACTTTACTCTGAGACACAGAGTTCAGCTGCATTAAAAGGCGAGAACAAAGTACATACAAATGCTACCCAGCTGTTTGCCAATGGTATGAACTGTTTATTCTTAAGGAGGGTGCTGCCTAACATTAGTCATAGCTAAGATTTCTACTGCAACATCCATCAGTAGTCTTTTGTTATAACTATAAGACTCAACACCGTGAGAATGAATTTAAGCCCTTAATAAGACAGACATAAATGCTTGTAGCACACTAGCACACGTTGAAATGTTGCATCAGAAGTTTAGAGCACAAAATCCCTCAGTAATGAAGGAAATCCCCTCTATTTCAAAGCTGGCTTAACGCACATACTTACCACTCTCTTTTCTCTAAAATCTATTCCAACTGTAGTGATGAATTTGGAGTTAAACTTGCCATCTGTGTACTGGTATAGAAAGCTTGTTTTTCCCACGCCAGAGTCACCCAAGGCTAGGAATTTGATGAGATAATCATAGTCCCCATCAGACATAGTGAGGCCTTAATTTCTGAAACACACACAAAACAAACAACTCAGCCAACCAAAAAAAAACTTTGTATTTGACAAAGAAATAAATGTTTTAGGACACAGTAACATACTTTTAAATGTTTTCATACAAAAAAAAAAGTAAGTGAGTACACTCACTAAAAAAAAGCAGATTCAATCCTTTCCCACTGACATGTTTACCATCGGTACAATAGAGGGGTACTATAAACACAGAAATAAACATCCAATAACTCATTCGGGACAAGGCTAGAATCACAAGCAACACAAAAGGGAGGTATCCTACACAGTGTGGAGAGCACAACTGTTTAAGATAGGCTAGATTATTATTTTAGACTGGACCGCAGACGATGGATGGATGGATGGATGGATGGATGGATGGATGGACGGACGGACGGACGGACGGATGGATGGACGGACGGACGGACGGATGGATGGATGGATGGATGCTTTTATTGATCCCCTAAGGAAAATTGTGATGACTCAGCAGCAGCATAAAAACAAACAAAGTTCTATGTAATAAAAACATGCAATAAAATATATAATTGAAATAAAAAATTAAAAGTGCAGATTCTTGCCCTAGTCCGGTTGTAAAATTCTTAACCGGACTACTCACTGTGGTGCCCCTCTACCCCCGCCTAGTGTGCTGTTAAACAGTCTGATGGCCCTGGGTAAGAAGGAGTTCCTGAGTCTGTTCAGAGACAGCAGCCTGCTGCTGAAAGAGCTCCTCTGTGCCGTGATGGTGGCATGCAGAGGGTGGCTGACATCAT
>JBBBVU010000001.1:19615378-19644532 GCA_037177055.1 Atherinosoma microstoma | reverse complement strand
ATCATCCATGATGTTCAGCAGTTTGTCCAACGTCCTCCTCTCTGCAACCTCCACCAAAGACTCCAGCTCCATCCCCACCACAGAGCCAGCACACCTGATCACTCTGTCAAGAGCACTCTGTCTTAAAGACAGGTAAACAATTATAAATCTTAACATTTAAAAAACAAGAATGGTCATAAGATGACAAAATCCAACATGTCCTCATAGTCACTTTCTGAGCTTTATTTACTTTAAGTTTGTTGTTAGCGAGTGCCATGTAGGCTCTGATTGTTCACACTAGAATGTGTGAGAAACAGAAGGTAAAATAAATTAGAGCTGATAGCCAAACAAAATACAAAAGGCCGACAATGTCGATTTATTGATTTAATAATAGGAGCCAGTTAGTCAAACCCCCCCAGTAAATCCTTATGGTGTCATTAACTAGACTCAAACTTTCTTATTAAAATGTTGGGAGGACCTTTTGAAAATAATCCATCATGTAAATAGACATTAGGTTTTTAAAAAGATACCTATATCTCTCGTCAGGTTTCCAAGGGGTTACTTCCGGTTAAAACACAAACAAACAAAAGGCTGCCATAGCGACAGCCAAATGCCACACTTGTGGCCTTTAAAATAAAGTTTACATGCTACAACAAATCAACAAACCAGTGGCTGAACTTGCAGCTCCTTCATCCATCTTTTATATGAGTTCAAAAGGCAGCTGAGTATGAAAACAAGTGGAACAGATTTCCTACTCTCCTTTCTGTCTCTTTAAAAGAAAATAAATCTAGTCTTACAAAGCAGGTAATTATATTTTACAAGCCTATTTCAATGACAAATCTTAACATTTCCCCTTTCAGTTAAACCACTGCAGCATGCCTTGGCTGTCAACCCGAACATCCATCCATTGTCAACACCCGCTTATTCCAATGCAGGGTTGCCAGGGGAGCCGGAGCCTATCCCAGCAGCTACGATGCAAGAGGCAGGGTACATCCTGGATAGGTTGCCAGTCCATTGCTAACCACCACACCCCTATGCAGCCCTGGCTGTCAATCAAAGTTTGTAAAACTACACAGGATTGAATTGACATGATGTAGCAAGAACATAAATGTTCAGTTTAAATATCATCACTAACATTACAAAATTAGATGGAATACATTACACTGTGTAGTACAGAGAAGGCTTTCATATTGCTGAAGACTTTCTGAATAGTCCCACTGTTTCTTAAAGATTTTAGACTTGAAGTGTGTCTGTACGTACAGTAGAGCTAACATGGTAGAAAAAACCATTATAGACACACCATTTGATACTTTTAATTCCCTGATACACTATTTCAAATTTCAACATCTTCTCTGCAGCAATACAGCAAACTGTGTGAAAAGGCTGCCATCTTGTACAGTACAAACTTTCTTGGCATGGTACATAGAGAATATAATAAGAAAAGGTATAAAAACTCAGCAGTTTGCGATTTCCCCACACCAACTAATGTGTATCACACTGACAAGTTGAAATAAAAACAAACTGGTGATAATGAAATTCTGTGTTACCTTTCCTGCAATGCAACACTTTTCGGTTTACTAAATTGAGAAATGCAACCACTGTTGCAACAGTATGTCTTTTGGAAATCCCTTTTCATTGTGTATATAATTATCAAGTACTAAATGCAGTTACTGGAAATCTACTATTTAGAAGAGAAAAACAAAATGTTTAACATGTTCCCAATGTTATGTATGAAGCTTCAAGCAATACATTTGTAAAGCTGACATCAGATTATACTAATGTGTGTAATGTGGGAGGCGGCAGGGCATTTCATCCTCCTGACACAGTAACAGGAAGCATTTTACATTCCTTTGATGATCTCAGCCAAAGGATACACTTAAGACTTTAGAGTATAGATTCTAGAATCTGAGAACTTAGCCTTTTGATTTAGAACTTCCCAAATCAGTAGATAACTGCTCTAACGCATTGTGGAGTGAAAATTCAATCCGTTTTTATAAAAGAAGTAAAGTGTAAAATCCCACTGCATTAATTCAATGGTAATAAGAAACACAAAATGTTTTCATCTACTAGACATAACATTTTCATTTGCAATGGTTCACTAATTGTGGTCAAAACAGTTAGAAGACGGCACAGATCTATCATATGATCACTGTGTTGACAAGATTCAGACAAGCCTTACATTCTTTCACTGCATCCCCCAGTGAACCTTTCATTTGGAACCATAAGCAGATTAGCGTCTTGTGCAAAATCAAGATCCATGATAAATTCACTGTGATAGAACTGGTTTCTGCAAACACTAATGCAGCCACATATGGTGAAATGCTTTGCTGTTCATGCACCTTTTTTGCTTCTGGTATGTTAAAAGTTCTAAATAACATTTTATTTATACCCTAAAAGTCGACTGGCTTTTCAACGGAGCCACTAGAAGAAGCTCAGTTTGAATCTATTGCCATCAGATAATAAACAAATCTAAAAAACCACATTTAATAATAAATACGTAAAACAAATGATCATATCAAAAAATCATATATTTCCACTTTTTATACCTGTAAAAATCCTTTGGCTTTCCTTCATGAGCATCTACATGACTGTTATAGATTCTCAGTGGAGGGTATCATTTTTATAAATCACGAAAACTCATTTCTTGACTTCCCAAGATTTTGATCTTTGGTTTTATTACCTGTAAAAGTTTTCCTTGCTCTTTAGTCATACTCCCACACAAACTTCAGGCTTCACCAGACTGTTTTGCAATAAGTTTGCGTTGACTTATTTTCTGAGATCCAATCACTTGACTGCTGAAAATCTTTTATTCTGTGAATTTCTTTCCTCCTCTTTTTAGATTTTTATTTTGTTTTCATAAAAAAATAACACAAGACATTTGCAAGTAAGCTGATTAACAGCTCTGAATCATATTTTCATGTTTGTTCATTACTTTAGTCCTAGACCGTTTAACAAGGCTAAGTTTGCAGTTATAAGAATATATTTGCAAAACATTCATTGAACGCTGTCCTCTATAGTTACAGTCAGATCTAGTTGGGTCATAATTATGAGACGGTTGATAAACATAGGTATTCACAGATTTTTGTCAGCTTTGCACAGCTTTGGCTGAAGCAACTGTGTTGGTTTAGGCCAGGATTATATCTGTAAATTCCCCATATTTATTTAGGATTATAGTTTGTTCCTCTTGGGTAAAAGGTAGCTCTACATCTGTGTGTTTGATTGGTGAATATGCTAATAAAACGTATGTAAACCTGGGCTGATAACTAGAGTCATGGCACTACTTTGGTAAATTGTAGATAAATGAAGATCACACAAAGTACTCAGTTTGGCTGGAGAGTCAGATCTATAAAGTCTTTGGGTGGTTTGAAACTTCTGCCATTTTAGAATTATGCAGCGTACTGTGCTCTTGTGCATTTTAAATACTGCTTGACTTTTGTTGCATCTTTTACCAGATCTGTCTCAACACAAGCCTATCTCACAGCTCTAGGGACAATTTCCTTGACCTCATGATTTATTTTTCATCTTTAAATAAATGATCAACTGTAAGACCTTTTACAGGTCTGAGCCTTTCCAGTTATGTCCAATGACTCCATTAATCACACAAGATCTCCTGTCATATTATAGAAATATATTAACTGTTAAATCCCAGACAGGAATAGAATGTCCTGAAGCCGGTGGTGAGAGCCCTGACAAAAGGTCAATATATTTATGCAACCATGCTAATTTAGTTCAGACCTTTTTAAATAAATTATAAAAATAACTCAAAAACATAGCTTTAAGGTTCAAAATATATTGATTGCATTTTGCTAAATGGGGGCATCGAGTCATTGACAAGTCATATGACATAATTGGATCTTGATAAATCTAGCTGATAATAGCTGATAAAACATCAAGTAGAAAACTCGCTGAGAAGAAACAAATCACAGTAGACCGGTGGTTGCCAACCTATTTTCCTTGCGAACCCCCTTCATGCAACTTCTAAAAAGCCATGGACCCCCTGCAGCACCCTGTAATGAAACCATGGTTGGTTTTATGCTTTTGAAAGTGAGATTCTCACCATGATCATGTCCTTCCATGAAGCCAAAGTTACAACATACAGCCTTACTTTTTTCTCTTAAAATAGCAAGAATGTGTGGACATTAATCACAATGTCTCAGAATGTTCAAAACCTCAAGGACCTCCTTGGGGGGTCCCGGACCCCAGGTTTGGGAACCACTGCAGTAGACCATTGAACGGTCTACTGAACTATGGTAATTTGTCAATGCCCTGATGTAAAACAGCTAAAGGTTTTGCCTGAAAAGGGGAGGAAACTTTTTACCACAGCTATTACACAAACAGACTGCAAGCGTTAAACTGTGAAACATAGTGAGAGTCAGTTACACATTATTACTGTGTATTCTCTTATGAAATAAACTTCATACATATTTTAAGTGGAAGTTAATTCTTCTAATATTTAAAAGAGAAACTTAAGAGTAGATTAGCATATGAATGAAATAAGGATTTATTGAATAAAGGCTACAACAGTTTGTTCCTGACAAAATAGCAGCTGAGTTTTAATCCCATTTCTGTATTGGCAGCAAACATTCATAGACATGTAATTAATTATCTTGTAATTACAAGAAATGCTCAAACTATATACAATAAGTAAGGCTAATGATTTCCACTAACTGGGATTCCTTAGTTAAAAGCCAGATTAAACTCCTGACACTGTGCATGGTAATTCGCTCAAATGGTGAGTAAAAACAATGTGCTTCTCCTGCAGGGACAAGTCAAAATGTCTAATGAAAAAGACCGTCTTTGGTGAGCTTGGTTACGCTTAGATCAGACAGTAGATGTAGGTGTAACATTAACAACACTTGTTATTTTTCTACCCTCATTAGAAGCAACATTTTTTGAAACATTCAACACCAAAACTCGAGTGAGTATAATTTTTGCTTGAGTAAAAACAAGTCACAGAAGTGACACAGTCGAGCAAAACCACACTGCTGGTGTCAAAAATGCATCAGCAAATTTCTGAAGATCATATCAACCTAATTAGACACTTGCTTACTGTGCACCTTTTGAGTGCAAATGGCTTCATCTCACTTTAGGAAGCAAGTGAATGCAAGAGACTAAATAATGATGTGTAATATGTTCTATTAATACACTGCTAAAATCTAGAATTGCAGAACAAGTTTGTAGTTTCTCCATTGCCCTATCATTAGCTATGAAAAGAAAGCAAGCTCTGATGGCAGATCTTCTGTTATGTTGTGCATGAAAACACCTAGTTCAGTAGACAATCAGAGAAAGAAAGTATTCTCCTTATTACCGCCTTATATAAGCCTTGCTGAGACAATAATGTCCCAACCTATCCTCCTCTACTGGATAGGGATCCTTCTAGGAACACAGGCACTGCTTCATGACAGAGGTAGGAAAGAGCTGAGCTTGTATGTAAGTTGGAAAAAGTTGGAAAGGCCTCCTCTCTGAGACATCTGTGTACACACTGCATCAAAAGCTAATTCCTTGTACAGAATTGCCACCCGAGGTTTAAACATCTGACAATTATGTCTCAATATCTTGACTTTACTTAATGACCTTTAATTTTTCAAAAAGCATGCAAGTTAAAGCAATTTGGGGAAAGGAAATAACATCAGTCTCATGTTTCCCAAAACCTTTTAAACACACAACAAACAAGGCCCTGTTCTACTACAAGACAGCATCACAAAAAAAACTGCTGCTGCAATGAAGAAAAAGGTCTTAGTATAGCAGCATTTAAATAGCTGTGCAGAACTAAGCGTGGCGCCTGTTTTAGCTAAGTTTATATGTATTATTATCAGCAACATTAACCTGATTAATCTAGGAGAGAAGTCATATAATATGTGTAAACTAAATGAGACACTATCGCATTAGTTAAAAAAAAACAAAAACAACAAAGACTGACTATTTCACTGCTATTTTTTCAAGCGGAATTCTTAGTTTTCTTTTTAAATGGGAGCCAACAGTGTGATTATAAAGACGAAGAAGATGGTAATTTGGTTTTATTTTTCTGATAGCCAGTCCAGACTATGACCCGATGAAGCAATTCCCTCCCTGTAAAAAGCAAACGGCTGCTCTGAGGGTCAAGAAACTTCCAACTCAACAATTGGTTATCATGGCTTTTGGTAATAATAAATAAAGAAAATTATGAATTGGGAACTAGCAAGTATATTGATTATCTTGTCCATAAAAAGACAGAAAGCAATAACAAAAAAAAAGAGATGAGCCTTTCTAAGTCTTCAGAGATCTTTTGTGGGAGGGGTCCAAACCTCAAAAAGGAAACAAAAGGCAAAAGTTTAATCCTCACAATGTTTTATATTTTTAATTTTAGGAATCACATAAATAATGACTTGATTTTCAAAGATTTTTCACTTTTTGTCAAGTGCATAATCAAATAAACTCCCAACACTGAGACTAGTATTTCAATATATTTTGTGGTTACATGGTACTATACACTAAAATGTGTTCAAATTAACTGATTTAGAATTAACTAAATCACTGACAAACACATGCACAATGTCCCCAAGGCTCATTTTGCCAAAAGACAATCTGGGATCAATCCAGACAAAAGCAACTGTGTTTATTAACATGTGTAGTTCCCGTATTTCCATAGTGACATAGGAAATATAAATCTACATCTGTCTCAGCTGATCAAATGAGAATAATTGATTTTTTGAGGCTGCCATTTTAGTATTTTCATAGAGGAGTGAATACATAAAAAATGTTTAAATGCAAAAACAGACCCTGTAACTTGCTTTTCACTCTCAGACTTTATAAATTGTGAGTGCACTTAAGTGCAAGATGAATGATTTACAATTCAAGGTGAAGCTTTAGGCTCTCTAAATGTTCTCATGTGCTTCTGTCTGCCTCAGGGGCTGATAAATTACATTTTAGTGGCCAATGACAACTTTTAAGCTTTTCAGAAAACTTCTATAATTAGGAAGTCACTCTCAAATCATTTTCAGTGTCAGAACACTTTGGTAAAAGGGAGCTTTGAGTCTCAAAGGGGTTAAAAAGTGGGAATCTGGGAATTTCTATGTCTATTTTTCTTCAAAAGGTAACTAAATCTTAATAAATTGACTATTGACATAGTTGTGATTAATAATTGCAAGTCGATGGCTGATATGCATTGGCACAGACTTAATCAAATGTCTTTTTATGGATAGACCATGTGGTACTGTCTGGATTTCGATTAAGTATATTTCATTTCTACTTTGATCTTGGGTTACTTCAAGGTGCCATTTAAATTTGTATATTTCAGTTGTCCAACCTCATTATACTCATGATTGTAGGATTAAACTTGACCATGTTTTGTCATATTTGTGTTAGTGTTCTTGAGTATTGTTTTAGCTACATATTTGGACTAGGAACCTGTTAAAGGAGATCTCAAATGTTTTTCATGACATTTTTTCCCCCAACAGTGGGAGTGGACCATCTGACTGTGTCTGCCAGGCTACCACTCAGCGAGCACAGTAAACAAATAGCGCTTTAATCATTTGTCATGGATAAAGTGGAGGACCCACCCTGGGCAGCTGTCCAACACAGAAGCAGGCAGCTCCTTGGGAAAATGCAGATATACACAAACTAAAAACTTCAGCTTAACCAGTCAACTTTAACAGGGGGGCAGAAAAAGTGATAATAATTCAATTTAATGACTTTTAATAAAAAATTAATGAGAATTTTTGTGGACATGTTTGGGGCTGATAAATTGTGTCATTGCAATCCTAAGTGAGGTATTTATCAACAGCAGCAACAGGCGCTAAAAACCATTTCCATGATAAGACATGCAGATATCTTACACTCAAATCAATTAACCTAAACAAATAAGAGCATCTAATTATCCTCAGCAGGTCCTCATGTGGCTGTCACTGGCGGTCACGTGACCTCTTAGGCAATAAATTATCACTTTTAAAAAGAACACGTATCCTGCCAAAAGTACCACCAATCTGGAGGCCAACTTCCCACCTCCTTTGGTCAGACCCACTGCTGCCAACATATGGATTCAATCATACCAGTAAAAAGTGATAAATTCTGACCTACTGCTGACAGGAACCTGAATTGTACTCGCTTCCACAGAGCTGATGGTTTATTTCAGGTATTGAGCAAGTGTTGAGAATGCTAACAGCTCTCAGCAGAGAGGATAAGGCAGGTGGAAAAATGTTTCCCAACGCCAGCAATCTGCCATTACGTGAGGGTGAAATTAACAGGCAACATACAGGGACTCCTCAAATAAATACTCGAGGCCGAGAAAAGAGAAAAGTTTTAAGCGTCTTGTTAACTCCTGACGGATGCTAGATTTTTTTTTTTCCGACTGACATTTCCTGAAAACGCAGTACTCACCAGCCGCGGGCGTTGCTTCTGCGCGATGTCCTGCTCTTTAAAAAAGTAGTTCGAATGACTGTAAAACACTTAGCAAAAGACGAACAAATAAATCTACTTTTTACTTTCTCTGTCGCCTCTGGCCCATTAGTTATCAAGAGAGCAGCCTCAGTTACACTGAACACCACCTTAACTTTTCGTGTGCTTGCGTCGTCTCGTGCTGGTGAGAAACAGCTCCTCCCCACGGAGCTCGCAGCAGCTAACCGACATGAACAAGCGAAGCGGCACAGCTCCAAACGTTAGATTACACGCTCTTTAAAAAAAAACGCTTACGTAGCATTAAAAGTCTGTCTTTCATCTTCAATATACTTAAAAATGTTTTTCACTTTTACACAGATCAGCTTCTCTGATTGCAGATCATTTAATAGCCTTGCTTTGGGTGCAGGACTGCATAATTATTTCAAGTAGCCTATGTTCATTTTCTCATTATTTCCTCCATTTGTTTTTATAGTGGAAAAAGTGAAAAATATCCTCACAATTCTCAGAAACTATAAGTGATACCAGTATCACACTGATCAATAAAAATATTAATACCAGTGTCATTAAATTAGACCACTCTAATCCAGTCTGTTAGAATAATTCAAGAGAATCAAGGATTTGATCTGATTCCCTTTTCTTGGTTTGAAAACCTAGAATGATTCAACTGGGGGAATTCATGTAAATGTTCATGTAAATCAACAAGTATTACCCTTTCTAAAATAGAATAAATATGATACATAGGTCCAAAATATGGCAAATTTTCAGTTTATAAGGTTATCTAAAATATATTGTTTTGATATTTTATCTCATTAGTTATCTTTCAGCTCACTTTTTTTTTTTTTTTTTTTTTTTTTTTACTTCAGAAGGTAACTTAACCTTTGGCTTTCCAGCTCTTTAAAGCACAGCAGCTACACACTGAAAACCAACCACATGGTTGATGCAGTTAGCAATCTGTCATGTTTAATTATAATTGGTCCTTTTTCTCAGCAAACACCACTGCTTTTGAAATCTAAAAAATATCTAAATCTTAAATTCTAAAGATTAAAACATGTTTATTAAATCGGATTTTATCCAGGACATACATGTGCTTAGCCCACATGACCCCTATAGAAATTTAAAAACGTTTAATTTCCATTTGTTGGCAAATACTAAACTTTACAATATATTCAGTTAACATTGTCTGGGATCTTCCTCATTGTGATAAGTTACAAACATTACTTAAATTCTAACATTATCCTCATTTTTCTAACCTTTGTTTAACCAGATAAAACCTGTAGAGATCATATCATTCACAAGGGTAACCTGGCCAAGAGGTCAGCAACACACATCAACAATGTGAATGAATGCTAATGAGTGCTATGTGAAAAGTTTAAGTTAAAGTCTTACCCCTTTACCTCTATTGGAATATATTTACACTGCCAGGTTGGTACTTTTTTCTGTTCGCCGAACAACTTAATGTGGCATAGCCTTACAATTTACAAACATTTAGACGGCTTCTTTTGCAGAGTATGTGAAATATCTTTATGCTTCGTTGGATGACAAACCTAATTTTCAGAGAATAATAATCCCTGTGGGAAAAAGAAGAAATTGGCACTGGTACCGAGTGTTCATGAAATTAGAAAAGTACTTTCAGTCACATACATTTAGATATATTCTTGTGCTTTGTGTGTTCACAGTGCCAAACAGATATAACAAAGATAATATGGCATGAGAGGCTTTGACATGCCACTTAAAAAGAGATTTTTCAAGGGGTCAAATCACAGCTTATTTTATTTAGTATATTTTACAAACACATAGAGCAGCCCATAGAAGATTTAATTCAACCATACTGGTCTTGTGTTTTGTGTGGCTTCCAGTCCAGAAGGTACAGGCTAGCAGCCATTGACGGCTCTGGCATCAGACTGTAAAGTATTTCCTGTGAGTGCGAGTTCCTTCACTCTGTGTCACTCTGTTTCTTTGGCACATCCTGGTTTTGTTGTACTGAGGTCTTTGGTACTGGCTCAAAAAAAGGTCTGTAGATATAAAAACCACCAGCAACTCCGAGTATTGTGGCTAAAGCCAACTGTGTAAACGGCAGTCTTCGTCGAAACATGATTCCTGTTTATTAGGAATTCCAATGTACAGACACCCAAACGGTCCTGAAAGAATGACAAAGCTGTGTTAGTCAGGATACAAGTGCAAACACGCCATATGAGTCTTTATTGTTATTTTGCATTTCCTACACTGTGTTGAATGTTACACATTCTTGTAGAATTCTATGCATAACTTTTTGCACAGACTCAAAGTACTGTGTAGATTATCTGTGTCTCTGACTGTACTGATGCAGCTACTCTAAATACACATGAAAAGGCCACCATACAGTACTCCTGCATTAAGTAAAATGATAAAAACAACATTATAGAGACAACAACAGTATGGTGCATGAGATAAAAATATTCTTCTGGGTTTTTTATCCTGTCTGTAAAATACTTGATTCATTGGGGCTGACTGTACTGATCAGCCCTTCACACCCTCTCCACAACATGCTGGACAACCTCAGGAGCACGTTCAGCCACACTCATTCCACCGAGCTGCAATACAGAACACCACAGGAAATCATTCCTTCCTGTGGCCATCAAACTGCATAACTCTGCACTGTAGAGTAGGTCTGCTCCTTAACCTCTTTGTAAATATAAATATTTATCTATTTGTTAATGTCATTGTTGTACTTCTTATTTTTAGTTTCATTCAACTCACTCACACTACCTCTCACTTATACTCTTATTTTGCTATTTTCCATATCTCTGTCTGTGCGTCACTGCATTTAACTGTTTTAGGCAACAAATTCCCTCTGGGATTACAAAAGTATTTTTTTATTCTGATTCTTAATTGTACCCTATGAACATTGTGAAATAAAGTATTTTATTACCAAGTAAATTCAAACTGTACCCTTCTAACTGAGATATTAGTACTACACATAAAACAGTGACACTGATTTCAATGATTTAGCATGTTTAGAGAAACTGCAGCTACTTTTCATGAAGATAACAATCCTACATAAGCACCCCAAGACAAAAATACCAAGACTGAGACTGAAAACTGAACATCAGCTCTGCTCATTTTTTATGATATTCATGACCACTGTACTTTTCCTATAGAGATTGAAGAAAGAGATTCATTATGCACCCATTTCATATTAAATGGATTGAATTTGTCTTATTTGGACAAATTCAGACCGGAAACTGAGACAGCACAGCTGGGGTTTTGTTGACGGTTTCTTGAACATTTCGTTGAATACTGGTCAAACATGACATTTTACATGCTACAGATATAAATTACTGTAACATTCGTAACTCACCAAGAAATCGGTTTTTGCGGCGTGACTATAATCACCATACATAGACAGAAAGACTAGCTAGAAGATACAAGAAAACAGGCACCAGGACACTTATGTATGGCAGGAGAGCATTCTTCTTCTGCTGCTCTGAGCTGCCACAGAGCAGCAGCAGAAAGTTACACGGCGCCACCAAGTGGACCAAATTATTTTTACAATGTATGCAAAACACTCAGAGAAAACTCAGTCGTGTAAGGGTATTATGAAATCAGTCAGCCAGTACAATAAGTACAATATTTAGGTTGGGATGTGTAAAATATTCAGTTCAAATCTTCCTTCTTTTTTTTTTATCATGAAAGATTGGCTGATACTGAAATCAACGTGCGTCCCAAAAAAAACATAAAAACAAGAACATTTACTGTATGCCCACGTTGAATTTGCTGGGGCATTTTGAATTGCAGATCTTTTAAAAATATATTTTCTGTTGTTCTGTGAGCACAGCAAAACGAAAATCATAAAGTATCATGTTTTCGAAAATGCATGCCTCCCTGACTGTTGGTGTTGATTTTAGTTATTAATACACATTTAATGACATGAAAGAAAGATAAGTCTAAACTGGTTAGATAAAAACATAACTGGAATATGCACACACATTAAATAAACTTAGCACCAAAATAGGGAAATTTGTGTTTTCTGGATTATTTCTCTTTAGTCATAAAGTTTCTTGCAATAAATCTCATGCTGCTAGAAAGCCTGTTTGGTTACATTTCAAACTGTGCCACATTTTTAACAAAAACACATTTGTGGGATGAGCTGCAGAGTTGAGGATGTTGACAAATTGTCTCTACCAATAGCAAACAGCTTATTGGGTTATTGACTGGTGGTGGATCATAGGGTCAAAGTGTGGAGAAGACAGGGAATATTATGATTGCTGACTGTTGTACCATTAGGGTAACAGCTTCTGATGAGGCAGTGAAATGGTGTGGAGAAGCATCTCCCTCACTGGAAAAACAAGAGTTGTCATCATTGGACGGAATGTCAATACAGAGAGATATAAAGATTAGATTCTGCAACCATTGCCAATCCCATATCTCCACAGTCTGGGACCAAACTCCATCCCCCATGATAACAATGGATAATGGTCACATACAATTAAGAATAAACTAATGGAGGCGGCATAGGATTTAAATCCTATACTGACATTAGCGAATGCTTTTGGAGAAGCAATAAGAAAATTGAGTATATATATAAAAATAAACTTTTTTTGGGGTCACATTCCGGTCCAGGAGACGGCGCTAATGCGCATCTAAACTGGTTTATCCACCACGAATAACCCCCAAAAAACCAGAACAAAAAGACCAACCTTTACACTGAAGTAGAAGGTAAACAGTAAACCGGAAGTAAGTGTGAGTGCGGAAGCGCAGCTGAAACCTGTGCGCACAGTTTACCTGAGTCAACAGGGAAATAAATTTGCTTTCGTTTAGTTAATGATGCGGCAGTTTAATAATAAAAAAATTGAGAGATTTCTCTTTGGTTGAACAATATTTTAGTTGTAGTTTATATTAATTTTCCTCATTTAAAACGGGTAGCGTGTGTTTTCAAAACGTGGAAAAGCTCTGGCATCTGAATGAGACTGATCTCACCTGAATTACAGCCTGACAGGTGAACTATGTTAACAGCAAATGGAGAACCTCCGATCGCGACTGAAGTTTGGGAACAAAGTGGAGGATGTGAAACTGAGGAAGCGTAAATCCCTACTGTATTCAAAGGAGGAGGAGAACCCTCTCAACAATGGTGCGGGTCTAACTGAGGTTCATGTGATTATAGAAGTGATTATGATCATGGCGAGCTCGCCAAAGGCTGTGCGCAGTCAATAAATCCCTGTTTTTAATTCATCTGCAGTCATTTTTGTGATCTCCGCAGGTGTGCTGAGAGCCAGAGTTGTCGTGTTTTGTGTGGTGTTCAGGCTGATCAACTGCATCTTGGTTCAGACCAGCTTCGTCCCTGATGAGTATTGGCAGTCCCTGGAGGTTTCCCATCTTATGGTCTTCAAATATCCTTTGTGGACAGACACATTATGACTGCTATCAACAGCATAGTCACAGTGTAATAAAACCATACAACTATGTTAATAGGAATTTTCCCCATTAAATCTTTAAAAAAAAAAGAGTCATTTAAAATGTCTGTAATATGTTTATAACAACAAACAGGATTCATCCAAATAACTTTCACATTTGTTTTCACTGTTTAGTTGGAGCAAATAATCAGTATTTTGCAACTTATTGGTACAGTAAGGGTACATCTTGCCTTTCATGACTACCACAAAATTTGGTCAAATAATAAAAAATATTTTATTGTGAGAAAACCAGCAGCCCGATCTTGTTTTCACTCTGTGAATTTATACCGTTGCAACCTTAACAGTGTGACTTATGGGTACCTGACCTGGGAGTGGAAGGCAGGAATAAGAGGATTCTCATATCCTCTTTTCTTTGCATTCCTATACAAGATACTGCACCTTATAAACTATGACTCAGTCTATCTCCTGGTGGGTTGCTTTATTTTCTGCTGAGCAAACTTTTTAAATCAGAATTTGTTGACTTTGTGTATCTCCATTAAACTGGATCATGCTGCTTCTGCAGATTTGGCTTCCACGTGTTATTCAAGCACTCCTGGCTGCATCTGCAGATGTTAAGTTCTTCTTCCTCATCCGAACATTGGAAAATCACGATGTTGCAAGATGGACGGTAAAGATATTGTTATGGTTGTTTTTCCTTTATCAGGAATTGATCATAAAACAGCTGTTTTTTCTGTCATCATTTCTGGAGAGATGTTTATATTTGCAACAAAACCATATGTTACAGTTCAGGAGGGTGATAACATGATCCCTCTGACTGTGATTGGTCATCTTTTACCTTGACCTCTCTTTGAATTCACGGCATGCTATAATTTTGCAAGACAAAATCTTTACTGAGGACAAACAGCACATACCTGATTGAAAAAAGTGAGAAGAGTGACATGTTTATGAAATTAGGAATATCTGCAGTTTCATGCTGTTAGCCATGAAATTCACCAGTCATTGTTTTTTTTCCTCTGGTTCTGGCTTCCAGTTCTTTTGTCACCTTTGTTCCTGGTTCTCGTGGTTTTGCTGCACCCGGACTCTAACTAACAGCACAGAGACCATCCTCACCTGTTTGGCTCTTTTTTACTTTCCTCTGCCGGGGTCCAAAACATATAGCAGGTATCTGCTTGTTAACATCCTTACCTGTCAATTTTTTCCACCACTAATCTCTGAAATATGTTATTCACTCACTTGTTTCCCCCCCCCCCAGTAAAAAGTACTTGGCCCTTGTGGCCTTAGCTGTGATTGTCCGACCAACGGCCTTGATTGTCTGGTTTCCTCTGCTGTTGTACCATTTTTGGCATGAAGAGCACAAACTGAGGCTCATCACTCACAGCTGCATTCCTATAGGGTCTGTACTTCCAGCCTCATATCCACTGAACCAGTGTTCCCCTTGTTCCCTCATGTTATTTTCTCATCACCAGGATTTTGGCAGTTGTCACTTCAGCACTGATTGACTGTCTGTTCTATGAAAAGGTAAAATGACAATGACATCAACCAAATTCAGCATCTCCTGTGCTTACAGTCAGATGTGACGGATGATCTGTGTGTTTTAGTGGACTCTAGTGCAGTTCAACTTCCTCAAGTTCAACATCTTCCATGGTGTGGCTGATTTCTACGGATCTCATCCCTGGCACTGGTACTTCACTCAAGGTTTTCCTGTTGTGATCGGACCTCATCTTCCATTCTTTCTTCACGGATGCACTATTGCCTTCAGAAGATACAAAATCCTGCTGGCGGTAGTCATCTGGACCATCATAGTGTACAGGTGAAACTCATATCTGAGATTGCCCAGAAGAGTTACACTAAGAGTAAAAAGGAAAGGTGAAAAGTGAAGGTAGTATCATAGTTATATTCAAGTACGATCAATAAAAATACCGCTAATGTTCTTAGAAATGAACTTGTATGAAATGTTTTACTTTTCCAGTTGTGAATATTTTGTTTCTTCTCTTCAGCTTGCTTCCTCACAAGGAGTTTAGGTTCATCTATCCTGTGCTGCCTTTCTGTATGATATTCTGTGGTTAGTTGTACTTTCACCTTCACAAATTCAGCATGCTGCTGCTCTCAAACAGATGTGTTGATGTCAGATCCGTGTTTTTATACAGGAATATCATTGGCTCACCTCAAAGCATGGCGTCGAGCCGCTGCTGTCGTCTTGCTAGTGTCCAACCTGGTTCCAGCTCTGTACACTGGCCTCATTCACCAGCGAGGTACCCTGGATGTCATGAGCCACCTTCGGATGCTTTGCGATGACAGCAGCGACTCCACCCGCCTGCGACCAGACATCCTCTTCCTCATGCCCTGCCACTCAACGCCTTTCTACAGGTATAGCACCTCCCATAGCTGCCGGTGATGAGCCACCCGATGCCATCTGAATGGTGATTTAGATAGTGCTGGAGTTTGTTTTAAAGTCTTCAGTATCAGTTCAGTCATTTCTTAATGTTTATGTTTATTAACTGCCAGTGATATAAAATAGTTGATATAGAAAGCTGCATGATTCATGTCCACATCATGTTAGTTGTTCAAGTGGAATATTGTTTGATGTTTTCCACAGTAGTGACAGCAAAATGTTAGTATGATAAGAAAAGGAAAAAAATGTGGCAAAGATATCAGATACAAGTTTTACTCACCAGTCCTTTTGGTTCCGTGTACTCAACTTGGGCAAAAAAATGCATCGTGCAATGACTCAAAGAAAGAAATACTAACATCTTTTCCTTTTGTTCAGTACAATAGAGCAGCTCTTGAGTAACAAAGAAAAGGGACTCAGAAATGAGATTTGAAATGAAGTATTTCATTGTTTGTACTTATTCCCGCAAAATTTCATGTCTCAAAGTTGTTAAAAAAATTATCTGGTTCTGAATTTAATTTGACATAATGCACCCAGCAGCTGATGACCATCTGTCTCCTTCCAGCCATGTCCACTGCCCACTGAAGATGAGATTTCTGGAGTGTCCTCCAGATCTCGGAGAGGAACGTTACTTTGATGAAGCTGAGAGATTCTACAACAACCCTCTTCTCTGGCTCAAGACTTCATTTCCATACAAATCCTCTTTGCCCACACATCTGGTTTTGTTTGACGTTTTGGAAAAGGTAAAACATAAGTCTTTGCATGTGTCTGTGAAAATGTTTCACTGTTGAATTGAAACCTGTTTTTGTTCTTGTTCCAGGAAATTTCTGCATTTCTGCAAGCGAATAACTTTGTACAGGCAACAGAAATATTTCATACTCACTTTCCTGAAGGAAGAGTTGGAGGAAGCATCTTTATTTATGAAAGGCACTGACAAACACTGGAACAATGGCAAAGAAATAGAGACTTGATATTAATTTGCTACTAAAATAAATATTTTAAAACTCAAAAGTTGTCATTTTAAAATATTGTGTCTAATGATAAACCCATTTTTCATAGCTGTGACGCCACTTTTCCAGTCTTTTCTTTCTAACACATGTACAAGGGAAATAAAACTACCAGGTCTTTTTAGGACAAGCTTGAGGTGGAATGTTAGGAAACAGCATCTTTACTTTGAAGGCAGATGACAACCAACTCATACAAACTGGTCTCCACAGCAGCAAATTAAAACAACGAACACAAATGCAACTGGGGCTTCTTTTGTGGACATAGCACTGAGTTAAAAATGTATGCTTTCTGTGTACTTTTGAACAAACTAATGTGGCAAACAACAAATATTAATGTTATCATGGTAGGAAATTCTCAAACAAACCAATAGTTAATTTCGTAACCCTCATATTACAAATGTGCAGCTTGAGTAAGATATGCTACATCTTCCATTGCAACTTAAAAAAGATTATTTCACCAAACAGCTCAGGGACATTCAGTAGCATTAAAAAGATTGTGCAAACTTACAAAACATGAGACTTTGCAGCTAAATACAACAACAAAAATTAGAAAAATTACAGCTATCGTGTTAAACCAGCCGAGCCATTTTCAATATTTTGGATCAAACGGCATCGGACCCAGTTCTATTTTGACATCAGCCATGTGTCTGTCTGTGTTTCTTCCTGATTTGCTCCACTTGCGATCACTGTGTGCTCGAGATCTTGCTCTTTGCTGCTTCCGCTGTTGATGTTTCGCTTTCAACTCTACCTTTAAATCTGCATCAGGTCTTTCAAATGGCCCACTGTGGGATGCAAACACAAAACAAAATAACATTGCTGTGAGCTATACTTGTACAAACTGCAGTGTTACTTTGAAGAAAAAACAGAGAGCAAATCAAAACCTATTGAATTTACTGAATGGTTTCCATCATAAACATATGATAACATCATGAGCATACCATACATCTGGGGAATAACAGAACCAGTACAAAGAATCATGAGAAAGAATGGGATCAACACAGCCGTAAAACCGCACAAAAAACTGCGACAATTCCTTGTTCACCCAAAAGATAAAATAGCACAGGAAAAGAAATGCAATGCAATATATGAAATACCATGCAGGTCCTGTAATAACACATACATAGTAGAGACAGGGAGGACCTTCAACATAAGACAAAGGGAACACCAAAAAGAATGTGAGAAGGAAACAGCTGGATGACTCACAAGAACACAAAAAGAAAAGGCAGAACAGGAGAACTTAAAATCAGCCATATCAGATCACTGCAGGAGGAAGAATCACATTGTGGATTGGGATGGCGTGAGGGTTATTGGATCGGAGGAAAACAAACTCAAATGTTGGATCAAGGAGGCGATAGAAATCAGGAAGCGGGCCAGCAACACCATGAACTGGGACGAGGGGGCATACATGCTCTCATACACCTGGGATTCCCTTCTCCAGAGACCATCACTTGGCGGGAGGTGTGGCCGTCCCAGCGGACTTGACAGGTTTGCTGGGCCGGCCCCGCCCCCAAAGAACAGCCGATAACATGTCTACAACGCGTCAGCGGACGTTGGCGTGCTATCCGCTGCAGGTGACAGCCGAAACATGTCAAAAAGGTATGTGACATCTACAAATTTGTCTGAATAGAGGAAAAAGATCGTATCATGAGTAGTTTGTTTCTGCTGACAAAAGTATTTTGAGTGTAATTACTTAAATAAAAAATACAATTAAAAAAACGGAAAAAAACAACCACTGCAGGCACTGACAGACTGAACAAATCTAAAATCTAAAGACCTGTTGATGGTTTACACAACTGTTCAGTGTTGTGAAAAATATCAGTCCAACTTCTTCAACAGTTTGAAGGTTTAAACTTTCTCAGAAACAGATAAAATTATCTGTGAAGTGTCAGTGAAACTAGAACTGTTTACAGAATTGTGCAATTAAAAAAAAAGGAAAAGAAAGAAAGCTGTTCTCAGATTTAGATGTGTCTGAAGCATTGCAATGCCAAGCAGAAATAAACTAAACCCACTTAGGCATCTGGTGAGGCTGCCATGGATGTTTTCTTCACTGGAAGTAGTAAACCTTTCTGCTTACATTAGTTCAAGATAAACTCTGTCATTCCAGGGAATTCCTCAGTTACATATCTGTAAAATGAAGTGTTGCTCTTAGCAGGGAGATGAGACTATGGTTTATAAATCTGCAACAGACTTACCGTGGGCCGTAACTTTTTAAGTATGCTTCCCCAAAGAAGTGCCTGTAGATGTAGTCATCAAGATCTCCAAACACATCATCATCAAGTCCGTGATACTCCTGCATGTCTGTCAGATAGTCCTCAACTCCACTTACAAAGTCTGTGAACAGCATCTGGTCATGGATGAACACCCCGTTATGGAAGAAGTTGTTGATAAACATCTCCAACTCCTTCCAGTGGTGGAAGTGATCAACCTCCTGCTGCAGGTAGCTCTGCAGCAGCTGGTAAAATTCATCTGCTCTGATTGGCTCCATGGCTTTGTTGAAGAGGTTCATGGACTCCTGGTAGGTACAGTCAAACACCCCGGTGCATCCCTTCATGCTGGCTTTGTGGCTGTTGTGTCCTTGATCTTCGCGAACTTTCCCTCCTGATTTTCGAGTGTTGTGGTTATTCTGGAAGAAGTCAGATTTCTGTCTGTGATGATGCCAGTGGTGTCGGTGCTGCCATGGGTCTTCTGGGTTCTTTCTGTCATATCTCTTATTGTAAAAACCTCTGGCTTTGTTGATGAAGGTAGAGGCTGAGTCCTTGAAGTGTCGGAACGTTGATTTGACCGAATCAGAGAACTTCCTCAGGTTCTCCTTCACAGCCTCCTTGGCTTTCTTGATCTGCTCTTTGTGGTGGTGGACAAACTCCTTGGTGGAGTTCTTCACTGCATCAAATGTCTCTTTCACTTTCCCTGCCATACCTTCTTTTGGTTTTTTCACTTTGGAGTCTCGGTCTCCTTTGGCTCTTTCCTCTTTGGTTTCCACATACAGCCTCTCCCACAGGTCAGAGCGCTGCTGCTCAAAGCTCAGCTTCCTCTCCAGCTCCATGAGACGCAACTGTAGCTCTTCGGCCTCTGAGCCACCTTCCTTTCCAGCTTCAGGGACGTGACTTCTCACATGAATTATTTCTCTCCTCAGCTCTTCTGTAACCTTCCTCTCTTTGTCGAGCTTTTTTCTCAGCATCTGTGCTTCGTCCATCATATCTTGCCTTTGGACGTGGACGTTCCTGATGAGATGTTTCTCCTCTTCCAGCTGGTCTTTCAGCCTCTGGTTTTCTGACAGCAGCGAGTCGGTCCCAGCTCCCATCGCCTCCAGATCTCTGAGCTTGGAGCGTAGGTTTCTCAGTTCCTCCTGTAAGATGGACAAAGACTTTTCTTCACGTTGCAGAGAGCTTTTCAGCAGACGGTTTTCAGCTTTCAAACTCTGCTGCTGAGACATGAAGTTAGTCCGCTCCTTGACTGTCTCTTTCAGCAACATTTCCAGGTCATCTTTCTGAGCCTTCATAAGAAAGAGGAACAAAGGAAAGTCAAAGCAGTCAACATAATGTTTAGGATGAAGCCACTCATACTATTTAGCATTGGACAAGTAAAATAATACTTAGGAGTGAAAATACAATTTGTTTAACTTACTCTAAAAAAATAAATAAATTTCTTGACTGAAAACATTTGGATTCGTGTTTTAACATCCAGTTTACCTGAACATGCACCTGTTTCACATTGAGCTCCTTGTTCTCCTTCTTTATCTTCTCAATCACCTCTGCAAGCAATGAAATAACTTCTTGCTCATCCAGGCTGTTTTGTCCAAAGCCGATACTCTGTGTGAGAAAGAGACAAACAAGATGTCTAATTTAACCTTGTCACTAAGCTGATATTTTTTTCTATCAACAAAACAAACCACCGATTGACATGAATAAAAATAAAACAAAAACACTCAACACCTCAATGGATTTCCATTATCACCTACATTCAAATAGAAATATCAAACTTTTTAACTTTTTCTAGGTTTTACAAGAGTTTTAACATGTTTTCTTGTTGACCCATTCACACAAACTCTTGTACAGCTCTTCTTGTCATATCTGTTTCCATATATGCAATCAGACACTGATGAGCACAATTAGGGCAAAGTGACCCCTTGTTACAAAAACAAATTAATATCATCTTTGTGTTTTTTTTTCTTTTTAAATGCTGAACACATCTCCCCTTAAATGAGTTAATATGCCCTTAAAAAGCATAAAAGTAGAATTATAGTAAGGCTTATTATTATTATTATTATTATTATTATTATTATGTGTTTCTACAGCAAATGAGCTTATTATTCCTCAAACTGTGAAATGTGTCGTTATTTACCAGGTTTGTAAAATGCTGTTCTCTCACATGCCGCTGAAGCAGGTCTTTCACGCCATCAAGCTCATTCACTCTAATTTTCTCCACAGTTTTCTGCCTTTCCTGAATCTGGACTGTAGCTGCAAGAGAGATTTGCAACATCACAACAATAGCAGCAGTCTTCAGTGATCTACTGCATCCACACACAAAGCCAAGTGGAACAGAAGTTTCATGGTATATTTAAAAAAATGTTCTTTTCACAGATATAAATCAAATGTTAACTTTGGAGCAGTGGAAAAATAAACCATTTTGAAGATTCATAACCTTAAACATTTCTTAAACTGGTAAATTAACAGCAAATTAACATTTCAGTCTATTTCCTGAATTAATACACGTAAAAAAAAATCAATAAAGTCTGGTGATTCTCGATTAAACTTCTTACCATAGAAATGGCCAAAGCCCATGCTGATGGCTACAATGAGGGCGAGCAGGATACATTTGTTGAGCATGCTGCTCTCCTGGCCTCGTCCTCGGTCATCCAGAGGAACAGTAGGTCTATCTTCAGTCCACTCCTCCAGCAGCTCCAGTTCATTGGCCACTTCCTCCTTCTCCTCACCTTCACTAGAGCGAGATTCCAGCAACATCTCCTCCTCTTCCTCCGGGTCGGTCACAATGTTTGCAGTGTTCTTCCTCACCCTTCTTCTTCGTATGAACATGCCAGCACTTTGCCCAGCTTCGTCTTCACTGCTGCTTGAATTGGTCACTGCTGGCTGCTGCACTGGGAAAACTACATTACAGAAATTTTATTTTATTGATACAGAAAGCACAAAGTGACAAGATGTTATGACAGAAAAAAGTACACCAAACAACGCTGATTCGGGAACATGTACAGCATATGTGCAGTTACTCATGCGCACAGCATGTTAATTACGAACAATCATATTAAAAACTTACATATTCTGTAAATACTGAAAAATGGAAAGTTAAGATTTTTGATCTTTTATTATTTGGGGAAAATTAATTGGACATTGAACCAACAGTTCAACAAATTGGGAAAGAGTGTTATTCCATTTCTTGGGATAGTTTTTCCTTTCAGTACATTTTGCTCTTTCTAAATACCTCATCTCATCTATATCACCGTTGTTTGGTAGACTGGTGCCAGTGATGTATTGGACAGCTTTAATCACCTGACCCTCCTGTTGTCATCAGGTCAATTTGACCCATTTTCAAAAGTTAATATGTCACAAGTTTGGTTTTCTTCCATATAATTGTCTGAAAATTACATGGATGGTTACATATTATGCTTTTTGTTTGTAAAAATGAATTGCTGGTTTCAAAACAATATCCTGACAATATATTTGGCATAGTGTATGTCATAATGCATCTACATATGTTCATATGATCATAACTATAGTCAGAATTATTCAAAATTCATGCTATCTTTACTCCATAGTGAGGTATAATTTAATGTAAATAAAGTCTATTATAAGATATATAACAAAAATGTTAAAGTTTATTTACATTAGGGTTAAGAAACGTCCACTATTCTTTTGGAGAGGTTTACAATAACTTGGCAAGGATCTTAAATTTTGTCAAGTTTCCTTCATTATTTAGTTGTGGACAACAACAGTTTAATTCTCAGGATGTGCAGTAAAAATCAAGTCAGCAGATAAGTCCATGCATTCACAACATCCAGGTTATTATATGAAAACTACACAGAGCCAAGTGAACACCCTTCCACATCATGTGACATTTAGAAAAGTCTTGAGACACCTCTATTTTTTTTTTAAATATTTTACGTCCAAGGAGCCAGACGTTCATGTAATCATTTAAAGTGGTCTTGAGCAATAGTTCTCCAACATTTTGAAGGTCTTCTGAAGTTTTTTCTTTGGACATTGGCTGCTTTTTAGTTCTTTTCCAGCTTAGTCCTTGTACTTGAAAACTTTTCAGAGAAATTTGTTTGGTTTTTGTTAAGGTAACATAACACTGAACTCATTTAAGCATAAAAAAGGCATCTAACACAACATTGAACCAGTGTTGTACCTGGGAGGAGGGAGGGGAAATCTAAAAATGGATCTGAGAGATGCATTTTCCTTTCAGTTGTTCATCTACTGTTCATGAAGCCTCATCAGAAGTGGTCTCTATAAAAGGGTGGTCATCAGGAAGCCAGAAAAAGGCAGAGAAATGCCAAATGACAGAAGAATTGGACTGTAAATCAGTGACAGCAAGTCTTATAGAGTGATGAATCCTTCCCAGTGCTCAGACTTCAACATTACTGAAACAGTGTGGGATCATCTCGACAGATAACAGAACAAAATGCAACAAACATCCAAATAAGAGCTTTGGAGGTTCTTTCAAGAAGCCTGGAGAATGATTTCTAATCCACATCAAATACTCACTTTAAATTTTGTTAAAATTGCACAAATTCTGTTTTTGACTTATACACTGTTTTTTCCTTTTATATTTGCATGTTTTGATAATTTGCTGCATCTATATTTTGGTTTTGTTGCAATACAAAAAGAAAACAGGGATGGCTCAAGACTTTTGCACAATCCTGACTCTCTGGGATGCACAAGCTGTAACACATGCATAGAAATCAGTCGTTTATGAGCTGTCTAGGAGATCTGTGCTAACCATTACAAGTTCTGTTTTCATTCCCAGGAACCTAAAAACATCCCTTCCACTTTAGCCCAACGGATACAGATAAGGATGTGAACGATGTAGGTTTTCTAAATACAAATAATCAATCAGTTCTTTGTTGTGTCAACGCTGAGCAGCAGCTTGTTCTGTATCCACCCGAGCTAACGGGTGTCCTGATAAACTAAACAAACAGATTGTGGCTTCAGTCTAACAGCAGAGAAGTTGAATATTATGCAATCCTGTGAAGTGCACCACTTGCCCAACATATGTCTTAAAATGTTACTGCTGCCTCAAAGAGTTACTTTAGTTTCACGTTTTTGTTTCTAAACTTTGTGACAGACATATTATTGACCCAAATAAAGCAAACATTAGAAAGACATTCAAATATAAGAACATTGCCAGGTGTAATGCAATAAAAGTAATAGTTCAATTACTGAATATTTTTCCCCTTACACGGTAGTTACAGTAATGTATAAATCCAACAGATGAGCTCAAATCAAGACTGTTTTATGCAGCACATATGAGCAAAAACACCTTAAGACATCTAGAATTTGTGACTGCATAAGTGAATGTTATTTTTTGCAGATTAAAAAAACAAAACAAAAGGCTTGTCAAACACTCATCAGGATTAGTTGGAAGTGCTGCTGAACAAGCTTAACATTAAATCAAATTCACACCATTTTCAATCAGGACACCTGGAAATGAGCGGCCTCCAGTGACTTCTCAGATGGTAGCTTAAGTTCACCGGAGTCTGTGGAAGTTTCCAGTGACTCAACAACAAACCTGCTCAGATAGAGTAAAAATGTTTTGTGCTGAATCTATCCGTGTTGGCTGGATGGGAGTGGAAACAGAGGCAGCTTTTTGAAGGAGAAATGTGAATTGTTCAGTGTGTCAGTGTGTGTTGTTCTGCAGTCCTACCCGTGTCTGAAGCTGTGAAGGCATAATGGCTGCTGCAGGAGGTGCCAAGGTAAAGTTCCTCACTGGCCGTTGCCTCTCCTTCTGCCTGCTCACCATCTTTTAGGTCTCCCAGAGTCACAATGTCGGAGTGATCGCTGGAGAACAACACCTGCTCTTTCCCTCCAGCATAATCTTCAGCCTGCAAAAGATGTGTTCCTGAGGGTGTTACAGTGGGCAGTAAAAATGTGGCATTAGATTATCCATAAAACCTGTTGCACATCATTTTCAGGCCCTCTTACCTCCAGAGTGTACAGTGTCTCATCTAACATCTGTTCTCTCAGTGTGTTGTCAAGTGAATCAGCAGCATTCTCTTCAACAGACAAAGCTGGAAATATAATAAAAATGTAATATGATTAAAAAGATTTAGTTACATTTAAAATCCCAGAAACTGTGGCAAAGTTATAACCTGCCCTAAAACTCACATGTATATCCAAAATTAATTAAACTGTCAATAATTAGCAAATCAAAATGCTGCAAATCACAATGATATCAAACAAATCTTTCCATTTTATACATACAACCTGCCAACTAGTGGCATTTTAAATCATAGTCTGCAAATAAAAGATGGACATGACAACAATGAGGTTACACACTTGCTTATGAACTTCTATTTTGAAGCCTTGAATTTATGTTTGATGGTTTTCATCCTCGGTTCTCTCAAAGGAGATACCATGCATGTCTATTGGCCAGATGTTACTCAAAGCAGCTGCACCCGATCATAAGTTTAAGCCTTACCACAATTTCAAAGGATGGGTTACATATAAATTGATTCCCTCCAATAGATGTAATTAACAGGAAACCTGTTCTTTGCACCAGACTCCAAACCACATTTTTTACATTTCTAACAAATATGAATAAAAATATGGCAAAATTTTTACCAGCAGAAGCAAAGGCTTGTGATTCTAGCAGCTCTAGTTCTTCCACGGTGGAGCGCTCTAACAACTCTGCTCCAGATTCAACTGCAGCCTCCGATCCCAACATCTCGATATCTGAACCCTGTAAAATCACACCAAGTATCGTACAGTTTGACAGAACAATGTCTCTTTCATCGCAATTGAAGTAACTGTTTTTAAATCAGTAAATATTCAGCAAACCAAGGGCAAGGACTCAAATCAAATCATTAAAAGAAAAAAATAATAATTTCAAGACTGAATGAAGAATAGTAAAAAAAAGAGTAATGGATTTGAAAATGTGCATGTAAAGAAAACAGTTTTTCTATTGTCTATATAAAACTTACACATAAAAAATACTGGTTTAAAACCAAAATCTAGCTGTAATATTACCTTTTTTTCCTCTTGTGTATTAGATGGAATTAAATTACCAATTCATTATATAAAACTGATATAAATCTGTCACTCAAAAAAATAAAACATGCTCCCTTAAAAAAAAAAACTCCTGAGCTTTCAACAATTTCACATTTTTCTTAAAGTTGGGATTTATCCTAAACACTGAAGTTAAACATCCTGACTTTACTAAATACTTTTAAAATAAAACTTTATACAACAATGGGGTAAAACAGCTGTGATAAAAATAAAGGAAAATATATATCTTACTTAAGCTTTCAAGGTGGTCAAGTCCAAGCTAAATGTGTGTTGGTAATAGTGTTTCTAATTCCTTCCTGTGTAGAAATAACTTATGGAAAAAAATTATGTATCGTTTTGGAATAGATTAATAATATCCACTCAGTTTTATTCTATTCAGTTTAATTCATATTCACTCATTTGTATTAACCATTTTCTTTTTATACATGTGTGTGTGTGTGTGCTCATTTGCGGAATTGTGCATAATTTCTGTTCATTCACAGCAAAGATTTAAAACATTTGGGAAAGCACCTGCGATATGCAGACTTGGTAATACTTTGCTATTTTCTAATTAGACTGACAAACTTCTCTTTCAGTTCAAGTAGCATCTTTCATTCTCTTCACTAGGCCAAGGCTTCTCAGAACTGGTCCACTCTACCTCTCCTGCTCTGGCAGCTCCCCCTCTTTCTCTCACTGTTTAGGACAGGTGGTCCTCTTCTCACTATCTCCCCGTTTACCGGGAAACTTGTTGGTGTGCAGGAGAGGAGCATATTCTATAAAGGTTCAAGGGACATTTTAGCCAGTGTTCAGTCTTCAGACTACCTGAGCTGACACACTTCTGTCTGGCGTCAGGGAGAGGAACACTGAACCCAGATCTGTATTTGTAATATTTCTCAATCTGTAATAAATACTTTGAAAATACGTATGAGTGTGTGCTTGCTAATTCTCCAATGCAAGAGATTCTGCTGAGAGATTGACTTAAGGATAGGGCGACTTCTCAACAGTAGATTGTATGAATCTAAAAATGTGATTATTATGGCATTAACTGATCTAACATTAGGTGACACTAGTTTTTTTCCCTCGCTTTTGGTTGCAAGAAAAATGTTTGTATTTATTAACTAAATTACCGCAGATCTTATGAACTTTGATAGTTTTTAGGGTTTTGTTGTTTTATTTTCATTTTGTTAACATGGTTTGAAATAAAGGTTGATGATGACATTTACCTCATTGCTAATAATGGTCCAGCCACAGGAAGACTCTGTATCACTTGATGTTTCTGACATTTCTGTCAGCAAACAGGGTCTACACAACACAAAGAGGATAACAACTTAAAACAACAATAATGTGGTGAAAAGATATGGCAGAGCAATATATCGCAAAAAATATGCCCCTTGGGATTAATAAAGTTCCTATCTATCAATTTATCCATGAAATGATAAATGGATTGTTTTAATAACATACTAAAAAATACACGTGACAGCGACCCCTGGCGGTGACAGATCCGCGTAAACGGCTCAGTTGATGCCTCTCGTGCGGCCTGACGAAGAAAACAACCCCCAAATAGCTAAAGAAACTAACTTATCACATCTAAACCCAGCCGTTATGGTTTAAAGCTAACGTTAGCTCGGTCTTTTAGCATCAAGTAACGACATTTGGGAGCGGTTTCGCTACCGGTTTAAGTATCTTTACATGTTTATTACTAACGTCACTGTTTAAAACGTACAATTACTGCGTTGTCGACAACGCCCGTCGTTTTTGAACAACGTTTTAACGTTACTACTTTTTTTTAAACAAAGAAAAATGGCTTGCCTCACCGACGTTTAGCGACCAGGCAGCTGTTTGCACACAGCCCAACAGTTATTGCAGTATGCAAGTACACCTATCGTTAAATCCTGAGTTAACGACACTGTAATACTTGTGGCACATGGGAAATGCTGTTTTCTTTGCCTAATAAAGCAGAGAAAATGAAGGGGATGTTGGACCTTTTAGAACTACATATCCCTTGAGCGCAATGTAGCGCAAACGTCGTGGTACAAACAAATCTTGGCCACTGCGAAAAAAACGTAAACAAGGAAGCGTGACAAGTAATAACAACATCTGAAAGCCGAAACAGCCAGTGGAATAGTTGTGTTTGGGGTATAGCATTAGAATAAGTTTTTTAAAAGCAAATGGAAAATAAAAGTTTGAAATGAAATGAAATTATATGGGGGTTTGAGACGATTTCTGAAAATACATTTTATACTGCCACTGTAAAAAAACGACATGACTTATCTGTTTTAGTTATCATTATAATGTAAACCGAACTAGAATACAGATACTTAAATTTAGTTCACCTTATCCATCAGGGATTAGCTAACATCTGTGCGTAAATTATTGGATATATATCTGAATATGATATTCATCTGCTGCTGCTAACATATATTTTAGTAAAGGGCAGTTAATTGAAAACTTGCAAGTTTTTGTTCATGAAAAGTCTGGAAGGAGTATGATGTCAGATATGCTTGGTCAGGTTATGCAGACCATAAATGTAGAGGAGAAAAGAATGCAACAGTAGTGGATGTGGAATTATATGTATTTAGCTCAGATTTTTTAAATGAATGAATTTAAAAAACATTCTATTTTTTTCTATTTTTATTTTAGACAATATTTTCAAACAAAAAAGGCGATGCAAAAGCAAATCTTTTAAAGTTAAAAAAGGGTTTAGAATTAAATCAATCAATCAACCAATCTATCTATCTATCTATCTATCTATCTATCTATCTATCTATCTATCTATCTATCTATCTATCTATCTATCTATC
>JBBBVU010000001.1:19582725-19613281 GCA_037177055.1 Atherinosoma microstoma | reverse complement strand
TATCTATCTATCTATCTATCTATCTATCTATCTATCTATCTATCTATCTATCTATCTATCTATCTATCTATCTGCATGAGTTAACCTTTAGTTGATTTATTTTGTGCCAGAGGTATGTATACTCAGTAATTTCTAAGGCAATTAACCAAAAACCAGTGTGATGAATTTGATCACCTCTGTGTTCTTTACAGTGCTCCTGCTGTGACCAGAATATCTTTTTAGGGTATTTTTCTGTTGTGATATAAAAATGACATTTTTGAAAGATGAAGAACATTATACTAACTACAGATGTCAAACTCACTCATACAAAACTCCTTTTTCAAATGGTCTCCATAAATTATAAATCAGGTGAATGAACACAGACTAAACTTGTTGTAATCATGTTAAACTAAAATAAACTAAAAATGAATCAGTTAAAAATGCCTTTAAAAAAAACAACAGTAGACATCAGATGTTTCTGTATTTTATTTAAACTGAGAATCAGACGTTTTCCATTATTTAACATTGTCTAAAATCTCCTAACTAAACACTTGCATGTAATCTTTCCGACACAAAAAATACAATAAAACATTAACAGAAAATATCAGATAACATAATAATTACAAAAAGGTACATTCAATTTCAAAACTTGAAACCAGTTTTTTCATTGAGGGTGAGCAGCTGTGGGTCCCCCTGAGTGTGACTGTAAATGACCCACAGTGCACCACCACTCAGAAGGGAGGAAAAAAGAGCAGGTCAGTTCCTCTGCGGACCAGACTCTGAGTTTTATCCCTTTAAATTCACATCCTCGGACAGGAACATAATTACAACATAACACCTTTAATGAGATGAAAAGCAGCAGACTAATGTCTTGGGTCCCTTGTTCGACCTTAGTATTACACACATTCATGACCCACGTCTGTTTCATCTGCACCAAGAACATAACACAAAATAAAAACTTGGAGTAGCATTTGTGTAACTGCATGAACTATTAAGACCCAACTCAGAACCTGTATGATTCCAGTAGTGGTGTTTGGTTATCACAACATCTTTTGTGAGGCAGGAAGTCAGCATCCTCGCTGCACAATGGCTCCTGAACTGTGATGTAGGTTTTGGAAATAAAGTTTTTTCAGATTCAGGATTGGGCCTTAAAAGCTCCATTAATACAGGATATATAAAGACAGCGAAGTTACAACAGAAATTTGTGTCCTCGCAGGATATCATGACCCCATTGCATCAAAAATTTTTATCCTGAATGACAACAGATTCAAAAAGAGCAAAATTTGATTTAGTGGGAACTGATGATTGCTTCCCTCCTGCTCTCTCATAGTCTAACACCTCACGCAGTTATTAAAAATGAGCATTAAAACACTGAAAATGACATTTCACACAAAGATAGGATGCTTTTATACTGATCTCATGCCAATATGCAACGGTGACGTTAAAAAAAAATCTTTGGTTCATATTGTTTGCCTTTTAAAAGAAAGTTAAACTGATTGTTTCACCTCTTGTTTCCCATGATTGAATCCTCTGCAGAGTCCTCTGATTAGAAATACAGAAGCGTAACAACATTTGTGCATCCACTGATTTTTTTTTTGCAATCTCTCTTAGGTCATAAAATAATTAAAATCTGCAATAATTTTATTTGTGAATGCAAAAAAGAATGCATTATCAAAATATAGACATTAAATCTGAATAATATAATCGCATACTTAGGCATTTTTAAAATTATTTTCAACTCATTCACAAGCAGAAAAATCAGTGGCTGCACATTTACACACGACTGCACAGTTGCAACACAGACCACTAATCAATATAATAGACTGTAATTATCTCTTAAAATATTCACCTACAATGTACAGACATCTGTTTGCAACATTTTACGAAGAACTCTGCAACAGGAAAATTTGGTCAGTGTGCATAATATTGATTATTAATAGTTACTCCATGAAGCGCCTGCTGGCACTTCCTCAGAGTTTTAACCCACAACCATCCGCACTCTTTGTCGTGGGTCAAGGCCACTAATGTGCAAGGCTTTGTTCGAGGAAAAGCACCTCAACTGATTTCCAAGGCTGAGTATCATCTTTGGTCTGATGTGTTTTGATTATTTCTCATTCCTCTGTAACCTTCTGCCAGAGATTAGTTGAGAGACTAAAATAAACTCAATCAGCAAACAACTCTTTGGGTAATAGCTTCAAGTCACCGCTGCACATTGGCTTGTAATACAAAACTATGTTGCAGACAAGTGCTAATTTTTATCTACTCTACAGCATAGGAAAAAAAAACTCTACAAAGCAACTACAAAGTGTATTCCTCTGAAGAACATTCTTCTAAGAAAAATAGATTTTTTTAGAGGTAAAACATTTCACGGTGTTCATTCTTCACTTCAATCTCTGATTAAACACTTCTACTACTTTCATTACAATCATTCTTCATGTGTCGCATCCTCACATGGAGCTGCTCCCTCAGAGAGATTAGGCTTTGGTTTCCCCATCTGAGGGACGCTTCCCACATTAAGGCCAATTATAAAGCTTTTCTATTCTGACATGCCACTGTAAGCACTTCTGGTGTGAATCTTTACGCAAACTAAATGAAGAAAATCAACAAACAGGAGTTTGTTGTAAAACAGACATTGAGAGGGGATTTCCATCTGTGGAGAAGGCAGCACTAACTTTTGAGCTACTGGCACACAATGTCAGAGATACATTCATAGCATTTTTCTATCGGGCAATTACACACTACAATAGTTTAGTACTGAGAAGATACCCTGTCAGTTCACCATGTAAAGCTACATGACTTTTCAAATGTACTAAACCTTGTTCCCTGAGTTTAGGAAAACAATAAGATAAAAAAAGTAACTCTTAAACGAGGTAGTATAAAACAGGAATAGCAAGGGCGGCTGCACACTCACATACAAAACAAAACCTGACATTCATTATTTCTTTCATACTATTACTCAAAAATGGACAAAATGAATAAAAATATTATTAATACTGGCTCAGTACCTCAGCGACACCTGAGGAGATAAATAGAAAAGTGTGTGTGTTTAAATCCTTCATTCCACACAACAGGTGGAGCGAGAGGAAGAAGCTGCAGCGCCCTTACCATCCAACAAACCCAACAACTTGAGAAAAAAAAAACACAATCAGGAAAAAAGTAATCAGGAAGTATAACATGTAATGTAACTGAAACAGCCCATCACATAACATAAGTAGTTATTAAATATACAGTGGAAGGTTTGCCCTGAAGCAAACCGAGGTAGATAATCAGCAGAAAGGACTCATGCTTCCCCTCTGCTCCAGTGATAAACTTTCATAAATAATGTCAGAAATGTCACTTTTTCTCTTTTTTGTGTGACATTTTTGACAATCTTCTTTAGACATTCATGGTGGGTGAGATTTCTTTTGTTCCAAAATATACACACACACGCACACACACACAAAAAAAGACATTCATTGGAAAAAAAAGAAAGAAAGAAAAGAAATAAAAATACTCTGCCAACAGTTTATACAATCAGGACCTTTGTTGGCTTTCTGATCAGAGTGTTGCAGAGCAAAAGAAGATAAAAAATGTCTTGCTCCTTCACTCTTCTCTGTCATGATAACAAAACTCTCACATTCAGACTTGCAGTGCACTTGTGGAGGAAAATAACTTTAGCAGGTTTTTGAGGATCAATCTTAGTCAAATTGTCCTTTTTGAGCAGAGAAAGATGAGAAGACTGTTATCCCTCTCATCTGACAATATGATCTGAAGGTTGAAGGCCAGCAAGATTTATTATAAAAAAAAGCTCTGTGCACAGCTCAGTAAAAAGGCAAAACAAAAATCTACGTACCAACTCTTAAATTCACTTTTCAACACTTCATGTCTTGTTTATTTCATGCAAGAAACGTTTCCGCTCTTAAAAAAATGGTTGTTTGACTTCTTTTTGGCTTTGCAAGTTTTGCAAGGAAACTGGATAAGACTCAAGGACATCACAGCTCCCAGCTGAGTTGTTCAGTACTTAATCCCTTTGATTAAGCAACAAGTTTCTGAAAACTTTCAACAAGTTGAATATTTCATGTCAGTGTGCTTTAGAGGAGCTGGTAGGTGGATTTTGATACCTCTGGGTTGTCTTTGTGCTTAGCTAACTCACTGGTTGTAGCTTCATAATCAACGACTGATGCAAAAGTGTTACCAATCTTCTGATCTATTCTTTTACCTGCATATGATGTCCTAAAGTTAACATTTTTATTCCATTTTTCCTCCATTTATTCCTCAGCAAAATTAAACATTTATTCAAGTAACACACTGCCACAAACTCTCTCACGCACACAAACTCACAGATGTGCCTACACACTTAGTGCAGACTGAGAACTGCTCTGGGTGTCCTGATGACTGCGGCCAGTATCCACAGACTCCCTTCCCTTTAGGTCAGTCGGATTCTCTTCTGACAGGTCGTTCGGCTCTTCAGAAGGGCTGCTGCAGTCCAAGTTTCCACTGTCCTCTGCTCTCAGAGATGGGGGGTGGCTGTTGGGAGCAGAGGAAAGGTTCGTCAACTCTGTCTCGTCATGAGAGTAGCGACCAGAGTCACCAGTTTCGTGGCTGCCCTCGCTGTTGGAAGATCCCTCCATGTCGCCTGAACGTCCAAGCAGGGCATGCAGGGTGGTGGGCTGGTTTGGAGAAGAGGAAAGTTCTTCCTCATAGGTCAACACTGTGGTACCCGCCTGGTAGGAGACAACGCCGTGTCGCTACAGCACAGAGAAAGTTTGTGAGTCTCATAATTACAGATGGTCAAAATAGATCTCACTGTCCTGAGGTAACATATTCATGGAAACAATGTTTTATCCTCACATCGAATATTCATAATAAAAAGCTTTGTAAATAATTCAAAATCAAATCTCACAGGAGTTTAAACCTCTGAGAAACTCCACCGAACAGACCAAAAAGTTGTGTTTGGGTTTAGTTTACAACATAAGGAAGTCTTTGTAATGATTTCCTTTCCAATCCACAAACTGCTGCTGATGATTTAGTGAACAAAACTTTTTATAAAACTTTTTTTAATCATACCTGCACTTTTTTGCTGTTCTTTTTCATGTCACATCTGAAGAAAGACCATTTCTTGTTCTTCTGAGAGGTGGCCTGAACAGGGCCAAGAGAATTGATAATGAGATTTGTTCCACCCTACAGGAAAAAAAATTCTTAATGTTTGAAAAGTTAATTGTAAAAGAAAGATAAATGAAAGAGATACAATTTTTCTAACTATTTCTACATTTTAACAGAACATTTTTATGTTGAACATAATTATTCCAACGCTTGCTGTACCTTGGCATCAATAAAATGGCTTTGACTAATCATTGACATGGTTAGATTAGCATTCTCCATTTGTCCTTCAGATCCAAGATGTCCTGCAGCTGAAGAGGTGTTCATGTCCTCTCTGTAAGCTTTAACAGCTGAAAGTTTCCTGCAGGGAAACAGACATGAGACTGGACAGTCAAGAAAAGTGGAATAATAGGTAAAGACTGTTATTGCTGTGTTAAGAGATAGTAAGTACCTGTTTTTGCCTCTGCATATGATGATGAAAGCACAGATGATGATGCAGATGAGAGCAATGCAGACTCCCACACTGATACCTGTCATTGACTTTTGGTCCAGGTGGTAGAAGCCATCAGAAAAGCCTGTAAAACGAAAACAGCTACACTGTCAGACAACACTATTTCACTACCAAAAAGGATTTTCAATAAGTTATGTGTTTCAGTTATTCTAATGTTTATGGCACTGACCTGTGGAGTGTGTGGAACCACGAGAAAGCCGGACATCGTTGCCACTGGAAAGATCTGGTTTTACCGTCAGCTCCACAGCATGAGAAAATGGCCCATCGCCCATGTCATTAGATGCAGAAACTTTTACCAAGTACACCTGGCCTGGCTTCAGGTTCTCCAGCAACGCCATAGTGATACTCCCTGTGATGAGATCATTGGTCTTTGTGAATAAACATTTTCTTTTCATGCATATTTCCTGAGGTTTATTTTAAGGTCAACATAGTATTATTATGAGAATTTCAAAAACGCATCTGTGATGGTCTTTTAACCCCAAGGTCACTTTTATTCACTTTTATGACCTCGCTTAATTGTCCCCCATTGATATTGTAGAACAAAAGAGAGATGAAAAACCGGAGTCAAGTTCCTTGTATGTGTGCACATACTTATTAAATAAAACCTGATTCTGATAATCTAACAAGTTCACTTATAAAAAGTACTTGTAAGTAGACTAAAAAACCATACAGACATATACAGTATTTATATTTTGTTTAGGTCAATTTAAGATATTTAAGATTATGGAGTTGTGATCATAAATGGGTACCAAAATGTAATGTTTAAAGAAAAGTTACACTTTTGAAAATGACTTGGCTTATAATACTTGTTTGTCTGTAAACAAAACGTGGTTGCAGCCATCAGCTGCTTTGCTTAGTTTTGCATCAACACTGGAAACCTGAGAGAAACATCAGGAAGGAATTTGTCCAAAGAGACGATACAGTAATATCAATAACTAACAGGTTCCAACCATACAAAAACGTTGGTGCAGGCATTTCCCCCCCCAAAATGATTAACTATAGTGTATGCATGTTAAGCAGATTTGTAAAGAAAATGACTTTTTTGTGCTTTGAACAACAAACATAAAAACAATCCTCATCTGAGGGCATCTGAGGGGAAGAGCAGGGGTCAGTGGGATCAGAGCTGTTCACATTCTCTAAACCACCCGGTCTCCACACCACCAGTGTCCCAGCAGAGACTGCAGGGGGGTGGATGCTTAGTTTGAGGTAAGAGGGGGCTGGGCTGAGCTGGAGGGGATTTGTGAACGGCTTCACTTTTGACCTCTTTGCCGGTGGTAGAGGGGGAGTTGTGAGTCTTTCTTGTGTGTCTCCTGAGGTCATCTGCTCTTAAAAACACCTCTCGCCTCAGACTTCAGACAGAACTGAATTTTATCATTCAATTTTGTTATTGTGTTTGATAATTCTGTGCTTACAGATGACAATGTTTTGTAGATTCTGATATGATGATAGTATGAAAAAAAAAACCCAAACAAAGTCACCCAACAAAAACAAAACAATCTCCAGGCTAATCCATATTTGATCATGAGTATGAAGCAAAGTCTCTGTATCAGGCGTAAACAGAGCTACAGTCAAAATATAATGGACTAAACGCACATGAAAATGGTCAAATACAAATGAAAGTCTTTTTTTAAATTCTATGAAAAAGAAGAGGAAGAGGGTTTAAATTAAAGACGGGATTGATTTAGACATTTTCTTATTCTTTGGGTTTAGCCGGCTTGACACATCTATGGCGTATTTTCCAGGTGGTTCTTCATAAGCTAGCTGGACACAGTCGTTCTCAGGCTCCTACATCATCTTATATAGCTTAAAATTAGGTCAATACCGTAACAGTGTCTTCGTTTATTTATCCAGATTCTTCCATTCGGTGAGGATGTGCTTAACTATTTCCACACTCTCACAGTCACATTTACCATCTGGGTATTTTCCTATCTGATCCAGCCCACTTCAAAGCCCTATGTGACTCAGTCTCAGTCTGGTAATGGCAACTGAATCTCTCATCTTATCAATAAACAGACGCTTTTCTGTCTTTACTTTTTCCTATATTGCAAAGTATGCTTTCCCCCTGTTATCCTGGTACCTGTTTGCCACAGCTTATTTAATAACTTGTTTATAGTTTCCATATAGTCTGATGACATTTACTACAAATGAAATCCTGCTCTGTCGTTTTTCACCACACTTTATGCCAACCAGGCCGTTCCTTCTTTCCCTTCTATTCCCATGTGAGCTGGAAGCCACAAAAATCCTACCTCACATCCTGTTCTGTGTATTCTGTGCAATGTTTGGTATATTTTTGAGAGTATGGCTCTGTTTATGTTCTTCAACCCACCGGATTGCCCGTAACCTAACCCTTAACTGCCATCATTACTGCTGTAAAAACTGACGTGTTCAGAAAGTCATAAAACATTTTGTTTTACTCTTTTTAGATATGTAAATACTAAAAGCCACTCTGTTACTATTATACTGCTTTGCCCCATCTGTGAAACTTTGTAAATAGTAATTCTAATGCTGCTTCAACCATGAGTGAGTTACTTTTCTTGCATCTCCTGATTTTGTTCTCCTATCATTATTGAGGTGATGCAGGTCAACATTGAGATTTGGTTTCATTTCACCCTGATGCAGCGCTTATTTAGTGATTTGAATTAGTTTGATTCGGGATGAAGGCGACCCTGTGATGGTCCGGCGACCTGTCCCAGGTGTTGTACAGCTTTTTTGTCTGCTCATTTCCTTCTATTATCTTACTTACCTTCTTTTTGAAGCACTTGCCATTTCCCGGCAATCCAGGCATTTCTAGAGGCATACAGGATTGTGTAGTGTGTAACAGGAACTTCGATTTCATCTGGAAGCTTCCATGAAACAAGCGCTGTGTCCTCCTCAATCAGAGTCACTTTGATGTTGGATGGAGGCTGTGTGGGAGCTGACAGAGGATGGATGTAAAGACAATGTGATTAAAAAAAACTAGTTCATGAATATTAAACAAAGAATGCAAGGTAAGCAACTTTGATGCAAAATAGTTATTAAACTGGAGGTGCATGCTCATGTCAACAGGAAGAGAAGAAATATAAATTTCACACTCACCTTCAGGGAAGGTTCTCTGGTAGACAACAGGGCTCCAGGGGCTGGACAGCTGGTCAATATGAAGGCGAATGGCAAATTCATACTTAGTGTTTGGCTCCAGATCTCGCACCAGGAGGCTCTGCTCATTCCTGCAGAATGAAGACGAAAGACATGGAAAATTTAAAAAAAAAAACACAGGTTGCCAAAACTGTCCAGAAGAGGGTGATCTGGAGCTAATGTGTGTGCAGACAGCAACAACACAGATACTGCTCAGGAAAGTATTCATGTTGTTAAATGTAAACTGATTTGGCTGATTTTTCTCTAAAAAAACTGAAGAAAAGTTCACATTATTGTTAATTATGCAGTACAGTGTAAAGACAAGAGCTAACCGATGGTATGATTAAAGCCATCATACAATAATGTGTACTCCAGAGTAAATATAGTTTGTCCATCCATAAAACTTGATCCAGACAATAAAGAAATAAAGTGAACTTATCGGAAACTGAGTAAAGCAGTGCTAATCAGTACTAGTTTATCAGGTGACCAGAAACTGTTGTATCTTGTGGTTATGCAATAAGACAATTACTTGCAGGTAACAGCAAGTTTAAAAGACCACAGTTTGTGCGAATGATGCCAGGCAATTGACATCTTGTGTTGTGATTCCTTACGTTTGCAGGTAGAGCACCAGCGAGGCGTTTTGCAGGCCTACAGGATTGCAACGGACAGTGTAGTTGACCGCATTGCTGGAGGTGAAGGCTGGTCGGCCCCAGTGTAGAAACACAGCAGTGGAGCTGTTGGTCCTGGCGTGCACATTGTGTGGAGGAGGTGGAGGAGGCACAAGGCGATCTCGAACAGCTGAGAGGCACAGCACATCAATATATGTTTTTTTGTTGTTGTTTTCACTTTGAATTCTAGGAAAAGTACCATGAAAAGTCTCAGAACATTTTTTCAAAATAGTGCAGTACTTACAGACACATCCAGGGGTACTGATAGTCTGGTCAGCTTGGTACCCGTCTCCAACAACATTATAAGCCAGAAGTTTGACATGGTATTTCTTTCTTGGGTCTAAATCAAGAAAAAGGAAAAGATTCAGTTTAGATTTATGCTCACCATTATTGTGCAATCCATTTTATCACTTAACATGAACAATAACAATTGTGTCAGGTTTCTGCAGCCAATGAGAAGCAGGGGTGCTATTTGAAAGTGAGCTGGACTGTGTGGGTGTGGGGTCAGAAAGGTTTCTGGTGTGATGGGAACGGGAGGTGAGGCAGTGTGACAGATGCTCGGTGCTGTGACTTCTTTGGTCAGTCAACAGCACTCAGGGCAGCAGAACAGAAGAGCTCCACTATCCATCACCCTTTCACCCTAAGTCTTTTGACTGCAAATAAGAAAGCCTTTTCTCTGGCCAGACCCACTGGTCAGCGGCCAGTGGCCATTTCTACTCAGGTTCTGAATCCAGAGGTCAGAGAGACAAAATCCCTTGGGAGGGACACTGCAGACGGTCAACAGCAGTTGCAGGCCTCAGTGACCCTGAAGACCGGCTCCTGAACAATAGCCATCTGACCAAATATCCCTTTACCCCCAAAAAAGAATAACGATCAGGCACCAATTTAAATGTTGCATACAATATCGATACCATGGGTCATATCCGTGAACCCTTAGAGTTATGGAAATGTAATGTGAGTCCCAATGTTTTAATTGTTTCTCAATTTAAAAAAATAAAAGTCCAGTTTGTAGGGAGACAACATTTTCAAATGAAAGCAATTTTTTCTTTGACAAGACAAAATTAATATATTTTCTAATGCTAATTTGTTAGAAAATTTAAAACACGAGTGGTACAAGCTTAAATTTTTATTTCTTTGATACAAAAATTAGGCACGATGAATGTTTTTGACAACAGATCCTTAAAGGTGTTACAAGGAACACCATATAGCTCATATTTGAACATGTAGATTATGCACAACAACAAAAGTTAATTATAACAAAATTAATATCATTAAAGTTTTGTGTGTCCAACAAATCTGCACATCTTGCACTAGGAGTGTAGAAGTAGAGGAAGACCACAGGAGATGAATTTGTTTCCATGGAGGTTTGCAAAGTTTAGGAGAGGTGGAGCAAATTTGCTTGCACCCCCGAGCAGCCCTCAAGGAGTTTCACTAGAGCTCCACCAGGGCCGGGACAAAACTGAAGGAATCCGGGGTGGTGGGTGTGGAATATGCGATGAGACTCTTTCACCAGTGAATCCTCTCAACAGTTAATTGCGAAGACAAGAAAAAGAAAAACTAAAAGCCTGATGGTGTAACCTGCGAGGAGTATGCACATTTTTAATGTCAAATGACAGTCTGAGGTGAAATCGATCTCCATTTTTTTCCTTACAGAGATGGATAAAAACTGAATCTCTAGACTTTTTGTACAATGTCCTTCTTGTTATCCAGAGTTTTTTTTTTCCCTTGCAGTTTGTTAAACCCCAGTGTCCACTTCTAAAGAGGAGCAAGCATTTAGAGTGCACCTCTTCCCAGCCTCGCAATACAATGGCTCTGCCGTAATTATGCGAGAGACGAGCTCTGAGAGGGGGGAAGCTGTGACATCTGGGCCACGACCTTTGACATGGAATCTGGGCAAGCTAAATCCTGCAAAAGGAGGGGTTACACATCTCGCTCCGAAGGGGGAGGGTCAAGCAGAGGAAGTGAGTGGAAATACAGGGTAACACCAAGAGTCAGAATAAAATGCTGTTTGATAACAGGCAGTGTAGTGTCCTGATAAGAGACAACTTGGTCGACAGGTTTGTTTATCAGCCACAGATCGGCGAACTCCTAAAGTACAAAAACAGAACTGTGACGTGACCAAATACAACGTAACATCCTGGTGATTAAACAAATAACAAGATAAGAAACAACTAGGATGTCACTTTACTATCCATACAATTTACAACAACTTTGCATCAATGAAATAAACATATACTGCAAAAGATTTAAAAAAAGCTTTCTTTTATCTTCTTTTGACATCCTGATATGAAGGCAGTAGCTACATTTATATTTTTTTTTAATACAAACAATGAATGCAGATAATAGTCTTTCATATGTCCTATGTACAAAGGCTGAAGAATCAATAAATAGCTAATAATCATTGTAACCTATTAGTTTGATGAGATGTAACATTATCAGCTTTTAGTTTTCACACAGAAATAAAGTCTTGCTTAAGAAGCTTTTTTGAGTAAAGACATACAGCCATATATTATATATTATTCTGTTTGTATTAGAGGGCATATTTGAGCCATTTGCGGTAACCCCCTCCCCCTTCTTCTACTTCTTCCTCTTTTTCTTTTACAGCTGAAATGCAGTTCCCATTGGCCCCTAAAGTTTTGTTCTGTTGCAAAAGGCCCCCCAGGCCGCAGCAAACCAGGCCTGAACAGGGGCCATAAATGTCAACTCCTGCACGAACCCTCACACCAGCATCTATCATCCCTCCCACCACTCCTCTCTCTCTTGCCCTTATTCACACAAATCAACACAGTCACACACTGACACGCATGCAGCTTAAGCATGAAATAACCTGTTAAAATGACTGCTGTTTTGATCTAGTTTTCACACTAAGCACACTTCATAGCATCTTTAACTCAAGCAGTTGACAGGATGCAACATAGCCTGAGGCTGTGGGATAAATCTACAGTCGTGTGTGCAGCGATGTCTGGTGCCAACAGGTATGGGAGGTATTTAAGCCTCAATGATGACTACATGTTCCTTTCATGGGTTGAACAGAGTATACACATGCAAGGAAAGGTCACATCACTGCGCCATTTATACCCAACTGGAGCCTCTCGGGCACATTCCTGGCTCTCACAGTGTGCTTTCAGTCATCTGGATTGTCATAAGTGATAATTTAACTGGAGGCCAGTCAGAGCTTCTGCAGCTGTACACAGAGCTGACTCAGCAGCATCCAGTACTGCTACAGCTGATAGTTCAGTAATCAATGTTATTGGCAAAAAATAAATAAATAAAGGGATGGCTGTTGTGTTCAACATCAAGTGGATTATAGGAAATGTCATTTACAGTGCAAGTAGATTTAATTTGCAGTGATCACCTCCTAAGAAAAGATTAACTTACTGGCTTCTTACAGGCTTCAGGCTACTTGCAATAGAGCTTCAAAAAGATATTTAAAAAAAGGAAGCAAAAAAATAGCTAATAAAACATTGAATGTTATCAGCCAATCTGAAACAAAACATGTTAACAGTGTGGTTTGTTGTGAAGTAAGTACACCCTAAAATTAGGGAAATAGTACTGCATTTAGAGAAAATACCAGCTAAAAAAAATTTTAATCTATGTCCGATCTGCTTGTTATTGAGTGTAACCATACAAAACACAAAGATACAACCACTCTCTCAAGTTTAAACCCAATTTGTATTATTCTTAAGCTTTCTTTGTTTTATGATGATTTGCAGTAAATAACAGGCTGTAATAGAGATGTTTATTCACAACAAAAAGGCAAATGATTTTCTCAAAGCCTCTTAAAATCTATTTACAACAATAAAGAAATGTCAGAACATGCAGAAGATTTAACAAACACAACCTAGGAACAAATTACCATCCAAGATGTGCCCCTTAGTAAAAATATAGCAAAGAAAATTACATAATCGTCCCCAAAAGAAATAAAACATGACCTTGCTTGGTTCATTACAATGTAAGCTTTTTACTTCTGTAGTTTCTACTTGGTGTAATATGGCCTGTAGCCTCTGATGGCGTATGTTAACAAACTGTAGGTACAGTGCAAATTACTTTATAACTGGCATAATGTGAGTTCACTGAGTTTATGGCTCTTCTCCATTTGTGTCACTACAAGATCCGATGTTATCATTATACTAAATCTACATCTTGATTGGCTCTAAATCTAAAACTTTTTTGTGTTTACTTGCACTGAATTATTAAAAATTAGTTTCAAAACCTTTTTAAAATGTCAGTACTGTCAAGACATTTTAAATCTTGTAGGATATCTTGCAGAAACTTTCGCTCTGGCACATCAGTGTTTTCACTATTGCAGGATAAGTTACCACACAGGAGTTTGGGTACTTCTGTTTACACCTTTCTCTTCATGTGCAATGTTGCAGCTCAAAGCTGCAAGTTAGAGAGCTCAAAAGACCGGCTCATTGTTTGGCCAGCAACTCAGTAACTTGTCAGTTAGTCAAGGGATGCATTTCCTTTAAGTCGTGGCTAATAAACTATCTTTGTGACTCTCTAAGCCAAACACAATGAGAGTCTTTGATGTTTGTGCTCCTCCAGCAACACTGCTCAAAGCAGTCATAAAACACATGATAAATCAGCCTTCAGAGAACAGCTTTCCTCTCTTTAAAACCCAGCCCTGCAAAGCTCCTTTAACAAAGAAGAACAAATCAATCATGTTTTTATTTAGCTGAAGCTTTTTTTTTAAAATTTAGTTTTTTATGGCAAATGACTGCATCTTGCTCATCTTCTATCTTCTATCTATTTAATGTTACATGCAAGAAAGAATAAGAAAAATACAAACAAAAAACTAATTAATTTGAATATGGTTGAATATTTGAGCTATTTCTTTTCTATTATTTAGACAGTAAACACATGGCATCATAAGGCATTAAAATTTAGTAGTGTGATCTTTATCAGTATTAAACTTGAATTATTACTTAAGATAGTCTTATCAGTTACTCTCACAGCAAGTATACTGCAGCACAAGTAAATATCTAACTAATTAAATGCCAGCAGCAGTTAAGAGTTAACACCTAATTAATTTATAGTGCCTCCTTGTCTCTCTTCCTTTCTTTCAGATCTCATTTAAGCACAGAGCTTGCTGATTTACAAGTCAGCTGCTGACCACCTGGTTGACCCCCTCTGGCCACAGATGGTCAGATGTCCATTGCATTGGCCTGAGCCCCCTTTCCTCTTTCAAACAAAACAGCTAAAATGAATCTGACCTGAAGGCCAGAAAAGATGTGATGTGCCCCAAACCCCATTCAGATGCTGCTAAAAAAAAAGTCACGCACAGAAATCCTGCTCAAAGGTTGGGAGGTCATGGAAGTGGGATGTGGTGCTGTTCTCCTCCACGCCCAGTGAACCTCTGCTCCACACATGACAAGGCTTAAGCCTATTAATCACTGACATACTTGGCTGTCAACAGATGCTGTGGCTGCTTTGAACCAAATTTGCCAACCAAAGCCTTTTTTCCTGAAAATTTTGTGAGTTTGAATAACTATATGGATCGTTAAAAGATACGTAGAACTGTATTTGAGCAATTTGTGGAATATGTTTGTGAATTTGTCTTTTTTACTATTTTTTATGTACTCTAATATAAGAACATACTTTAGTTGCTTGATGACCACCCACTGTCACTAAGATAATCAATCATGTAAAATAATTTGGATGTTAGATCATTTACTTTGTATTCTTGACATTACAAATGTACATCTATGCAGCAAATTGGCTCAACATTATATCAGAAAAAAATCTATCATGTGTTGGTTTTCACAAGAACACTTGAAATGCTGAATAGAAATCTACATACAAGATGCCACTATGCAACAAGGTAATCTGGAAGAAAAAAAACAAAAAACTTACCAAGGCCTCCAATGATATGTGAATTTGAAGAGGCATGCAGCTGAACTGGGATGCTCTCAGGCTGGCTCTCCACATGATAGAACAGTTTGTAGCCCTGCATACTGGCCGAGTTTCTGGGTGTCAACTGCCACCGTGCTGAAATGGTGGTGCAGTTCAAAGGCTCCAGATGCAGCTCGGGAGCCAGGGGAACTATATAAAAACATAAATCAGAAAAAAATATTATTTTGATCACATTACAAGATGATTTACAGAAACAAGAACGCACAGGATAATGAAAGCATGTAATGGAAGGTGCACGTAATGAATATGCTGTCCTATGAATAATCTATGTTCTCAGCTTGCTTTCAATTTTCACACAGTCGTACAGCAAACTATTCTAATATTTCCCAATGTAATTAAAACCAACAAAACTTCAGAGACAGACTTCTGTAATCTACCATATAACTGAAGACTATCAGGAAAGTAGGACAAGCTGTTTCCAGGCTTAATATGTTGAACAGACAAGCCTCCTGACCAGGTTTCCTTTGAGTAACGTTAACTACCATATGATGTCTCACTGGCTGTTTCACACTCAATACAAACCAGAAAGAATCACATTAACAGTCGAGGGAGCCATTTCACACATCTTCATTTTAGGAATGAGAGGTTCTGTCAGTGGAAAATTACTGTTGGAGTTTGAACTAGAGACTAATGGGCACGAAAAATGAATCCTTCCCTCCCCCAATTCAAAGCTTCAGATGTACCCCAAAACAGCCATATACTCTTTCCCACCCGGAGGCCTGAGCCGCTTCCTTTAGGACCCATGACTTAGGCCATCCAATGCTACTGACGGTGCAGGGCAAAGGTCAGTGAGTTAGAAACACATTTCCTTAACAGCATTATTAGAGCAAGCTTTTCTCTATGTCTTGTTCGATCTCATGGTTTAAACTGAGCTAAGTAGTGCAGTGGTAACTCAGATGTTTGGGTCAAGTTCCTCTGTAGAGATGAGAATATTCTTAAAACATGCCAACACACAACAGCACAAATGAACTTTAACAAACCACACAGTTCTGACTTATTTCTTGTTGTTTTAAGTTGCTGTTTCAGAGATTTAAGGGTGAACTTTAATGTTGTACCTCGAGCACTGGATGCCTTTGGAGTCCGGTGGGATGTCCAGGGCGATTGCTCCCCCCACCCCACGCTGGTGGCAGCGACAATACGCAGAAGGTAGATGGTGTCAGGCTGCAAGTTTTCCAGGAGATGATGTGTCTTTTCTCCAGGCAGCTCTATCTGTGATACTGCACTCTCAGAAGTGGTGCGGTAGGACAAGCGGTAGCTGGTCACTCGCCCACGACTCAGCTTTTTTGGAAGAGGCTGCCAAGACACCTGGATGTCAGTGGGGCTGCGGCTGGTGAGGCTAAGCTCTGGGGCCCGGAGCGGAACTGCGGAGCGACAAAACAAGAACATAAACAGAAATGCAACTACTTTGTTATGCAATAAATCTCAAATGATGATGTCAGTTGGTTGCACACAAAAGAATATCAAACACATCTCCAACCCAACAATAAAACAGATATGTAATTGATAATTGATGCATTGCCATCAATCAACATAGATTTTTGAAAAATTCCCTAGATTGTGTTCCGCTATTGTTCGAAATTTTCAAAGACTGGTTTAGGAGGACTGATTGGTATGATTTTCTTTTGCAACATTATGAACAATTTTCAGTATCATCCAGTATTTGATTGGTTGTCCCTGGGACAAATGGCTGTTAAATTTAATAGACATATCACCACCCAATCTTTTAGAACAGGCTGGTTAAAAAGATTGGATGGTGTTTTTTCATTCATGTTCCACTGGTGACTAAAATTTTTATTCTTGTCTTAGAGCATTTAATTAATTGGCTGCAATCCGGATGGGAAGGGGATTTTAAGCAATATAGTAAAAAAAATGCTCTTGGAAAACATCTCCTACCCTACCTTTAAGGAGTAAACAAAATGCAAATCTCTGACACCAGATAAATTTATCTACCTTCCAGCACTTATTGAAGGTTACTTCAAGTTTTCTGTAGAACATAACTTACTAATTTCAGTCATCTCACTTTGGCATATTTCTTTTTTCTGTTTTTGTCTTTACAGTACGAGGGATCTCATAATTTTCTATGCTGCCTGGGTGCAGGCCTCACCATCCTCAAGTGTGTACTGGAAGACGTTGTCCGACATTCGACTGGCTCCCATGGGCATGTAGGCCACCACGTAGAAGGTGTAGTTGCGAGCCGGCTCCAGATCATCAATAATGTAGCGAGTTGTATCGTTTCCAATCACAACTTGATATTCCTCATTGTTTAATCCTGGACGAATGATAAGATCATAAAATTAGGTAAAAGGATAGCAATATCTGTCATATTAAGCTTATAATATTCCTGAATATGTTATTTTTTGGGAAAAAAGAAATCTGTCCTCGCTTTTGATTAGTCAAATGACAAAAACAGGTTGGTAAATAAGAAAAATAAAACATAGGATGCTAAAATCCTAACTATCTAATCTGTGATTAATGTTAACAAAGCTGCCATGAAACAACGTCTTATTATATTTTTGGGAGATTTCCTTGTTTTCAAAACTGGGAAACTGAATATAACTAGGGTATATACAAAAGCAATTAAGCAAAGTTTCAAAAGATTTGTGCCCAGAAGAAAAAACACATTTACCTGGTCTGATTTCTGACCTGGTAAACAAGGTACTTCAGTGTAAACAAAGGGGTATTCTAAACATTCTGAATGCCTCAGTAAGCCTCTTTGAAAAGACACAATGCTTGCCTTTCTGTCCAGTTCACACCCGCTCACTGCCTCACAGAATACACACTTTTTGGACACTCCATCACACAAGCTAATTAGTTCCTCCTTTCAGTTGGTGCCTCAATTTAGTGCAAAGCCTCTCTGTCAACAACCTCAGGTGCAGAGTGCACTGTCTGATACTCTGTCAATGTCAATGAACAACTATTTTGTCTGACTGGAACCAAGGAGATTGTGTCAAAAAATCTATAACAAGTGCAGAAAATCCCTGACAGATGTCTGTTATTCAATATAACAGAAAGAATTTGGTCAAATTCTTTTTTCTGACTTCTTTACTTTCAATGAAGTCCAGCAGATGTTCCTTTTTCTAAGTAGAATTCAGTATATTTCCTTTCTCCAAATTAAGCTAGTGGTATTGTGATTAAGTACAGTGCTTGAATGCGCAGGCAGCGTTTTTCCTGAAAAGTTGTATTGTTTGAATGTGACTCTTGTTATCAACAGCAAGAGTTCCCAGGAAAGCTGAATAGACCTCTGCTGCTACACAACAACCCTTGAGCTTTTTTTTATCAATAGTATTGTCTTCATAATGCATTTTTTCAGCAAAACGAAGGGACCCTGCCTCTTGAAATTCTACAAGTCCATGGTCCTAATGGCTACACTGGTTTGTTACAAAAGCTGTTGTACTTCAGTTTGAATAACCATTTCAACCTCCACTTGAATAGTACAGCCAACTCTTCATTTGCTCACTAAAGAAACGTTTTAAGCAGGAAGCTGAAAAGTCAAGGCTCTGATATTTCCTGACACGGTAAATGTCACAAACATTTTGTTTAACATAGTAAGTTTCCTTAAAAGTAACGACTGTTCTTTGTGAGACAAAAACCAACGATGTTCTGACCTTACCTTCAGCCTTCATGTAGTGAACAGAGTATGCAATAACTTTATCAGAGTTGTACTGAGGCCTCTCCCAAGCCAGAAGGATGGCAGAGCTTGACACTGTGTCAGCTTGGATATTCCTGGGTGCACTTGGTCGGTCCTCTGACATCACCACGATGAGCCTCGCCATGGAGAGGACCGATCCCAGCTCATTCTCAGCCTGGCACTGATAAATGGCATCATCTTCAAGAATGATTTGGTTGATGACCAATTTGCTGGGAAACACACACACAGATACAGAGTAAACATCCACACAGCTGCGTATTGAGGCCCTTTCTCCTGTGTGTTGTCATTCTACAATTACTTTAACAAGCAGTGACAGTTGAATAAAGAGCAGTAACAAATTATTGGAAAACCAACTAAAATCCAATTTACACCGCTGTAAATTATTCAGTTTCCTTTCTACTCTAGGAAACATAGTGAATTATTTATTTAAACTGTTTTAAATTGGTCGACCACAACTGTTAAATGAGTGTCACAGAGATAGGTTTCTGCTTGCCATGAAGTGTTGGAAAAGAAAATCATGGGATCTCAGGATTTCAAATGAATGTGGGAGAAACATACTTATGGTACATCTTGATTCGCCCATTGGAGTTAATTTTCTCTCCGTTCTTGAACCATGTGATCTGAGGCGCTGGAACGCCTTCAGCGTGGCACACAAAACGGGCAGTGCCAGCACGTGGACGGGTCAAGCTCTCAGGCCACTCCACAAAGGAAGGTGGTGCTTTACAAAAAAACAACAGCAAAATGAGGACTCACAAACAATCAGTATAAATTTAAAACATCTAAAGCTAAATTACAGCACACTGTCTTTACCTAGCACAGTTACATTAGTTGACGCTACAGTATAGTTTCGTGTGCCAGGAGTGGTTGCTCTACACATGTAGACTCCTCCATGCTGGGGCTTGATGTCTGTGATAATGAGGTTGCCATTTCCCAACACTTTGGTGTTGTAAACATCAATAGACTTGCTGTCTGCTCGGCTCCAGGAGATGAGGGGTCGTGGATTGCCTGTGGCCAGGCACTCCAGGATGGCACTCTGATGCAACGACACTGAGATGTTCTGGGGCCCAGCAATGATGCGTGGTCTCTGGGGAAGTTTAGGGCCAGGAGCTGCACAGAAAGAGGAGAAAAGCTGCACTTACAGCACGTTGTGTGACATGATGTATAGAGTCAAGTAAAAATGCTCTCTGCTGCTGTGCCTTTAAAGAATAAATATACCTTTCTGTATTGATAAGTCTATAATTGCTTCAAAGATACAGACCAGATTTGTTTCTCCCATCTTTTCATATATTCATGTGACCTACGTTAAGCTAAATATACTGAGCAAAGTTTTTATAACTGTAAAAAAAATTAGCTAGTTGGCACACCTGGAGCGACAGTGAGGGTGGCTTCTGTGCCTCTGCGACGGCTGGCAATGTTGGTGGCGATGCAGCGGTAGTGTCCAGCATCCGCTCGCTGCACCCCATGGATCTGAAGAACCCCACTAGGCAGGACTGTGATTCTGAATGACAGAGAAGTGATTACATGCCAAACACTATTGACCAAAAGTGATTGCAGATTATCTTTGAAGTTCTCCTCCAGAAAAATCTAAATAAGGACCGTGAAGTTAGACTGAAAATCAACAATGCATACCTTTCGGAGGAGAGGGGTAATGTGACACGATTGAACTCCCAAGTGATGATAGGAGGAGGGTGTGCACTGATTTTACAAGAAAATCTGGCGACTGAGCCTTCAGTCACCACTATGGACATTGGCTGGAGTGCAAAAGAGGACATACCTGCAAAAAAACATCATGGCAGATAAGTTGAGGATTTTTCTTGAGACGGTGAATTAATGGCCTGCATTAGTTAGGCCAAAACTAAATTATTTTCTAGTTTATTTCTTCAGTAAACATTTTCCTCATTTCACAAATGTTTAGAACAGAACATTGTAGTCTGTCAAAAAATAAATAGATAAAAAGAAAGAAAAAAGAAATTACAATGTAGCGCTTGTGAAATCCCACAAACAAATAAACGGTGACAATTACAAACATTAAGACCAGACCAGAAAACAGAGAGCTCCTGTTTTTTCCTTCATGCGTACTCCTCTTAGGAAAAAGTCACAGGAAACTCCCTAGAGGTGTTTCTTTGTTGTAAAAGCCAGTGTTGAGTTTCACTCATGTTGTCTCAAAACTTGCTTTGAGAAAACTTTAGCTGACTTTCAGTCCAAGCAAATTTAATGAAATACCTGCCTACAACAGCCTACAGAGAAAGCAGAGGGAGGAGGTTCTCAAATCACCAAGAAAACACTGTATAGATGTCATTATAAACAAGCAGCAACTTTTCTACAAGTGCAAAATCCAAAAAAGATAATTATTTGCTTTATTTTTTTTCTACCCACAAATGACACCAATCCCTCTTTCCAAACATAGCAATGTATTTCAAGACAGTCATCCATGTCGGTCAGATCCAGTGGATGTCATAAAAAAGCAATGTTTGTTACTGAAAGCCATAGACATGCCGAGTGCTGCAAGAAGGTGTTGACTGGAGTGGAACAGCTACATCCTGCATGGATAGGGTTTCCCTGAAACTGAGCTGTTGTCAGCCACCAGCTGACCAGCAAACAAATGAGACCCAACGTGAATTATAACAAGGCCTTTTATACAGCAGTCCTCCGTGAATCTTACAATGATTTAAGTTGTTTTAGCTGTTTTTGTTAATAAATACTGCCTTTGAGAGGAGTTCTTCGTGAGCCATAAAAGTCCCTAAAATGTCACCCACAGCTCTACCATCCCCCTTTTCTCAGAGAGCTGCAGAAGCCCATGGTCAGTTATTTGTTAAAAGAAATCAATTGCACTGCTGTTTGTGACAGAGAACAGAGAGACTCACAGCCTGCTAACTTTTAACTGCAAATAAAACATTCAATAATCAATAGTACAGAGAGGGAGAGAGACCAATCAGTAGACTGTACAAAAATTCATATTTCTAATATTCAGCACATCCATATTGAAAACACAAAACTACAGCCTACCTGAAACAATCACCTCTAAAATATGGATAACAAACACACTTGCGCTCTTTAATCTCTGTCCACACACCTTGAGTTGTCTCTGCTGTAGCTGTAGTGAGCCAACAGAAGTCAGCAAAGCAAAATCACACAAAGGGGCAGGAAGAAAGGCATCATACCCAAAACACAGGTTTTCAGCACTAAGAGGGAAAAAAGGAAAATATCCCAAAACTTTACAAAACACCTTCAGTTTGGTTCTGGTGTACCATAATCCTTTGAAGATGCTGTATGGACCACACAATATGAAGCAAACATAAATTAGTTTCAGTCTGGATGTAAACAGAAAACAAAAACAGGGGGGAAAGGGAAAACACATGTTGCCTACTTTGCACCGCATTTGACATCCATCATTCTTGTTGTGTTTTCCACATCATATAGCACCATGCTGTGGTAACCTCTGCTTTCGAGAAAAGGTCTAAGGGAAATCCCTACACTGCAATAAACACACATAGTGTGTATGAGGGAAATGATGAATGTCTGTGTGTAAGCAGTCACCAGGTGTTGTGGTGCTAAACAGCAGGAGAGCTCTGACTTCCCCCCCAAAAAAGAAAAAAACATTCAATGAATTATGACCTTTACACATTCGACAGCAACTTTCTAACAAATCACACAGATTTTTTTAGGTGGAACGAGCACCTCAATTGGACCAAGAAAATTGTGACAGCTAGAAAATCCCACAAATTTATATTTCTGATTACTAACATTTTTTTTAATGACTGTTATTTTTATAGATCTATTTCTATTTTCTAAGCTAATTTAGCCAGAAAAATAGTACTTCGGAAATGTGCTATCTGTTTTTAAGAGTCCTGGCCAAGACAGAAAGACAGCAGCTTGATCAGCACTCGTTACACAACAGTCCACGACAGACACGCTGTAAAATTTAAATAAATTGATGTCATGTCTACACAGTAAACAATAGCAACATTATTATCAGGGCTGTTTCTGTTATTTCTCTTTCATTGTCATAATGTTGGCTTAAGACTGCATATTAAAGACCTGATGAAAGTATGAACCAAAATTAAATGCATGGCTGACAATTAAACTGGTTTTTTTCTCTTTAAAATGTGACTGATATCATTCTTGCTGGACAAGAGGCAAACTGTGGTCTGGATCAGATGTCCTCACCATGGTCCCATTTAATCAAATTAGTCTTGAGCTGTTACCCCCTTAGCTCCGCTGTGGCTGTTTGATGTGAAGATAGAGGCAGGGAGAGGCATTCAAACCCCCTTTCCCACACACACCCACCATGTGTTGAAGCAATATGACTGCAGGGCATGGGAGATGAGCTGCACTGATCCCTGTCCTCCCTACTTCGCCATTTCATTCAGGCAAGCGTTTCTGGACTGACAAACAGCAGGACAATCATTGATTATTGATAAACTACTAAGACAAGGTGAAAAATCTATATATGCTCAGGGTTGTCGTATACTGGACAGAGCAGTCCTGCTGCTTTGAGCGATGATGTTTGCCTGAGGGCCAACTAATGTCTGGATTAAATTATCAGGGCAAATAAATCAAACTCTGTGTGATTTACTCAATCAAATACAGTTACTCATTCAACCATCTATTATCCATCATTCTGTTTAACTGAAGGAAAATGGCAAGAAGTTCTTAAATTACACAGCGCATACATGTTTGTAATAGCTGCAAATTTTGGCCTCCACCCTTACTCAAACATAGAATAAATACCTCAGCCTATTCCCCAAAAGCTTGAAGAAACAGTTCTGACCATCTGCCCTTTTCAGCAATCTCACCTCTCACCTCTGACCTCCACAAATCCTGGCTCACACTCAACTCAGGCAGAGTGCTGTTTGACCACCCCAAACCAGTGCTGCTGCTCACTTCTGCCATGCAAACTACACTGAGATTGTTCTACAGCTGTGAGGATTTAAGATTGTGTTTTGTAATAATACCCCTTTCTGTTTTAACAGGACATCTGTCAGTTGCTGCGACTAAAAAGCAATAAAAGAAAACACAAAATGAAGCTGCTGCAAGGCATTACATCACACAATATGTAATGTGATGACTTTAAAAGTTGTCCTTCTCTCCCAGGAGATACATCAGTACACCATTCATCCACAAAAGATGCTGTTGAATGAATCTCAAACTTTAAATTCATTTAATGATCAAGTAATAAGCTGAAGAAATACAAAAATAACTCTTAATAAGTCTTCATGGCTTATTCAATCATGTTCACCATAAAGTCCAAAGCAAACCAGCGAAGTAAAAACGCTTTATATCACATTTTACTTTGTGGCAGATGGACCTTCTGATGCCGGAAGCTCAACAAACTAAAGGTCAGTGGACAGGTCAAACTCAAACAAAGATTCCACTACAAATGCCAGGAATTAGTTCAGCCCTTCCTCCTGTGGCTACTATAGTCAGTTTCTCAGAGTGAGGACACAGAACAGCACATGTTTTACCTGCATGGACACTAAATATTTTTTTCTAAATCTCCTTTATTGCTCTATAAGGTATCCTTATGCATTTAACTCAAAATAAGTAAAGACACAAGTCATTTTCTTTCAGCAGACATTTGATGAAGGTATAGAAACATCTTAAACAATGGGTTTTTCTTTCTTGTTTGATCTTCTGAAATGTGGGAATACTTTTAAGATTGTCAACTTAAACTGTGCGGCACAAGGAAACATTGCCTCAATTTTCAAATACAAATAAAATCTCCAAGCAATACACACTGTGACTTTCAGCTGAGCCTTTAACATAAAAAAACAGCTCCTACCAAATGCACTGTCACTGAGAGAAGTACATGAAATTATCATGACACTAAAAAGAATGCAGTCACTCAACAAAGATGGTATGCGGAGCTCAACCTGGTGCTGATGACAAAGGCAGCATATGTGTTTAGTTATGTGGATGACTATGATGTCCCTAAAACCATCCCTCATCCAACCCACCCCCCAAGGGTCCTATCTCTGTCAGGAGACATTAAAATTGATCATCTTCTCTTGCTCCTGCAGGCTGTATACTGAATTGATGGCCATCAGTTCAGCGAATCAACCCTCAAAACTTTTCATATACTCTTTGTATGAATCTGATTGTTTACTTGACCAAAATAAGCTGTTTCTGTGTTTGTTTATTCCACCGTTCCAACTTAAAAACACCACTATTTCATTGAGCGATGACTTCTTTACAATGTTCAGTGACCCCACTAAAGATTAATAAAAAGCTTTGCAAAAAAAGGGAGGGCTGATAAGCAAGAAGAAGAAGAACGCAAAGCTGAAAAAGCCCACAAATCAATCACTGACTGGTTGGCAGATGTGCTGCCGCTCCACATAGGCTGCAGGACAGTCAAGTGACCACTGGCCTGGCTAAACAAAGAACTATTCCCATGAGCAGCATGACCTCCCTAAGCTCGGGATGGTTGTGGGGGAGCAGTGTCAGAAAGAGCATTCATCCCCCTCCTCCAGTTCCTTATCTCTGCCACAAAGTTTTCCAATCACTCAACAGTAACTCTCCACTCACAGACAGTGGTTTCATTGTCTTTAACCTCCATATCAGATCAAAGTTTTAAAAAAGTCAATCTATATATCTACATTTTGTTTTTAACAGTTTTATCCTTAGATAAGTCATATTACACAAATTAGATATACACAAAGAAGATGTCAGCAAAACAAACAAAAATATAAAAAGAAAAATATCAAATCAATATGAATTAAATCCACTGATACTAGCATGGCAACAGAAAAATGTAGATATGCATTTAGTGTTATTGTACAAAAGATTTAAGTCTTGTTCTGGGTCTCACTGCTCTCCATATATTGAACAGTTTAAAGAAACCTTTGACCTCTGGGCCTGCCGTTCAGGGGAGCCATGGCAACCTTTCGTATCCAGCAGAGGAGAAAAACAAGATTCCAGGCTTTGAGTTGTCTCACTTAAGGGCATTTCATTCATTCACATTGCAGTTCACACTGTGCAAGGTTTGCTTTAGTCTTATTGGAGCTTCTGATTGTGCCAAGCCAGTGCAAGTCATATGAAATCCTTAGCAACTTAAAATAATGGACCTGACCTGGTTGCTGTGGACATGTGAGGGAAATAAACTTTAGTTCTCAAATGTGGTAGGTCCCTCATGCACCTCATTAAAAACTGTTACAGGCTTTCCATTAAAAAGATTTCAATTAAAAACATACATTGTAAGATTTCATAAATGTATGGTTTGAACAATGACACCTGCATTTGTGAGAATGACCTCTCCTTGAACCACAGCAAACAGAAAAAGGTATCAAATAGCATGAATCAAGGACAACTATTTTGCTAGATACTCCAAACATTAGAATACCGTTTCTTGAAATCTGTCTAATACTTGGGAAATCATGAAACTTCACTATGACAGGTACTGCTACAACTCTCTGTTTAGCAACAGAATGGATGTCATCATGTGTTGATGAATGGATGCACTAATCTGAGATGCTAATGTCACTTTAGACAGATGTGTCAGACCCACATTATGCACAGACATCATAGAATGTAGTGCTTCAGCTCTCAGTTACATCTAGTGATAGCCAGTTGCAGACTCTCGGTTCTCATGATCCCATACATTGTAAACGTTCAAATCAAGACGTTATAACACAGTCAACATCATCAGCTGCGTCAGATAATGTCAAGTAACAAAATTATGCTAAATATTAATGTGACTGTAGAATATCCTCAAAAGAAAGGACAAAATATTTACCCTCTACTATAAATGGACAATCAATTTCAAATGTGTTTTGTCCCCATGCATGACCTGAGATTTCACTTTTAACAAATCAATAACACCAGTGATGAGCATTGCCATTATGGACTGATCTGAGGATTTCACTGTCAGCATACAGTTGGTGAAATCAGCTGAAAGTTGAGAGAAGTCTGAAGGTTTCTTTTGTTTCCTTTCCTTGTGTACCTGTGGTCACATGGGGCAAGAGGCCAATAAAAGGGGAGCCACCTCAGGAGACAATCTCTCAAACAAAATCCCTATCAATCTGAAGTCTGTTGACAAAAGTCACATGATGAAGATCAGGTGTCACATTCCTTTTCATCGTAGGCCAATTCCCATCTCACCTTTGCGCCTTATAACCCAATGTTTAAGGTTACTCTCCGTCAACACCATTTGCCTCAAATGACAATCAGCAGCTTCGGCATGTGTGTAAAGGGTTAAAAAGCTCCCACAGATCATAACTCCTGCACCCGAGACATAAACCATGTCATGAAAGCAGGCACTGAGGCTCCCCATATGTTGTACCATCCATCTTCCAGTTGAGGTGCTAACATATGAAAAGGCCTCAGGTCATGAGACCACGTGGATCAAAATGTTCATAATAAACAAAATTTCTCCAGCTGACACATCGAAAACAAGTGATCATGTTTTCTGAGCGCAGTGCAACAGATATACACAAACAACATGCAACCTGACTTTTCAGTTAATATGCAGCCATACCAACATTTAACTTTTACAACTACTGTAATGTAATTAGCCTTGCTTAGTCCAGCTGTTCTGTCCACTGATTTCAGGGCAAACAACTACCCCCCAAGAATCCCTTTTCTTTTGTGGGCACGAGAGGCAATAGGGACAAAAACGGTCAGAGTGAAAAGCTTTTCACTCTTTCACCAGAGTAGTGAGGCAGAAAACAATTGTGTGCAAAGACTCCAATCCCCCCTGACCTGGGAATGCCTGCAATAAAGTTTGGTCATTTAGACACTCGGGGTAAAGCCGCAGTACTGGGAAACAGCAATTCACATTTGTGTGTGTATGTGTGTGTGCTTGCCACTTGTGACAACCCCCACTGCTACCTCTGTGTCCTTCAACTGAGCATTTCTCAGGTATGTGAAAATTTTATGAGCTTCCAGATAGACCTTGGAGCAGGTCTAAGTGCCATTTTAAAACAAACTAGTAAAGCTTACTGGCAGCCTTTATCACCTCTTTACTTCAAGCTATAAAGCAGGTAAACTACTACATCAATTAATAAAACTATATGTACTCTTTGGGTACCAGCTCCACAAGTCAGAACTATATTTAATTAAGTACTACTTGAGTAATTTATGTCTATTCTGAAACTCACTCAGATTGCACTCCATGGTACTATTAGTATTCATAATACAGAGAAGTGAAACAAAGTAAACATTTATATATAGGAAGACTTGATTGGATTTATTTAAATTTTAAAAATCCTGACAAACATTGTCGTCTCAGCATTATCATCCTCACATCAACGGAGGAATGGACTCCAAAGTAGAACACTTAGGAATAACATGTATACAAAGGTCACAAATACAGCAAGTAACTATTTTCCTCATTTTTATAATTCAATATTAACCCAAATTTAAATATACTAAAAAAGGGCGATAAAACTGGATGTTTTAGCAGAGTTGGGAATGCGTTGCTCACAGGGTAGAGCAGTTCATATATACTCTTAGAAAAGTGCTACTGCAAGATGCATGTCCTGGTGGTAGGAGGAGATGATATAAGGTTCCAAAGACCAGCTCGGCCTGAAGCTTCCCCACCTCCCCCTTAAAATGCGAGGCCAACTCACACTGCACTGGAGGAGAAAGCATTCCAAAAGAACAATTCCTCAAGCGATCAGGGTGCAATAACATGAAAGCCCAGGCTAGTGAATAGGGGTCATCTGCTCTTTAGCATTGGAGGGCTAGTATCCTGACCAGCTCCTAACCTTTCAAATCTCCTGCTCCTTCATTAACACACCAATAGGCATTTTCTTCATCCAAGCAACATCTTTTTTAAAGCTCTAACTTTGAAGAATTGTTCTTCTTCCTGCTACCCACCAGGCTGCCCTGAGTGGATGATTGAGCAGCTAAAACACAACAGATATGAGTCCAAGTACACATATATTTGGATAATCCATGCATTTAGATGTAGATTTTACTTTTGGATTTTTAAAAGTAATGATAACTGCCATAGAGGTTTTTTTTAATACTATTATATGTACATATTTGTCAAAAACATGTGCTCTACACTTAATTTTCCATGCAATTCCAGCATGATACTCTCATTTCATTTCATACCTTTTGTTTGTTTTTACTTTCCAGACAGAGAGAATCTTATGAACAGTGCCTGTGTTTCTAATTGTTTTTGACCTCATTTTAATTATGCAATTGCTGACTTTACTCACTTCACTTTAAAATCTGTCAACTGTTTACATTTATTAATGCATTTTTAATGTTTTATCTTTGTATTTTGATTCTTTATTTTAAGATGCGTGCTGCGGACCTCTTGACAAGGTCCCCGTTGAAAAAGAGATATTGATCTCAATGAGATTTTTAACCTGATTAAATAAAGGTTTAATAAATAATAGAAATAACTCACTTGCGATTGTAAGACGGGCTTTCTGGCTCAGGATTGTTCCATACTTGTTCTGAGCAAGGCACTGATAGCACCCTTCATCTGATTTGTCTCCTCTTCTGCTCTCCACCTCTGAAATATAAAGCGAGCCATTGGAGAGCAGGTACACCCGTTCATTCTCCACCAATTTTACTCCATTCTTGAGCCATCTGACGTCAATGGATGCCTCTCCACGTGCCTGACAGTCCAAAATAACCGCTTCTTTCCGCATGACAGTGACATCATGGGGCTCTTTAATGAAAAATAACTCACTAAAGCATAAAACACCTGTGGGGGGAAAAAAAGAAAAGGAGAACAGTGAGAAAAGCACACAAGATGTGAGGGTGGTTATCAACATGGGGTTTCTGTCAGGACTGAGAAAGAAGGGACTCTGCCAGGAGTTCAACAAAGAATTGAAAACATTCATACAGGCTTGTGCTCTTTTTTCTGGTGTCAGTAATTATATTTATTAAGGGCTGTGGTACAGTATACTCTAAGTGGGTATCATCAGTGATGGTGGATGCAAATCCACCACAGATTAAAACTCAAACTAAGTTGCTATATCACATTTACTGTAAGAGGCTTGGAGAGCTGCCAGCTGGAGGCCTGCTGTTCAGCACAGTGTCACACTGCAGCTCCATAAAGTCTTTCTACTCTACTTAAAGCTATAAAGTCCCCAGATGAAGGTGAAACGGATTATCTTGTTAGTTTACATGGAAACCTAATACTAAACTCCAAGCAAGACTTTCCCTTAAGTAGCAATTATTTGAATATCTTTCTACTTTGATTTTATCCTATTACATTAGTTGTGCAAGGACAGGACTTACTCCAAAACCAAAGACCAGACCATCTACTTATAAAGCCTGTCACCAGTGCATTTATTTCTTTAGGTTTTATATATATATATATATATATATACATATATATATATGCTGGTCACAAAGTTACAGTACATCTAGATGCACGTATAAATACTTATGTGTTCTAGCTACTTATTAAAGTACTTTATATTATCTTTTAACATTAACTTTAATTAAATTAGTATAACTTTAATTCTGTTTTATAGTTAGCAAGCGTAGGCTCTGGCCAGTCAAAAGTCAGCAAACCATTCAGTTAAATTCAACCAACAAAAGTATATCAACTTAACTGGAATCAATTAATCTATCTATCTATCTATGTATCTATGTATGTATCTATGTATGTATGTATGTATGTATGTATGTATGTATGTATCTATCTATCTATCTATCTATCTATCTATCTATCTATCT